>JARFXV010000063.1:1352500-1925000 GCA_031761425.1 Cosmopolites sordidus | reverse complement strand
TTTTGCCGTATTTGGTGTTTGGACATCTAATTTTGAGCACAAGAATTTGGTTTTTTGAAAAGAGATTTGTAGGCCGACTTTCTCTGCACATTTCTTGAGGACTTTGATCTGTTTGGTTGCTCTTTTTTAGAATTGTCTTCATTGTCTGCGAGTATGGCTAGGTAGTCTGCGAAGGCCAGGCATGATAATTCTATGTTGTTTTTGGATCGTCCGAGTCGTATTTGTTTCGAGTGTTCTTGATTTTTCAGTTCTTTTTCCCATTCCCTTATAACTTTGTCCAAGACCAGGTTGAAGAGGAGTGGGGATTACTCATCTCCTTGGCGTACTCCAGTTTTAATCAGGAAGGGTTCGGAAATTTCTCCCATAAAGTTTCAGAACATGGCTAGCTTCAACAGGATATTTTAAAATGAAATAAATCAAGTTAAAAGTGCAAATCAAAATGTCTATTTCTTATCAAACATACCACGTATATCAAAACTTGAATTGAACATTAAACAAATAAATATATATTTATACACTCCGAGTGTGTTTAAAGTTGATTTAGTTGCGGAGCAACTAGTGAACAGGTTATTTCTTCGACTTCTTTCAGGCTTATGTTAATTGCATTTATTTCTTGAATTATTTCATAGCTCGTTTAATCGCACCCGAGATAGATACTTGGCTCGTTATGGATGTAAAGCCATTAACGGTAAATGGCTTAACATCTTTCGATAATCCTTGGCTTCATAAATAAATATTAGCACAGACCGAATCGTTTGAAAGTCTGACTGTATTTTCAGAAGGGTCAAAGAAATATTTGTATAAAGGAAACACGTTTGGCGTTTAACAAATTATGTACTGTTTGGATAAGCCCACAGTTTATTCAATATAAGACTTTTTGTGGTTTCAAAATTTATTCTATCGTACAAAATATCTTTATATTTGTTCGTCAGAAAGCGAATATATTTTCGTATTTTTTTAAATTTTTTTTGCTTTTGAACTGAAAATCAAAATGCTGCCGAAGTTAAGGGCATGCTATTTCATATAATACTTGTAAAAAGTGGTTCCAGAAATGTCAAACTAGACATTTTGATGTAAATCAGGCAAAGTGTCCGGGACATCCAAAAAAAGTAGAGCGGGGGGAACTGGAAGCACTGCTGGAAGATTATCCTTGTCGTACACTGCTAGAGCTCAGACAGGAACTGCCACAAGTACAGTAACACCACAAGCTATTTCTAAAAGTCTACACAAGCTATGGACAGCTAAGAGACTCACACAGAGAATAAGACTTGATGCTTTAATGTTGTGTTGCTCTCCAGATTAAAAAAAAGCACTTCCTGCATAAGATTGTGACCTGTGACGAAAAGTCGATCACCTGAAATAATTTAAAGAGGCGAAAATTGCGGGTTAATCCAGGTGGGCCATGAACCAATATTGCAAAATCAAATATCCTCGCCAAAAAGGTTATATGGTGAGATCAGCTGGGCATCATGTATTATGAGTTGTTCCAACTTGATCAAAAGATTCAATTTCCTTTTAGAAAGTTTTCCATTCTGTCAAATACAGGTAATTTTTCATTTAAAAAGGAGTAAGTTATATGTAACTCAATATTGCAGTTAAGCACCTTGCTCTTCTATTTTTATATGACCGTCTCGATATCTCTGTTACTTCGTTATTCCTTGTTGTGTTCCTGTCTATTCCAAAGCCTTGTGACCATTTCAATTTTTCTTAATCCTCTCTTAATCTGTTGTTCAGAATACTTTATATATATTTTTATTAACTAGCATAAATTGGCTTTGGAACAAAAACAGCTCGTCTTAGTACAAAAACAACTTTTATTGTTTACAGAATTGTCTGTTACTCGGGAAGACTGAGTTCATCGTAATAAACATCTTTAATGTGGTATTTATTCCATCGTTGATATAAAAAAGGCAGAGTAAAAGGCATGAAAAAACGTATTTTGCTGCAAGTTGGAACCAATATACCTAATAATACCATAAACTTTTGACACCATCTGTCGACCAATTTGTTTACAGTTATTGCTTGAATTAGTTGACTTCAAGTGTTATGCTTTGTGATTTTTACAATCTAAAAAAAATATCGAGCATAGAATTCACCTCAAATTAGGTGTTGACAAGGAAATTACGTGATGAATTCTTGAAAATGTCGAAAAAGACCTACCCTGAGTCAACTTTATCGATAACACAAACTTATAATTGGTACAAAGACCTTAAAGTCTTCGAATGACAAAAAGTAAAAGAAATTGCGATAAAAAATAGCGTATTTATTTTAGCGTATTTATATAGCGTAATAATTTTAGTTGATGTTATGTTGATGTATGGCTTCTTCCGAATCAGCTAAATTTGCTTCAGATAAAGCAATTTAGCCAAAACTGACAAAGCATGCCGCAAAAAAGCGGCATGGTTGCAAAACTGAGCCATTTCGGAGTTTACAGTCTTGAAACGTATGTGATACATGAAACGTATGTGATGTAACATTCATGACTGTAAAGTTATGGGGAACGTGACTTGGGTTTATAAACTTAAAATGCAAACGAACCAATGAGCTTCAGAATGGCGCTTCAATAATGAGCCGAAGTCGAAAAAAAACATATCAAGTCGCTCTCAAATCAAAATCATGTAGACTGACTTTACTGACTATCGTGGTGTTCCAATTCCTTCTGGAGGGGCATATAATCAATTAAAAGTATTACCTGGATGTTATGAGGCGTTTGAAACAGAATCGATTCTTGATTTTGAATCAAAACCATATTGGCCAGATATGGTTTCGCTTGACTTTTCTCTGTTTTCCAAACTCAAATTACCATTTCGTGAAAAATTTGTTGAGTTAATTAGAGACATAAAGCAAAATTCGCAGAAGGAGCTAAATGCCACATAGAAAAGTACCTATAAGAAATACTTAGCAGACTGAATTATAAATGTGTTATGTCAAATAGGGTCAATTTTAAAGGCGATTAAATAAATTGGGGTAATTATTCCAATATTTTCTGTTTTATTACACAATTACCCGTTTTATTTCAGATAATTTATTAACTAATCTTCATTGAAAAAGAGAAAACTGAAATTTTATACAAAATATATCACAATCATTGTGTGTAGAAAATCTTTTATTTTGAACTTTGTTGAGAGTTGTTTGGCGAAGGTTTCCGGGCTATTATCTTCAACATTAATTGAATCATTAATGGATGGTCAATTCAGCACTGAGAGCCTACAATTAAGTTATTGATTATGTAATACAACATAAAAACTATTCTTGAGTGTATTAGTTAATTGTCTTGTATAATAAACGTGTTTAATTGAAAAGAGCAAATAAAGTTTAGTTTTAAATTAAAGATTCTTTTTCAAAAAAGACCACATTTGCTGACCTAATGGAATCAGAAACTTTCTTATGTGCTTCCAGTAGCTGTTAAATAGTTGACTTCCCGGACCTCACAAGTCGAATTAAGCGGCAAGTTCGTCAAGAACTCGCCGTTACCGAGGAAGTAACTAAGTTTCGATGAACAAACATTTAGAGTTTTCGTTGAAATGACTAAAGTTTGATCTTCGTTTTCGAAAAACTATCTTTTACGACATTGTACCAATTTCTTTAAATTTTCTTAAAAATAACTTATATTTTAAATTTTTAATATTCGTCTTAGTCTAGTGGAATATATATTTTATATAAAGCAAATGGATTATTTTGTTTAATGTAGGTTATTTTATGTGTATGTCTATTAGTACCACTAGCACCATATCTACGAGGGTAGAGTGATAAGTGAAACTTTTTAAATGATTTTTTATCCAAAATCGAATAATTCGAATAAATCGAACCTTTAGATCGATATACTTCGCCCAACAATATTCCAATTGTTTTATTCCAAAGAGTATGTTCTCTGTTTCGATGATGATCTTTTTTCTTCAGCCATTTCCTCATGTTTGGAAAGAGAAAGAGATCGGAGGGGATCAAGTCCGGGGAACAAAGTGGATACGGCATTCATTCGAAACATATACAGTACAATTATCTTCGTCAAATAAAAACGTTTTTTATGAACTCTTGGTGAAATTTAATCAGTAATACAGCATAATACTCCGTTGTGACCGCCTTTCCCTTTTCCGAATAGTCGATGATGATAATGCCTTGCGAATTCCAGAAAACAGTGTCCATGACCTTTCCGGTCGATAAACGAATAAAACCCACTGTTTTGAATGGTCCTTCATTTTTGGTATATAGTGGTGAATCCATGTATCATAAACAGTCAATAATCGCTACAAAAACTCCTTTGGATTGCGTTTATATACAGTGGTAGCCAGATAAATAGAGCCATTACAATAAAATACTATTTGGCAAGTAAAGTTGTATTAGCCTACATAATTAGTTCACTAATTGTATAATATAAATATATAACAAAAAAAGGGAAAACATAATATCAAACTTAGTTTTAAAAAATACTGTGAATATAATATTTAACAAAAATTTAGAACCAAGAACATGAAAATGTGGTCTTAAATATAGAGCCAACCAACTATTTAACAGTTAACAAAAGTACTAAATAACACATAAACATTTTTTGAACACTTAATACTTAGTTTTATGGCCAGTGTTTTATTATTTCGGCGTATCTTTTGGACAAGACAGTTTTGGACAAAGAGTTTACAAGTCTTTGACACGTTTCTAATGGTATGTATAGCTCCCTATTTTTTTTAATCACCTCCTAAAGTTCAAGTTTGTTTTTCGTCTTATGTTTACCCACGGCATTCTTGAGGTAAGTCCATAACTTCTCAATGAGATTGAGGTCCAACGATTGGGAAAGCCACGGACGTAAATTAACCTTATTGTCACTAAGAAATTGTTTTGTTTTCCTAGCAGTATGTTTCGGATCATTATCCTGTTGAGATTTCCAAACCAGCGACATATTTTCTTCTGCAAAAGGCAGCATGACTCTCTGAAGAATGTGGATGTTCTCATTTTGGTCCATGTTTTTTTTTAATGCAGTAAATTGGTCCTACACCGAATCACGAAAAAGCTGCTTACAGCTTTATCTTACCTACTCCATGCTTTACAGTTTTACTAGTATGTTTTGGCAATAATTCTTGGCTGAGTGGTCTTCTAACATATCGCGTACCATCAGAACGAATTAAATTTATTTTTATTTCATCGCCCCATGAAATATTGCGTCATTTCTTGATTCCCTGCTCATCATACCAATTTAACTGATCTTAGGCAAACTTTAAACGTTGTTTTACATTCTTGGCAGATAACAAAGGAACTTTTATGGCTGCTCTACCATGTAAGTATCTTGCCTGAAGCCTTCTTCGAATTGTTCTTGAACTTATTTCTAACCCCAGTTCACTTTTAATTTCGGTATGCGATTCAAATGGTGTCGTTTGTTTTTTCTAGCTCCACAGTTTTCGTGAACTAATTGTTTTTCAGGCAATTTTCCACAATTTCTTTTTTAACGATCAATTCTTGCAATTTCCCTTAGTGACTTTGCTTCTTTCAGCAATGTTAAAATCTGTCCTCTTTCAGAAGCTGTACAACTAACAATATTAGTTTTCGAAGTTTATTATATTTTTGTATTTTAAAGTTTGCTTTATTTATTTTTTTGATTTCAACCCTTGAAATAAACAAAACCTGTCGATAAATTAACAGCAAAACGTGAAGTAACAAAATTTACTGCTTTATAAATTTTATGGCTGTATTTTTATAACCACATTTTCATTTTTTCATGTTATTTTCTAAAATTTTGTTAAATATTATGTTAACAGTATTTTCTTAAAACTAAGTTTGAAATTATGGTTTCCTTTTTTTTTTGCCAATGTCTTTTATTGTAAAGGCTCTATTTCTCTGGGCACTACTGAATGTAAAAACACCTCTGTTAACTGGTCGTTCAATTTTATTTTTGTTGCCTCATGCGCAAATGTTGGCGTAGGATACCCCGTTTAGGTTAATCCAAGAGGTTTATCATCTCAACAATCTCTCTAACGTTCACATTGCGGAGCGGATGAGTGCGGAGCGTCACTTGGTGCTGGTTCCAACACGTCAAAACTCAATAAATCACTATGAACAATGAAATGTATAATGCTTTTCTCCGTACCGCATAATACATTTCTTTTCTTTCGGTTTTGGTACATATTCAATATTATCACTAATTATTCGTAGGTTGACATTAGTGCTACAAAATAATTTAATTAATAAATATTAGTAAACACCTTTACAATTTAAGATATTTATGAATTATCACTTTCGTAATCATATCAATATTTGCTTTATGTATATTAAATGGAGCATGTGGATTTATACTAACTTCACACATATGTTTAACTCCAAGAAGCGACTTATTACAGATTAGATGATTTATTATAACATACATTTACGATTTAGATTTATTTTAATATTTATTTAACTTTATTTATGACCGTTATGTTTAGCTTACTTTGATTTATATAGTAACGCTCAGTATCATTTATAGTATATAAGTGTGAAAAATAATATTATGAAAACCTTATAAATATATTACGCACTCTTTATGTAAACAACTATAATGAACTGTTACGAGAAGAGCTGATTGTGCCTACCATAAAAGAAAACATGAGACATTTAAAACAAAATACTTTTCGATGTATTTGCGAAAAAAAAACATTTTCTTCGAACCGACTCAATCATAGCGATCATTATCTTCTTCGTCACAAATATAAGTTTCTCGTAAATTTTTCATCAGCTTAGGCCAAACCTCAGATATATGGCGAATATACAGATATATGGATTTATGGATACTTAGCCAAATATATGGAAAATAAATGTTGAAATATTTGGAAACCAGGGTTGTGAATGGCAATGATAGGAATGCAACTTTTGTGAACTGGGACATTGTTCTAGTGATACAAAATGCCTAAGCTCAGAATACGATCCACCATAATACACGTATGTTTTAATGATGGTATGATCAGATGACGGCCATGACTTTGCCGGCGAAAAAATTATGGATTAACAATCTAAGGTTTTATCTAAGTTTCTACTATATTTAAAACTTGTATGTATTACAATTGTTTGACACGGAGTGCCTTCTTCAAATACAAGAACGAAAAAAGAAAAGTAAAAGGTTGCTCCTGCCGTTTTTGTTTTTTAAATTCAATACTTTATTGTAAAAAACTAGTTGTACATATATGACCACTACTTTCTCACATCTTTCAGGCAACATTCGAATCGGCGTTGGAAAAATGGTTATCTTTTAAAGCGATCCACGAATATCGATCCAATTTTTGACTTCTTCATAAGACTGGAAGTGCTGGTCTGTCAGGCTGTATGCCATCGATCGAAATAGGTGATATTCAGAGGGAAAAATGTCTGGAGAATACGGCGGGTGGGGTAGGACTTCCCATTTCAACGTTTCTAAGTATGTTTTGGCCATTTTCGCAATATGGAGCATTGTCAGGCTGCACAATCACTTTATCGGGTCTTTCGCTGTATTGCGTACGTTTGTCTTTCAATACTTGGCTCAAACGCATTAATTGCATTCGATAACTCTCCGCTGTAATTGTTTCAGCCAGTTTTAACAGCTCATAATACACTACACCGAGCTGGTCTCATCAAATACAGAGCATAACTTTGGAGCCGTGAATATTCGGTTTGACCGTCGGAGCGGAAGCGTAGCCCCATGATTTTCGATGCCTGGGGTTATCGTCATAAACACATTTTTCATCCCTAGTCACAATGCGATGCAGAAATTCCTTCCGTTTTTGCCTTTCAAGTTAATGTTCGCAAGCAAACAAATGGCATTCAACTCGTATGGCACCCAACATTCTTGCTTCTGGATCATCCCCAGGTCTTTGAGGCATTTTGAAATCACTTGTTGAAAAATCACTGCTCTTGCGTTGAAACCATTCACGACATGTTCTTTCACTTATAGCGGCCTCACCATAAGTGTCTGAGAGTATATCATAGAGTCTTCATATTTAAGAAATAAATTAACACCTCCCATAAATGATGTGAATTTGGCTCATAATCTGACATTTTTAATTGCGAATAACTTTATGATGTAAACACAAATCGACTACTGATCTGGGGTTATGGAGTTATATTGGCTAATCGGTTATGTTTACAAAATGCCTAAAGGTATTGCATGCGTCTATGATGTATTTATTTCGCGCTATCGCCTCCCGCTATCGCTATCTATAGGAAAACGGCGGGAGCAAAGTGGTATAGTTTTAGTTTTCAAAAAGAAAAATTATTAAAACCTAAACTGTCCATCGGCCTAATACAATAAATGATGGTAGTATGGAAATTAATTTTTTGAATTTTTATATGCTCAGTATAAATTTAACATCAATTCATTCAATGGTGGTGAATCATTCACGCATGCTTGGCTATTAGTGAATTAGTCCGTCTTCTCACTATGCTAACCACTTAATGTTAGAAAATCACACTTTCAACGAAAATTTTATAATGTTACCTAATGAAAATACATCTGAAAAACTAAATTTTTTAGGGCCTAGAAATTTATGAAAGAGAAATAAATGCTAAATTTATTAATAGTTTAATTTATATTGCACATCTAGATATTAAAAAATGGATTTCCCCACAATCATCATTTATGGTAATATTAAGTCGATGTTTTTTCCTTTATTTGGGTTTTTCGCCACTATCTAAAACTCAAAAAATATCAAGAATACCTGTTCTTATGTAAAGAAAGAATCACTGGGTAAAAACAAAAAACCAAACGGAGACAAATTTCTCAGTGATTCTTTTTTGTAATAAATTTGCCTAACGAACAAAATTTTAAAGATATAAAAATGTTATAAAAAATTTTACAAACTTTTAACGTTAACGTTTCGGAGGGTACTCTCCCTCCGTTTTCAAAACTAAACTAAAAAATAAATTATATTAATTTGTAATATATAAAGTAACGACTGTAATGTGAGTGTATAATTTGTAATATATAATGTAACGATTTTTGTGTGTATGTCAACGATACTTACATTGACAACAATAGATTTTCATGGCAGTGACATACTACCAAAAATATATATACAGGTAATGTTTACTGTGTAATTGTTTATTGTACTGATTGTGTATTCAAATATTTAAATGTGTTTAATTGTATTCTTAAGAATCGGGAACCATATTGAATTTAAATTTACCGAAGGCATACCAATATAGTTATTTTTATATAAATTAATTATAGCGGTTTCTTTTAATCTTCTGTATTTTGTTACCGATTCTTTTAATAAAATGAAAATTTTGATACTAGACAAAACAGACAAGTTATTAATAACAATAATAATAACTTTGTTACCGATTCTTTTAATACCGTTTTGGAATTATTCCAATTGATTTTATGACCCGATTCCCATGCGTGTTGACAAATTCTAGATTTATTAAAATCGCCCTTTCTAAGAAGGTTTTTTATGCTCTTTTACTCTAACCTCTAACGGTCTAGATGTCTCACCTATATAGAATTTGCCACATTCGCAGGGAATTTTATAAACCACATTTTTGGTATTTTGTTGTATATTGTTTGGTTTAGTATTTGTTAATAGAGATCTAAGAGTATTTTTAATTTTAAATGTCATTCTTATGTTATATTTATTTCCTACTCTTTTAATTGTGTCAGAAATACCGTGGATATAAGGAATTGTGAGGTTAATTGTTTGAGAATTATTATTATTGTTATTAATAACTTGTCTGTTTTGTCTAGTATCAAAATTTTTAAACGATTTATCTATAAAATTTTTTGGGTAATTATTTTTTATCAAAATGTCTTTTATGTGATTTGTTTCTTTTTGTTGTGTATCACTGTCGGTATAAACAAGTTTTGCTCTGTCATATAAACTTTTAATTACTCCTATTTTGACCGATTTTGAGTGATTTGAAAAGAAATTGAGGTATCTATCTGTGTTTGTCGGTTTTCTGTAAACTGTAGTTTTTAATGTGTTGTTTTGTTTTAATATTAAAGTGTCGAGGAATGGCAATTTATTCTCCTTCTCCATCTCTAAAGTAAACTTAATTACAAAAAAGAATCACTGAGAAATTTGTCTCCGTTTGGTTTTTTGTTTTTACCCAGTGATTCTTTCTTTACATAAGAACAGGTATTTTTGATATTTTTTGAGTTTTAAATAGTGGCGAAAAACGCAAATAAAGGAAAAAAATATATGAACACGCCACAATCATTCAGACATTATTTATTAAGTCGATGGACAGTTTAGGTTGCAACGGCTTTCTTTAGTTTAGTTTGCATTAGTTTAATATGGTTCGTATTTGAAAAAGGCACTATGTGTTGAAATGATTGTAATACACATACATACAAGTTTTAAATATAGTGGAAATGTAGATGTAAATCTTGATTTATTACTTAAAATGAATTTCCATCAAGTATTGGCTACCTTAAATAAGTAATAACTTATGACAACATTCCGCACTTTGTACTTTTGATTAAAATAACGTTTCATACACTGAGAGAAATATTTCCAAAATTTTCGGATTCATGGTTATAAATCGCCAAATTTGCCCCAATGGTTCGATGCTTTTCTTATCAGGCTTTAACGATAACTTTTATGATGATAGACCCTCAATGAAAAGCATTTTTAAAAGCTTTACTGGGGTAAAATATTTTCGAAATTCTTTCAAATTTATATATATAGATATATATATATATATATATATATATATATATATATATATATATATATATATATATATATATATATATATATATATATGCCATATTACAGGCTATATCACAAAGCCCACAACTTTGTGATTCTTCTCCATGTTTTCTTATCTACAATCATTATCTTCCACTCCCTTATCCCCTTCTCTTTCAGAGATTCCATGATATCTTCATCGCTTCCATAGTCTTCCCCACGCAATCTTCCTCACTGCTCTATTTTTTTCCATTCTCTCTATGAGGCCCAGCCACTGCAGTCTTCTTCTGTCATAAACAAGCCTACATCGACTTTCTTTCATTCTTTTATCCTTCTGATCATTCTACGTTCTCATCTTAACAGTTTCTCTTCTTCTTTCTTGGTTAATACATGCTCTCAATACTGTCTTATACAATCATAATTTGGTATTTCTGTATGAGTTTCGATCTTTTGAGGTTCAAGGCTCCTGCACATCTGTTAAATTTCATCAGTCTTAGATTTATCTCCTTTTCTTCTTCACACTTGTTTCCTTCAGACTTTTTCATCCTGTGCCTTACGCCAAAATAGAAAAATTCTTCCACATTTTTAAGTCATTCTTTCTAGTTTTGTATCATCTACTACTTTCGACACCTCACTATATTAGACTTACTATATTAGAACCAATAACTTGTGAATTGCCCTGGTATGTGTCTTATGTATAAGAAGGTATTATGTACGTTTATACAGCAATTATGTTAATTTCTTATGTACGTTATGGCTTATGTATATTCAAATTTATGTTCCGAATAATTTATGGTTGATCGAGGCGATGAAGAGTCAGACTGACCGAACTGTATGTTATTTTATGTCTATTTAAATTTTGTGCCACTCACATCAAATTTATGCTGGTATTAGTATAGTTACTTATAATTCCTAGGTTGGCGATAGTTTTAGAGAAGAGTTTATGTCAGAGTATTTCGTTGATTATGTATGGGTAGTTGTTCTTATGGAAAATCAATAAATATTGTCAATGTGTATTTGTAAACTATTAACTGTATTAAGTTTTAAAGCTAAAGGTATAATAGTTATAGAATGGCCATCATCATAGTTTGATTTTAATATAATGGATTTTCCGTAAGTTTCCGCCGTTTTTATAATACGTTTGTTTTGCGTCTATTTTTATTTTTTTGGACATATGTGTATATGCATTCGAAAACGGTTGGCTTACTCTACAAAACTATTGACATCATTTTTCTGAAACCCTTAATTTTAATTAACTTTCAGGTTTTTGGGATGAAAATTCCAGATGGCAAAAACCTTATAGTCAACACTTGCTCTATTTCGCCTTTCGTCGTGGTCAAAAACTAACCACATAAGCAGTTCGAGACATTTACGCTGTATATGCCAAAAACGATGCTTACACGTGGTACCAGGGCTTTAGTGATGCTAGAGAAGAAACCTCTCTTAGGAAGAGTCCATAGAAGCCATTCAAGAGACTTCGCTGGCCGGTTTGAAGGAAATACCAGAAGTCTACTATAAAAACTGTTCCGAAGACTGTAAAAACTGTTGTGAAAAAAGTAATTGTGCAGTGAGAAAGGATTATTTGAAGAAAACAAAAAAAAAACGAGTGAACGAATAAATTAATTAATAATTTATTGTATACCTCAAGTGAAATGAAAATATCAACTAATAAAAAGAAAACTAAGAGGAAGAAACAGCTCTAGCGCTTAACGTATGTATTAATAATGACTTATTTTTGACATCTAAAGGTAAAAACATTAATATTTTGTTTAACAAATGGACGAAAACTAGTTATAGACATACTGTCGATGATCTAGGAATTTGACGTACGAAAAAGACCACATCTTCAAGTAATTCGTTGATTGACCGGCGAGCCGCGGCGACAATCACGCCCATCGTAGGTTAGCTTTCGATCAAGCGAGACCAGAGCATATTTCTTCGTATAATTCAGACCGGTTTGGCTAAGGCAATCGGGGCCTGCACACACGAAAGCCTTTTCTATATTTAACTCGGTTTTTAAGGAAGGTTACCTTCGCAGGATGTTACATTTACGAGCTGGGACACGCAACGTGTTGATTTTACTTGTAAATTTCAATTAGTTCTTTTAGAACTTTATTTTAATGTGTCTCAGTCGTTACATGCCAATTTACATGCATTTAAAAAGGAGGGAGGACGAAACATGGTATGTCGATTCAGGGGACAGGGTCGGAGACAGGACCAGCTTAACTTAGGATGACAAAGAATAAAAACTCATTGTACAATCAATTAAAATTTCTATATTATATCAAGAATTATTTTTATTATGTCTGCTGTATACAGTATGTAAAGAAATTATACCCATAGAGGAAAACAATAATTTTCATATATATATATATATATATATATATATATATATATATATATATATATATATATATATACAACGCCAAATTTGGTCAAAACATCGAATTGATTGGTCATCCGCCGAATGCTCCTGATTTGGTACCCAATGATTTCTTTTTGTTCCTGTCGGTGAACAATATACCACGACTTTCGACCCCAGAAAAAGCGGTTGTTGCGTTCAAAGTGATTACATTCGTTAGTGATTCACAGATAGTGTTGAATGCTGAAGAATTTTCCCAGGTGTACATGCGTAGGTGTGTTTCTTTTTGTAAAAAGATTATTTTTAAGTAATGAAAGGTACTTGGTTTTCACCAGATCGCACTCGTCATTTTCAAGTGCTGAAGTTTCCCTATCGGGAGAAAAAGAGTACGATCTCGTTGAAACGTCGTGAAAACTCAAGTATTTCTCTGTACTTAAAATGAAACGCACCTGCGGATGTACACTCTTATACATTTATATATTGGGTAGGTAGTCCGCCCTAACTACACAGTAATCATATGCTGCTGACAACATTTTATTTGTTATTAAAGGAACCTAAAGGACATAAATCTCCTGTTCCTTTATCTGGCTGATAAATCTAAAGAATCTACCTATCAATCTTTTTACCTTACTCTAAATTGATAGTGGTAGTTATTATTGAGGAATTATCACGAAAAAAATACACAAGCTGTATCTATTTCCAGTGTTAAATTGTACAAGGCCCAAGCACAAAGAAATCCATCTATTCTAAATTACCAAAATTAATTTAAATCACTACAATAACATAAAGAGGTATTTCGTATTTCGTAGGTTACATCTGGTCCAAAACGTTGGATGCCAATTTACATACAACAAAAAAAAAACGGACGCCGGAAAGTACACTGATCGAATTGCTTTGTCCACCAAGACCTCTGATCTTGACTAGTCATCGTCCTCTCGCTTTTTAATGCTGTTATTATTAAATTTCGATTTTCTAGTCAGTCTATACATTTAAATTTTTAAGTCGGATCCCTTACATTGTCGTGATCTATGATGTTTTTTTTTTCTTTAATTCTTCCGACCGAATTAATTTCAGCTCCGACTGCTTTTTATTTAGATCATTTTTATGCTTTAACTTTGTAAATTTACCAATCTTAGTCCGTATTTTTTAAACAACTGAAGTGAATCGAATTTTGAAATATATTTACATATATACAGAATATTTATAGCTTTTCTTCAAGATTTCTGAGCAGTGCCATCCACATTTGTAAGATTTCCGGTAGATATAATTTAGTAGCCACTTTTATATATTTCCTTTTACCAGGTATATCGATAAATTTCGTGTTTGTATTGTTTATATTAAATGTATTGTTTATAAAGCTAAGCACAATACTATCTACCACTATGATTTCATTAGGAATCAGAACGTCATAGTGAATATATCATAAAATCCCACGAAACTGGCAGTAACACTCTTTTAGTGTTAGACCTAGTTTTAGAGTAGACATCCTGGTGTAAACCACTGTTTTTCTAATGTAAATTCCTAGTACTGTAGTATAGAATTTACTTTTTATCTTCAGTAACAATTTGTTGAAAAATCTGTCTAGCCTGGACAAAAGTGGACTTCAAATTGTTACACGTTCAATTTTGTTTTGAATTGAATGTTCATATTACACTTACATTCCTTCCCTTTCTATTTTATTAAGTTCTTTTAAACACCGTTGTATGATAGATCATGAAGTTATAAGCTTTGTAGCTAATAAAAAGTCCTTATCAAACTCCATAGATCTTCGAAAAGATTGATTGAAAAGATTGATATCAAACCAATACACGAAATAAATAGGATACTAAACTTTGCTGATACTGTTATATGATATTGTTTCAAATTCTTTATCAACGTTTGAACTGGTCACAAAGCCCGATTCTTGACTTCCTCATGAATTTTGTCAACTGATATGAAAATCTTACTGAATCTGAACTTTGAATATTTATATTTACATATCATTTTATATATCATCGTTACTACAAATGCAATAAACACCTGATCACTGGTGATGAAAAGTGAATTCTGTATAATAGCGTTGGTTAAAAAATATATTGGTTACAGTAGAGTGAGCTAAGTTTATCTGGAATTCAAAAATTGCTATTTATCGAATTAACACCAGTCATCACTAACCGGTGTTGATAAAGCGCAGAGCGTCATAAACAGCAATTTTCACCACCGAAACATTGCACTGTCTAACTAGGGTGTCCTATTCGGTGTTTCGCACCGAAGTTTTGATAGAAGAATTCGATAAAGAACGTAAGAAGTGGTTCCAGCAATTCTGAATTAGGAATTTTGACTTACATGATGCAGTGAGCGCATTTTCCAGACTTAACCCTTTCAGATTTTCATCTCCATACTCCCTGGAAGTTAAAGAATATCAACGACTTTAACTCATCAGAACCACCAAGTTTGTTTCAATCTGGGATTCAGATTCAGTTGGCTAAAAGTTGACGAAAGTACGGCAGATTATTTCAGAGACTGAACTTGTGTTACTTTTTTCATACATAAAGTAACCAAAAAAAACAGAATGAAGTTGACCCTAATAGTACCATCTTAATCGATTCTATGGGCGCAAAATCAGTACTATATGATGAATCTTCCATGACATCTTAGGCAATTTTTGCTAAGTCTGTATCGGAACATGTAGTTTGACGTTATTATGATTGGATACAATGCCTTTTCAATTAATCAAGTCAATTTTTTCTTGACCATTGTTTTGGTACACTGTGAACAATACTTCAACAGTATTCTTCACTTGTTCAATTTAACAGCATGATGTTATATTGATGGATATATTTTTTGTATGGTGTCATTCGAAAAATTCATTACCGGACAGAGAAACTCACAAGATTATTGAGCTGTTGTTTTTTTATTTTTCAACCTAGTCGCCTTGGAACTAAAAACATTTAGATCACAAACGTGAAACAGCGTGTAGCGACGCATGTCTTAGGGTTTGGAAAGAAGTAATAGCTGGGAGATAGATCTGGCGAATTCAGCGGATATAAAAATAATTTTAAGCATATATCGTGGAATTTGGCAGCAATAACTGGAGACGTGTGCTCAGGCGCATTGTCGTAGTGACAGAGCACTTCTTTTGGACCAAATGTTGACGCTCAACATGAAAGTGTTGTCCAATAAGAGTGTCAGAACTTTAAAATGGGGTACAATGATAACTACAGGTAATAATCGAGTAATTTTTATTATATCATGAAGGAGAACAAATAATGGCTTATGTTTTGAAAATAATGTCGTCCAAGTTTCGATTACTCTTTCACACATATCACTCTAAATAAAGGAGCCAGTGTATATTACAAGCCAATGTCTTCACCACCAACCTGTTTCAAAATTTAATATAAACAATTCATTTATTTTGGATCTGTTTAAAATATGTTTTCTAATACAGTTTTCGAATAAAATCTATTAGTTATAAATCATACCGCGATCATCATTCATACGAACTAATCTAGATTGCGTTACTCCTTAGTCGAGATGTTATATTACATCAGAAATCGACTCTTTCCCGCTGCGGACGTGCTGATTATAAAAACACACAGTGAAACAAACCAGCGCCATAATTAATCTGAAGACAAAAACAACTTGTCTCGGACTGACGGCTGCTCACTTCCGAGTTCATACGTATAAATCTCTTGGTTCAATAACATTTCGTTATTGAAGAAGGCGATCGGGGCTTAGTTCACGCTGGCGCTGGTCTAAAAGAAGCAGCGCGGCACGAAGACGGCCCGAACAATCAACGTTTCGCATTGGGATCCCATTCGAATGCCACCACTATAACAAGACTGCAATCATTAACTTGCCAATTACAACTCAATTAAACTTAATACCAACTTACCTAAACGTAATCTAAATTACTAACTTTTTTCTTTGCAAACCGCAAGGAGAGATTAGAGCTAGACTAATTCTATAATTTTTATGTCCGCCATGACAGTATTACTAGGGTGTAACAAAAAAAGTTCTTTACTTCCTTTGTTTATTAATTAAGAATTATACTTCATTCCTCAGGTGTTTGATCTCATTTCAAAGTTTTGCTCCGACAAATACATATTCCTTCTTTAGTACTAAAGTGATTCTACTACGAAATATTCAGTCGACAGTTTTTCACAAAAACGGTAAAATAAGTAGAATAAGTCGGGGAATTTTCAGACATTACTAAAAAAAACTTCAAAGCGACTGTCGCCGCTTGTGATATTTGCGAAGTAGAGGAGGAAGGGTGCCGTTTCAACCCGCACCGTTCAGCTCTAGTTCGAAAAGTTCCGGGAAGGAGACATGAGTCTTGAAGATCAGGTCATCCAGGGTCTCTCGATAACAATGTTTGAAGAACAGCTGTTGCTTTAGATCCTAGAACAGGCACTGGCAACTTTTCAGAGGAATTAGGACTATTCCTCAGTATCGTTAACTGGTATTTGCGAAGAAAAGCGTCAAAGAGCTCTAAACTTTTTAAAAAGTGAATAACTAAATAGCTCAAAAAAGCAAACACTGTTACACCCTATAGTATGTTATGATAAAAAAAAAACAAGAAATCCTACTTATAGACCAAGATCCCAGTGCCACCAGACCTACGACATAGTATCAAACCTAAGATTTTTTCGATAGGTGAGTACTATAGTATATTTGGATGTAAGGGTATTAGCTACGTTGAGTCAGGGTGATTTGGGGTCAATGATTTGTAACAATATCTATGATAACCACTTTCTAACGGTTCAACTAGAAAAATAACAGTTTTATATTTGAGGTTGTGCCCTTTTCTATGTTTTAATATCTGTTCACACTTTTTAAATGTGTATTCAGAAAATACTATTATATTTTCATTCGATTTTTTACAAAAAACGCAACGCCATGATAATGATCAATCAATATTTATTTTTTGTTATTTCACTCACGCAGTAAAAAGTATGCTGAAGGATTAGAGCCTGAACATAAACTGTGAGCATATGGATTGATGAGTATAGTACATAATACACGCCACTAAAGAGTATACTAAACTCATCTACTGCTCTCACTCGGACTCGCATGTACCGATAATGCTCCCACGCTCCACTCACAGCGGACCTTTCATCGGGCCTGAAAGGATGATAAACCCTTGGAATTGGTCCGGCTGTTTATAAAATATTACAAAATAGTCACCTGAGTAACATATATAAAATTCAGCAAAAACTAGTCAGTCTAGCAAAAGCTAAGACTCGCGGAAAGCAATTGTAGGTCGCTAATACTGTTCCGTAAACATATTAAAAAACTGCCTTTGATACTTTAACGTAGTTGAGCGACATTTTTTCACCACTCAGACCTGTAGATTCTAACATACTATAATACACATCTATAGAAAAAATCCTATGTTTAATACTATGGCGTAAGTCTGGCGACACTGGGATCTTGCTCTATTATATTTGATATAACAGAAAAAATAATAATGAGCAGGCTCTCTATAAATATGGAACGATTAGATGATCTATTTTTTTTTCCGATTAGATGATCCATGTAAAATTTTCTCGGAATTTCTCTCTCTGCAAGAACATACTCCCCCATAATTAGTGGAGTAACAGTTGTATATCATTTGCATGCGAATAATAAATTTCACCTTTCATCTCGCAGACATGTGATCTTTCTTCATCCATCATCACTATCTAAAGAAAATATATAGTCATCACTAAAGCAAACAGAGTTGCATTCTCTCTCGGTGCTAACTCGGCACCATTCTAAACGACGCGTCTGGTAATGCGCTATAATAGAAAGCACCCAATAATGGGTATCGATTGACAGTTATCCTCGAAACAGTCCTACCTTTTGCTGTAACAAAAGCATCACGCATTTGACGGGTATTTGACTTCGTCTTGCTGACTTCGTATAGCAAGACGTCTAATAAGTCATTCGTCGCGTCCTTGACGACTTATGGATGACCGATACTTCGTATTCGTGCATTACTTTGATCCTTAAACCACCTTACCTATGTCCTCATAACTACAGACAGGACTTGCTATAAATAAATAAGCGAATAAATCGTTTCATGCAATGGCGTCCGCCTATCAATTTATGAATATCTATATCAATTTTTCTAATGGAACCTTCGGTGTGAAATACTAAACTGTGTGAAACACTAAAAGAGATTTACTACTCAGTGTTTCAGTGATTCAGTGTTTACACTGAATCACTTAAATGGTTAGCGAAACGTGCGCCAAAACCTTTAAAAAAAATGATTCGGTGTTTGGTGGTAAATCTTTTTGAATTTAATATATATATATATATATATATATATATATATATATATATATATATATATATTATTAAATTAAACTATATATATATATATATATATATATATATATATATATATATATATATATATTATATATATATATATATATATATATATATATATATATATATATATATATATATATATATATATATATATATCGCCAAAATATTAAATTAATTTCAATTATTTTTTATTGCATTGATATTACAGTTATGCATTCGACACTTGAGTAATTAGAAAATTAATGAAAGATGTTTGTTGTTTAACTGAATAAAGCGTACAAATATAATCACACTGATAAACAATAACCCCGGGAAAAAATCGGTCGTCGACTCATAACGATATAAGTAGTAATGTCCAAATACCTTGCTTTCACGAAGACCTAGGCCCGCTTTTTTCATACCAATAGCTTGTCCCTTTTTAAATGCGGATAACTGTCTGAAACGAAGTGGGGCAAGAACGGGTCCAACATATCCAAAATAATACTGCTTAGCTTAGTAGCATAAGAAAAATACCTCACAATATTATAAAAAGATTTTGTTAAAACCCTTTATCAGATTTTATATAAACAATCAAAATGTATTTCAGTTTTGGGTTCAATTAAATTTTCAGTTTGTTCTCCATCTCTTATTTGGCAATATCTCGATGCGCATAAGAAAACTTAATTATTTCCTAGAGATATTAATTATTATTCTTAGAGATATTATACTTAAGTTTCCACATTAAATATTCGAATAAAATAAATTAGCTCATAAACTAGTTGTCCTCTGTCAAGTCCGTTAGTTCACTAACTATTATTCCAAACATATTCGCTGGGGGCACATCTGGAGACTAAAACGGTTGTTCAAAAATATCAAAATGAGTGCTGTAAATGACAGTGAATGAATTGCAATTCTTCAACTGATACGTTTTCACCATCGCCATATTATGTTTAAAAGCTCCTGGATCTATCGGTATAAAATCGACTTACTATTGACTTGCAATTATACCAAGTCAAGACAAAGATATCAGACAAAGATTTTCAACTTACAGCAATACAAGTTTCATACAACAGCATAGTTTGTAATAGCGTTGAACAAGTCGGATTTTGAGCCTGGAAGCTACGATTTGCGGACAACATTGATTTGCTGTTATCATTTGAAGAAAACTGCTGCAGAATCGTATCGAATGCTTGTCGAAGCTTACGATGAGTATGATCTTGATAAATCACAGTGCATTGAGTGGTTTAAAACATTTAAAAGTGGCAATTTTGACGTGAGAAACAAAAAACGTGGAAGACTACCAAAAAATTTAAAGGCGAAATGCGAATTGCAAGCATTGCATTGGATGAGGATGACGCTCAAACGCAACAAAAACTCGCAGATAAATTAAATGCGACTCTAGAAGCCGTCTTTATACGTTTGAAAGACATGGAAAAGATCCAGAAGATGAGAAAAGGGGTTCCTCGTGAACTGAATGAAAGACAGCAAGAAAACAGAAAAACCACTTGCAAAATGCTGCTCGCCAAATACAAAAGAATCATATTTCCCCATCGAACTGCGACTGGCGATGAAAAGTGTATCTATTTTGAGAATCCTCAGCGTAAAAGATTATGGGTAACCCCAGGCGAACCATCAACATCGACATCGACTGCAAGACAAATCGCTATGAACGGAAGGCTGGACTGGAAGACTCTGTGTTTGGTGCAATCAGAAGGGTGTGATCAATTATGATTATGCTGCTAAAACCTGGCCAAACCGTTAATACTGAACACTACCGACAATAAATGATCGATTTAAACCAAGCTTTGCGTGAAAAACAACCAGAATATCAAAAAAGGCAACACAAAGTGATTTTGCTTCATAATAATACACTAGCACATACAGCAAAACTAGTCAAGAAATAGTTTCGCATGCGACTTACTCACCAGACTTGACTCCTTTCGATCTCTACATATTTGCATCGATGGGACACGCACTTGCTTGTTTCACTTCTTACGAAAATGGCTCAATGAGTGGTTTGCTTCAAAAGAGCAACAGTTTCTTAGCGTGGCATTCACAAATTGTCAGATAAGTGGAAAAAATGTATAGCTAGCGATGGGCAATATTTCGAATAAAATATTTTTATCATTTTCATACAATAAACGTGTAATTTCTATACCAAAATTCCGGTTTCATATTTACATACCTGGTATGATAACGTGGCAAATAATTAACCAAAAAACATCCTTCAAAATTCCAAAAAATTGTTGCCATGATTTTGTCAGGCGAAAAGTGATCCGAACTTTTCGTAAGGCGTTGGAGCATTGTGCCCCTCTCTACCCATACTTTGTTCATTTAACTCCGGATCAAAGCGACGGACCCAGGTTTCTTTCACCGTCGGAAAAGTTTCCATAACTTTTCCGGATCTGCGTTAATTATCGCCAAATTTGCCTCAGTGGAAATTTACCTGATGCGTTCTTAATAAGGAGTTAATATTCTAGGCACCCAACGTACAGAAACTTTTTTTAAGATCCAATTCATGGTGTAAAATTGATAAATACTTTATATCAAGGACAGAATCACCTAATATATCGGTCATATCATAATAGATTTCTTGTAGCGATAAACTTTTTAAAAGAGATATTTATAGCTTCTATCTTGAGATTTATATATTGTTAAATAACTGCACAACTCGAGAGACACACCAAAATTAATAAACCTTGAAGGAAACAAGGTAAATACTTGAAATATTGTTTATTTAGTGCTGTAAAGTTAATAAATAATAACTTCACACACTTTTTCATTTGTGAAAACCCAGTTAGCTAGTGCCAAAGATAACTAACATCGACTAGTAAATACGAAAGTTGCACCAATTCGTTTCTAAAACGTTTTAAAAAATGTTAAAACCAGTCTCGAAAATTATTATTTTTTGATATATTGATAATAATTACAGTTCTTTATTCATCTTCTCGGTAGGATCTCAGCAGCTCTTGGGACACTATCTTTACCTGGATAGAGTTGGGTAACTCGTCCCAGGGGCCTGTTGTAAGATGGCTTCTTACCTCGTCGCAGTAGAATAATGGCATAGAACATTTTCGATCTTTGTTGGAGTGTCCTTCCATTTATACCAACAAGGGAGCTGAGATATGTAAAGCTTCAAAAATTGTGACTAGAATTGTTGGCATAATTTCTGTAGCTGTTGTATATATGATATATGATAATTCAATAAAAAAGTGGGACGGGACGATTCGATCATTTTACACACTAATAAGTCATGAATCTTAAATGTCTTCTACCTGAACAGTCAAGATGTAAAGCTCTTTATAAGTGACATTACGATTTATGAGGATTCTTTTTAATTAAAGTAAGAAATTGTAAAAATTGTGAAGAGAATGAAGGTATAAAAATCCAACGCATTAGGCTGTAACAAATGTATTTGCGTTTTTAATGTGTTTAGTTATCCATTGTTTAAAAAATGTTTGCCTGGACGTTATTTCTCGAAATATAAGCCGTTGTTTTCGATGAACTCAATCCATCTTTGAGCCAGTAACCCTATTCCTCTTCGGTACCACGATAAATCCGAATATCATCCGAGTAAATTCGGTATCACAATAAAACTAGATGCAACCAGTGTCTACCTCTTCCTCAGCCCTAAATATTTTTTCTGTATGCTATCCAATTACATTTTTGTAATTGGTACATTTTTGAGGTGGTCAGATGTAAAATGTGTGGGCTTGCGTTGTCTTTTTACAGTTTACTAAAGCTGGATATTTTTCGGGTCAAATAGTGTGTACTAACTCATTTTATGTCTCTACCATCAGAAACCAACTCAACTCGGTGCGGATTGATTAGGCACATTCCCCTTCTAGTTCGTAAATCTCACGAGCGGAGTCAGTCAGTTTAAAGCCTTTTTTAAAATAATATCTTAAATTTGTACTAATTTCACAAATTATTTCATATTTCGCAGTTGAATAACTTAAATAATGAAGAAGGAATATTTATTTGTCGGTGCAAAAGGTTAAAATCGGATAAAACCTCGGAGGAGTGAATTACGAGGATGAATCAAATATAAACCGGAATTTTACAATTACTTTCCTCAGCCAATGACGAGCGGGCTGTCAGTATAGGTCATTGCGGCAATGTATTAGGAATGGTAAAAACGGTCATGTTAATTGACCACCAAGATTACGTGAAAAGCCAGGTCTATAAGAACAATCCACAATAAATTCCTGAACTAAAGCTTGACATTATTCGAGTCATTGGTGAGATAGACCCACGGTTATGCCAAAATGTTATCCAAAATTTTGACAAAAGAGTGGACGTCTGTGGAGCTGCAAGAGCTGGTCATTTGGCAGATATTGTCTTTCGGGTTTAAACATCATACACTATGCTTCAATTATCAATCAAAAGTTTTTTTAAAATCAATTTTAAAGACAAGGCAGTTATTATAAAGAACTGCCTTGATACAAAAACAGAGATTATAAATATTTCACCAACTTTGTGCTTCTGACTTGATTATTTAGAATATCATGAGTAACAAATTTAAAATTATCACGTGATCCAGTACAAGATGACATTATGGTTTTACACAGAGCCTTGATATAATCCCGAAATCCACGTGACCCATAAATATGGACAACCAACACAAGTTGATAATGATTAACATAAAATCACCAATTTTCTTAAACTACGACATACGTCTATAGGCTTTTTCAGTTTTTATAAATAGTATTTTTCTTTGAATATAGACAGTTTAACACTATTAACGAAAATAAACATAACATCTGACCAGTCCTTCAGTATTTTGAACCTAAAGTAAAAAAATATATTAAAATGACTCCAACGAAGCAAATGTCATGAAAGGAAAGCATAGGAACAGAAGCGCATGTGGTAAATTTTTTATAGAAAATATTGTTAATGAGATGTAAACAATGAAAATTATTTATTTTAAATAATCAAATATGTTTAAAAGGTGCTTTTAAAATATTTTTTGTTATTCAGGTAGCCTATAAACTAATAAAAATCTTAAACATTGTTTTATTATGACCGAAGGGGAAAGATTAGTAATATGTTTAGTGACAAATAATACTACCTTTAAATAATTCAACATAAAAAATAAATGACTAGTCACATAGGCTACAGGATAAAATAAAGGCTCTGTATAGCAGAAACTAAATATATTGCGTTAATGCGAAAAAAACCAACGAAAATGGAACAGAAAAATCGAAAACCTTTTTTTCCAATAAATGTCTTTTTTAAGCCGGTCGTTCCTGTATTTGAATATTTCAACATAAATTATCCAAAACCAGCGGACGACCATTTCTATACAATAAAAAAATATCAATGTTCGACTAAAAGCCTTTCTGTAACTTTTTTCCTCTTTTCTGCCCGGCATAAAAAAATCTCGAGCGCCCGAAGACGAAGGAAGTCCTTCGGCTCGACGGACCAATGCTTAAAAACCTAACTCGAGACTGTGAGAGCACTCGGGCGAAAACGTGTTCGTCATCGATCGGCAACTGTTATTATTCCAGAGCTCTCTATTCCTCTCTTCCTCTCTCCACCATCTTTCTCCCTTCTTCTTTCTAGCGCGAGTTCTCTTTACATTTTAAATCTTAATCAAATTCTGACAAGTCTTGAAAGCTTTAATAATCAGGACAATATTGACTCTGGAAATTATCATTTCCTAATCCTGGATATCGACGCGAGGACTCTTTCAGTCAACGGTCGATGTGGCGCTACTATCGAGCTTGGAATCATGTTTACGATTGGATAATCCACGCCCATGTATATCGCGTATTTGTAAATTGTCGTTGTCGCTTGTCGAACAATATATTTTTATTGCCTGGAAATGTATCACATGAAAGGACGAAAAACATTTTATTTCGGTTAAATCTGATTCTTTTTCTGCTAATACGTAGGATTCAGTTAAAAAATCTTTTATATTAAGTAACGGGTGGGGAACAGAATGTTTTTCTATATTTGTTAATTTGGTATTTTGTGCTAATTTTTAAAAATTATATCAATCAAATGTAAGCCATAAACAGCAATGCAACTTGTGACAACTTTGTGCTCCTTTTAACCCATTTTCCATAGTTTTTGTCAATATATCTGGTATTAACGCAGCGAGGATTCAGTTCAGCTAGGACTCTGTCATTGAGTTACTGCATGGTTTTGGGTTTATTTATGTAAACCTTTTCTCTCAAAACTCCCCAAAAAAATAATCCTGAGCATACAAATCAATTTTGAATCAACATTGTCAATTTGATAGAAGTGGTTTATGTATGTTTATAATGGAAGTGGTTTACATGATGGTTTACATCATTCTAATCACTAATTAACAACAACATATCTTAAACGACTTGAATGCCATAGGAAAACGTCTCAAGATTCGGCGTAAAGTGCTTCGCACTGTTTTTCAACTTCTGATGCGAAACCTCCAATCTCCAAATGTTTGGAATTTTTATTCCCAAATCCAGGATGAGTTGCAATAATTGAATTGTTTTTAACGTAAATGTCAATTTCGATGCGTTATTTTAGCGTGTATTTATCCATAATAGAATTTGCACGTTAGAGTTAGATTCCTCTTTAGAGTATTATTTCCCTTCGTTTTCGATGATAGAATAGTAGCCTGTTGAATTTAAACGTGATATATATATATATATATATATATATATATATATATATATATATATATATATATATATATATATATATATATATATAGCAGTTTTTATACTTTTTATGTTATAGTACAGTTTATAGTATTTTTTTAAATAGTCCAAAAATTGACAAAATAAGACGTTTTTGTTAAATTATTCGTTTTTGAATGAGTTTTTCAAAAAAATTACAAAAACATATTTCAATTTTGAAAAAAATGAATTAAAAAAAAGTTGCCCAAAAATAGGACTTGCGGAGTTGGAATTTTATAGAAGATGAATTCAAATATATTTCTTGGTCTATTTTTGGAAACATTATGAACGAATTAAAAACCGCCGATTTTTGAAAAAAACATAGAAACATATTCAGTGGGTAGTACTATAACATAGTTATAATTTGTTAAATTATAACTATGTTATATATGTATGTTAAAAATTTCATAACTATGTTAAAAATTTCAGCCAAATCAAAAGGCGTGGGGTTCAAAAGAGGTCGACTATATATATATATATATATATATATATATATATATATATATATATATATATATATATATATATATATATATATATATATATTAAATAGAAATCTATATTCGCCTGGTTTGGCTCCTTGCGAGCGACAATTCAATAAATTTCAATTGTGATTTTGGAGGCAATTCTCACGAATTACAGGCAGGTGTGCTTTAAAAAAAGGTTACGAACACTTTCAGCGTTGCATTTATGAGATAATGCAACTTCAAGAAATCAATTTTGATTAAATAAGGCCCATTTAAAGGTATTTCTCAAAAAATCTTAACCTACACCACCCTCTCTTTCGCCTCATGACCATCATGATCATTAACAACGAACACTACAAGATTGCGAACGTCTTAAACGACGACCAGAAATTTAAAGGCGATAAAATCGCATAAAAGTCAAATCTGTAGTAGGATCAGCAAGCAGCGCGGCCTGAACCTGGGCCAGATTTAACGAGGGTACGGTCAGATAACCGAAAATTGTCGCACGGCATCATACCATCACCGTAACGGACCGACCGTGGAACCAGTTTCTTAGTCGGACGAGGAGGTAGGCGCGCGCACTAGCTCTCGGACGATGCTGCGGGCGTTTCGAATTTGTTTTTGGGTACGGTAGAAGTCGTGCTTCTCGGAAATCCTTTCGGGATGGTTCTCTGAGCACCGGCACACCATTAGTCTATCGGATACGTTTGCCGATTTTGTTTGTTTTTCCTTTTATTAGAGATGAAAGGACCAGACGCAACCTT
Organism: Cosmopolites sordidus; assembly: GCA_031761425.1. Taxonomy (NCBI): domain Eukaryota; kingdom Metazoa; phylum Arthropoda; class Insecta; order Coleoptera; family Curculionidae; genus Cosmopolites; species Cosmopolites sordidus. The sequence continues at coordinate 1,897,844 of JARFXV010000063.1, read as the reverse complement.
ATCATCGTCTCATCTCGTCATGTCTTAAGTACCTGAGCATTTTCTCAATTAGGTACAAAAAATAAGTTTTAATTTTTCTATTAGGCCTTCAACTCAATTCGGCCTTTTTTCGACCACTTTTGACATCTATTTATAAAAAAAAGGAATATTATTTATTGAAAGTAAGTAGTAATTATGATAAAGTCATTGAGGTTTGTTTGGGTTTCTTCAAAAGATGTATAGCAGCTATCGACTAAGCGATGTTGCAGGGATCGGGAAAGAAGAAAAGCCGAAATGATCACATGTTCAGACGTGTATATTTTTGAGCTTTAGCAGTGTACGACAAGGATAATCTTTTAACAGTGCTTCCAATTCTTCATAGTGCACTTTTTTTGGCTATCAGGGACGTTCTGCATAATTTAAGTCTAATTTAAGTATATTTAGAAATAACCCCCAAACATTTTTTATACATGGAAAAAATCGAATGCTATCGTATTATTCGAAACAACCGAATTTATTTAGAATTTTATCAAAAATAATCCACAATTTTACCAATAAAAATTAATTTTCGTTCAGCAAACCATTTATTTAGGTTTAGAAAGAGCAAATAAGGAATGATAGTCAAATTCAATGAATATATGGCATGTGAAAATATTTGGAGGGAAATGTCGTTCTTCTTTGCTTAACTCGATCGCCACACACAGGCAACTAAAAGCAGGAGTCAGAAACGTTATAGCACGCCATCTAACAAATCATACTTGGCAAATTGTATAGTCAATTGCTCATATTTGTGTCATTTCTTTTCATAACTTTTCGAACAAACTTCATAAATGCCTTGACTGAAATATTTAAGCTCATTCTCCGTATGCAGAGGACCTGTAGAAGCAGATCTCGTTGAAAACTTATTAGGATAGTGTTAAAAGAGTTTATCATAAGTAAGCATCAAACGTTTTAAAAGAAACTGTGTAATATATTAATTAAGATTTAATTAAATAAACAATTTTAACAAAAATATGCCTAATTATAATTATAATTCAATTTGAAAACTGCTCGAGCACATAAGTATAGTCGAAGTACAGAGGCAGAAATATTCTATACATATCTGATGAGTTTCCCCAAAAAATCAGTCCTAACCCTATTCTAGAACGAACGAATGCGTGATACTCTGATATTGATGCATATGTCCCTACATTTTTTGGAAATAACTCTCAAAGCATACGAATATCTCGATATACCCAACACAAGTTTTTTCAGTATGGGTCCTCCATCCAATCTCCGGGCGATCACTAATCCAAGTATTTTTGCAAACAAAATTGAGGTCATGACGTTTGCGAGTCTCAAAAATAATGCATTGTGTTTTCGATACATTGATAGATCGTGAGCAGAAAAATACTGAACAAAGCCTCGCACGCCCTACATACTGTACAACCCCAATGCTCCCTTAATTAAATATAAGGTTCAGATCATCTGCATACATAAGTGCTTTTTCATTGAACATATTAGTAATATCATTAATTTATAGCGCAAACAACTATGGGCCTAAGACAGAACCCTCAAGAACAACCTTGGTAACATGTACCCTCTCTGAGAGAAAGATATTGCCATTAGAATCTCTTAATAACCCCTATTGTGTACGATTTAATATACGATTATATATATATATATATATATATATATATATATATATATATATATATATATATATATATATATATATATGTATATATTTATATATATATATATATATATATATATATATATATATATATATATATATATATATATATATATATATATATATATATATATATATATATGTATATATTTTTATATATATATATATATATATATATATATATATATATATATATATATATATATATATATATGCCCAAAAAATCAAACAAAGTTTGCTAAAACTAAGTTTCACTTTTAATTAAAAAATATTTAAAATAATATTCACTAGAACCAATGTTCGGTTATTGACTTTATGAATGATGATGTCATGTAAATATGTTTTACCTAATACATCAAAAAGTTTTCGGGATATTAAGATATGACCCCAAAAATTGTTATTTTCCATCATCGCTCATTCTGACATGTTTGAGGACAATTTTTTAAAGCAGGATATGAAAAATAATAGTCCTTTTTACGTCAATTTATAACTCAGTAAGTTGATAATTTTATTTGACCAAATGTTCTAACTCGAAACCACGCCGAACAGGAATGAATCTAAACTAGAGGATGTAAGAAAAACACATTTAGTGTTAAAATAATTACGGCTGAAACTATTAAAGTTCGTAATTTATTTTTCGGTTAGAGTTAAAACATCTGTATGTGATCGTGCCCAGAGGAAACTACAGCACTCTCGTCACTGTTGGACCAGAGCTCGTGTTAATAAACAAATAAGTGTGTTTGAGATCGTATCGACAATGTGTAATTTAATGACATGCTTTAATTGATTTAATTAACGAGACTGTTATTATGGCTGCGATTGTCTTTGAAGTGTGAGGGATCACGTTAGGGTAAAACAATTGCTGTTGGCGGTCATGCTATAATATATAATTTGCTTTAGCAATAACACTGCCAGTTAATGTATTAGTTCCTAGTCTATATTAACCATACCTTTAAATAAAAAAATTACAACTCTTAGAGTACATATTTGAATTAAATGGAACATATGTTCAATGTATAGTGAATATGGGAAAGCCGTAGAAACTGAAAAATGTACGCACTAACGATTGAGCAGGTAATAAAGTCGAGAAGGCTATATGTAGAAGCAGGGACATTTTGAACGTATAGATGATAAAAGGAATGATATGGAAGTAAAGAGATGGCAGAAGGCGATATCGAGAAGTAAGTGGACAGTAATATATATATATATATATATATATATATATATATATATATATATATATATATATATATATATATATATATATATATATATATATATATAATGAGACATGTGAGGTGCATAAATAAAATAATGAGCCTGGCAACACTGTTAGATTCCAGAACTGATTCTCAGAAAGTCTGAACTCCCTAAATTTACTTGATAGGTCCAATCAGCTTTACAGTTGACATTTTTTGGCTGATATGCTGCATTGCCATACTTATTGTATTTACTATATACACACATACAGTGCTTTCATTTCAGAAGTAGCCTTCCTTATTATTTCTTTTAGCAATGAAAAATAACTCTAGACAAAAATACGTCAATTTAGATATCGAGGGGAAATTCAAAATGTCCAATTATATTTTGTTTCACCTCCTTAGCTCCAGTCACCTGTACCTAAAAAGTTTAAATGTCAACCTCTATCTTGTAACATATCATTTTGAAGATCTTGAAAATCTTAACTAAACTGCGTTTATAAAACTGAAATCGGTTGATCCGTTCTCGTAATAGAAGGAAAAAAAAGTATTTAACGGAATCGCAACATTGTGTTTACTATATTTGTTTTAATTTTTTTTACGCACATCATTTTTCTTTTCCTGATATAAAAAGTAAGATAAGAGACTTTATTTTTACCCGTCGCTCATTTGTGTTTTAATGTATATTGTATAAATAAAACAAAGTTGTCTAGTTTCCACTTATATTTTTCTCCAAAACATAACGCGTTTCGCTACACTGCAGCTTCATCGGATGGTTGACAAAGAATTCTTTGATCCTTGAATTTCCATCAAGAAAATGCCGCAACCATCCACATAGTAATGTATACTTTGTTCCTTATTGCAGCTAAAATTAAAAACATGTTTATCAGTGTAGTATCAGTTTTTATCAAGTGCCGATTTTCAACTGTTTGCCAAGTGGTGTCAGTTGCAGTGACAGTAATCTATATTCAATGATGTATACTTTACAAGAGAAAAATGCCATTATTTTTATTTAGAGTGCTGAAGATAGCTGTGCTCGCAGAACAGCTCGACTTTTTAATGAAATGTATGCGGACAAAAATATAGGATATCATTACGTAATAAAATTAGTACAACAATTTGAAGAGACTGGATCTGTATGAAACAAAGTGAATACGCAGCTGAGAGTTCATGATAAACATTTCGCTGTTGATCCATCAACTTCAATTCCAAAAGCCTGTAAGTTAACAAATACTGCCATTGGTTTCATACACAACATTTTAAAACAAAACAAGTTCTTTCCTTACAAATTTAATATACTTCAACAGCTCAACGAAGATAATTATGACAGAAAGATTCAGTTTTGTGAAATAATGACTGGAAGAATCCAAAATGATCCGAATTTAATAAAGAATATTTGTTTTAGTGATGAAGCAACATTTTCCTTAATGGCTTTGTAAATAAACATAACTGTAAGGTTCGTTCTGGAATTCTGGGGAATTAAAAAATAGGTCCGATTTTTATTGAAGAAAACTTAACCAGTGAATTGTACTTAAACTTATTGGAAAATTAAATCGATCCACTCATAATACAGTCCTTAGAAAACCTAATCCATGAAGAAAACCCACTATTGGTTGAACAAAATTTATACTTTAAACAGGACGGCGGACCACCACACTACGCATCACATTCCTGACAAATGCATAGGCAGAAGAGACGCTGTGGAATGGCCGGCGAGATCTCCAGATATAACGCCACTGGATTTCTTTCTTTGCGGTTATCTAAAAACAGTTGTATATAAAACTCCGCCGCAGAATATTCAAGAGTTAACAAATAGAATTGCACATACGTGCATATTAATTAATAAGAATATTTTTGACAACGTTCAAGAACAGATTATACTATTGTTTAGCTAACAGTCGTGGACACTTTGAGCACTTAAGAAAGTACATTTTTAAATCATGTTTTCAAAAATACATTTATTTTTATTAAATTTATTTTTGTATTTAGTTAAATAATTTTCATTCGCACGTAAAATGTTATTTACAGCCATCGATAGTAATACACTATTATTTTATCTCTATATTTATCTCTATTACGAGAACGAATCAACCCATCTTAGTTTTGTAAACGCAGTTTAATTAGGATTTTCAAGACCTTTAAAATAATATATTACAAGATAGGGGTTGCCGTTTCAAATTTTTTAGGTAGAGGTAACTGGAGGTAAGAAGGTGAAACATAAAAATATAACATTGGCATATATATATATATATATATATATATATATATATATATATATATATATATATATAAATATATACATATATATGCACATGCACATGCAATTAATTTTCTCCATATGACCTGCATTATATTGACTAATAATGGTGGGCTCATGTCGTAAATATTAAATTTGAAAAATTGTTGTCGTAATCTCTCGAAAAAAGTAACAGGAAATTTTCGTGCAGGTTTTCAGTCCTTAGTCGATCATGCCAGTCCTTTGTATTTTTTATTTTGGATTAGAGTGATACATCGTAAGATCTCGGTAATCACAAATATTTCCAAAAAAATCCTGATCTTTTTAGTTTCTGGTTTGACGTGTTTTCGTAACGAGTCCCTTTTTTTAAAAATTTAAATTTAAAAATTAAAAATTATTTACAATGAAACAAACAGGACGAATAGGACGACGATCTAACAAATTACAATATTTTTACAGTGTCTATAATTCATTACTTAATTAATATGACTTTGCTCTCTGTCGATCTATCTGAATTAAAACTTGCATGCAGAATATCTCCTGTCCTGCGGAAGTTACATTAATTAAAGACTCCGTTGAAGAAAAAACTGCACAAATTATTACCCAACCGTCAAAACGTTGTTATTACCTCGACTAATTGGCACGAACAAAAAAAAACATAATTATTAACTTAAAAATTATGATTTACAAGTCAACTAATAATAATAGCATTAAAATCGGTGCCAACTGAATTTGACTTATCTTTTTCTCGGGAAAAAATAACGGAAAAATACTTTCATGCACTTAAACAATGGTTTAAAGTATAAAAGAAAAGTTCAAACGTTAGAATTGTTGCTTAGAAAACTTTTTGGCTTTGAATCGCATTCCTTTGATGCGTTTTTTTCGCACAGGAAGTCACAAAAATACTTTTACAAAGAGGCCAGTCGTGCACGAAAATAAAATCGAAATTAATTAATTGCAACATCGAAAACGAACATTTATTTTTATTGTTAGTAAGAATTTGGTTCACGATTTAGCTTTCGGTTTTGTTGCTGTTTTAAGGAATATCGAGATTATACCATTATTCTTCCCGAATATGAATATGAAAAGGATATATTTTTGCTGCATAAAAAGGGGAATCTAGTAGAAGTAAATATCGGAATTTTGAAATGGTTAATTTTAAATGGCTTCGATGAATTGTTGAAGTGCAGTTCTCAATGCTAAGATATATCTGAATACATTATATGAAACAAGCACTTTGCTAAGACATACTTGTATACTGGGGAGAAAAATCACTAAAAAATATATTTTGCTAGATTAATGTGTATTTTTTGTAAATTTGATGTAAAAAATTAATAAGGAGTAGGTCGTCTATGTTTATTACAATACTGTAACTCTACAGTGCATAAATTTAGTATGTAAATAAATTAAAGTAACTCGTGACGTGGCATTTGATCTGGCAACACTGTTGGCTTTACCTTTGAAAAGAAGAAAGGCCTGCATCTGATGCGTTCTCGGTACGAGTTTCAACTCCCTAGAGACACTTGGAGGCCCGTACTGATTATTTTCATAGATTTTATTTTTTTATTTTCATATTTTTCTAGTCGGTTACGATCTTTTCAATATTCTCCAGTGTCTGAAAATGATATCTTTTGCGGTAAATTTTCAATCTCGCGAAAAGGAAAAAATTTGCACGGATACAAGTCTGGTGGTCAAAAACTCGATAAATGAAATCGCTGTAAGGGAGAACGCATTATAATGATGCACACATGTGTTCTTGATGTTCGGTCTCACACGAATGACCCTTTTTTCGAAGCATTTCAAGATCTTCTCGGTAAAAATGCTGGTTACCGTTTGGCTGTGCCGCACAAATCCCTCATGGAAGATTCTCTGACTATCCAAAAGCAACCAAAGCAACAAAATCAACTGCATTTAATCTCCGATTTGCTCATTCTGGCGTTTTTGCCGTGGTTATTATATTGCAGTACGCCAATCCTGACTCTGGTAATTCGTTTCCGGGTCGTATTAGGTGAAATATTGGCCTTTTAAGATTTTCTCAAAAACCACCTGAAAAACTAAGCCCTTGATAAAACACCGTTTCTATAGGTCTACTGAAGTTTTCCAAAAGTTTCTTGAGGTAGGATTTCAAAATGAAGACTTAATAGCGCACCATTACTTGAAATTGCTGTCATTCGTTTTTAGAAGGTACTAAAAAAATACGATTCACGAAAAGAATTGCTACGGATCACTAAATGATGCTACGGATTTGAAACTAGCACTGAAGATGCATTAGATGTTGGTCTGCCACCCCTCTATGATGGCAGCCAACAGTGTGAGTGAACGACACCGACTCACACTTTACTACGATACTGTCTAATTACTTTATTATTGTATTTTATTTTTATTCAAAATAGTCTCCTTGCGCGTCAATACAACGTTTTGCACGGTTAATTAGGCTGACGAATAGATTTTTGAGCTTGGACAAAAACATGTCCTTCGGAATAGCGGTCGACGCCTTGGCACCGAAGAGGTAAAAGTCACAGGAAGCCAAATCAGGCGATTATGGTGAATGAAAAAATCAGTGTTCAAACCGAGCAATGGGACCGCGCATTATCGTGCAACAAGTGTCAGCTGCCTTGTTGATAGTATTGTGGCCACACACCACAAATACGTGACAACAGACGCTTCATAACACCAAGATTAAACAGCACAGACCGTTTGACCAGGTGGAACAAACTCCTTGTGCACAATTCCCTCCGCTTCACTCCTTGTGCACAACAGTGTTTTGATTTTTGACTTCTTGAGACGGCTTTTATTCGGATTTGGCTCGCTTGGATGCTTCCATTCGGCACTTTGATGTTTGGTTTCTGGATCATATAGAAAACACCATGTGTCGTCACCAGTAACAATGCTCTACTTGAAGTTTTGGTTCTTTTTGACTCTTTAATCAAGTCCTTACTCCACTGAATTCGGAATAATTTTTGCTCGTCAGTCAGTTTGTGTGGACCAAAGCGTGCACAAACTTTCCGAAGTCCCAAATGATCGGTCAGAATGCGATGAATTGAATCATTGGGCATATTCAATTCCATTTCTATGTATCGCAACGATTTTACCACGGAATAAACACTCTACCAGCGAATCTTCACCATACACTTGTTTCATTAATTAAAAAGTGCGATAACTTGGCTTCTAATGATACGAATGTTACGAAATGTTGTCCGAACTTCAGTGAAGAATGCACGTTTTCAACGCTTATCCCCGTCGAAAGATCACGCCACTAAAAATAGCTATATATAATACATATATATATATATATATATATATATATATATATATATATATATATATATATATATATATATATATTCCCTTCGTTTTCGTATTTTAAAAATTAATATTTTTATTTCACCATAGAATAGTTTCTCTTTTCCATCGACTAGTTTTTTTACTAATAAATTACAGAATTGACATGGTTATTAAATGAAGCCGCAAAACAAATCGTAGACTATTTAATTCCCAATATATTACTTATTTAAAATTTTCCATACATAAAGACAGACAAATTGTGTAGTTGTAGTATAATTTTATTGTTATATTCCCGATTATATGTTTCAATCAGGACCCGATATAAAAAAAAACAAACCCCGTTTATTCTAATATCACAATCATAGCTTAAAAGGAATGTTGTCATTGCTTTAATGAAAAAAGACATAGTTTAGTGTCATTATCTACTCTATAGGTGTGTTCCGTTTCACACGTACCAACTAAAACATGTCTTTTTCTACATATTTTATGTTTTAAAAGATAACTAAAACTTGTTTAACCGGTAAAATATTTGATGACCTAAAACGAGTCGCCCTATTATTTATTATAATACGCTATAAAAAAATCAATACCCATTATCACCATATCTTCATATTTCAAAAATAATCACAGAATTTACGTTGATGTAATAACAGTTTCCGTTTCAATATCACAGAGTAATAGTATTAAAGTAAAGGTATAAATATTGGAGCTGATATGAGACCCTTCAAATTTTCGCTCCGCCATACCATGTAAATGAAAAATCGACAAAATACCAGGTGTGGCGGATAATAATTCTTAATTACTGCTGCGTACTGCTTTTCTCATTCAGTCAAAAGAAAAATGCGAGTGAAAGCTGTGGTATACTTATGGAAACTTACACTGAAAATGTCCCAACATAAGACGCTTGGGGACGTTGATTTAGACGATCCAAAAGTGGTGATTTTGACTTGAAAGAGAAAGAACGCCCAGATCAATGGAAAAAAATGATAAGAAAAGATACCTAATTGTCATCAATAAGGCAGTAAAATGAGTGACACATCAGCTGAACGGCAGACAGATGGAAAAGCGAATAACGGTGTGTGAAGTTTTGCTTTCTCGTCATGAAAGAAGGACTTTTTGCATCGGATCATTACTGGGGACGAAAAATGGATATATTAATTCATGGGTTGACTCAGGACAACCATCAACATTGACCGTAAGACCGAATCGCTTTAGAATGAAGACCATGCTATGCATTTGGTGGGATCCGTAGGGTGTCGTGTATCATGAGCTTGTAAAACCAGATAAAATAATTGATACCGTTTGCTGCGATAAACAAATGGTCAATTTGAATTGCGACCCAGCTACAAGACACAGAAAAGTGATTTTGCAGCATGATAATACCCCATCACACTCAGCGAAAGCGTTCAGGCACACCATTTCTGCATTTGACTGGGAACTCTAACACTACTTACCATACTCGCCAGAATTGGCCCCTTCCGACTACTATTTGTTTTCATCGATGTCTCACGCATTTTTCATGAAAGACTTCAACAATTACGAAAATGAATTGATGACTGGACCACCTCAAAAAATGTACGGTGTTTTTGAGGGAGCATCCACATATTGCCAGAGAGATGAGAAAAATGTACAGCTAGTCTCACGCACTTTCCATGAAACACTTCAAAAGATGTCGAAAAATGGATTGATAACTGGATCACCTCAAAAAATGTACGGGTTTTCTGGGAAGATGTCCACATTATATATCCACATTGCCAGAGAGATGGAAAAAATGTCCAGTTCACGATGGCGCATACTTTAAATAAACCATAAACGAGTTTTTTTAAGAATACAATAAGAATTATTAACCGCCACACCTGGTAACTTGTATTTGGAATTTGTCATTGCAGCACAATATGGGTGATTATCCCTAGATAGTAGGCCCTAGGAGCGATGAACATCAAGAAGGAACATTCATCGAAAACAGTTCTGAAAACACATTCTTTGAATAATGAAACAATGAACAAGATGACCTATCAGTATATATACAAAATAGTAACCACTAATTTTGATACTGCCTAAATTTAAAAAACTGAACAAAAAACCACCAATGATATGGAAGATCGACCTGAAGAGGGGAGCTGGAATGCCATATAGATAGATACATAACAACCCTTAAATTTATTCAAAAAGAAAAAGACAAAAAGAAAAGGACGTGGAAAAAAAAATTGAATATTAACTAACTGAATCTCCATTAACTAACCGAACAGCAAGAAAAATCTGAGAGTAAGCAAAGAAACTTCATAACGATTTAAAAATAGTGGCTGGCCTGATAGAAATGAAACTTATATTTCTTTTGAGCCATCTCTTGATCTCTCCAAAAAAGACTCAAAGCTGACCATAGTATGAAGTTCGATCAAAAGTACATAACACAAACAACATTATATACCTGGACTTTTCCATGGATTGTAATTAAAGAGAGTGGGAATATATAAACTGTTGTATTAATTAGACACTTTTTAAGAAAAAATCATAAAAAACTGCACACTTAACTTCTACTCATGTTACTCTATAACAGCAAATAAAAATATTGATTAAATACAATATTGGTAAAGAACAGATTTACTTATACAGAAAACTAAGTTGTATGTCTTCATTTCGAAAGGCGAGTGTTCGTGTTTACGTTAATTCGTGTTTACTGGAAAGTGTAGCTAGAAAATACTTTTAGAGTACCCATAAATGTTTTTTTCTTAATTTTAAAGACAGTTCCATTTATTGACAATAATTTAACATAATATGACATAATCAATATTCTATAAAATATATATTTGCCATTTAGTGGGCCTATTGTTAAATGTGGAAAAAAATAGAATATAACAATGGAAGAGCAAAATATGGAATATGGTTCCGTATTAGACATGATGTTAATGCTGTTTGTCCTGGTGTCTTGAATAGCAGAACATACCAGCGTTAGTTTAAGGAATTTAACAACGACGATTATAATATTTTCGACCATGTAAAATTTGAAAGATCTGTTGAATTTGATAAATCTGTTGTATGCTGAAAATGAAACTTATTTCAAAGGATCCAATAATTAACGACAAAGCTTAAAACTTCATGGTCGACAATACAACAGTATTTAAAATTATCAAACAAAGTGGAAAGGAAAGAAAGGTGGGTACCATATAAACTTTCAGTTGAAAAGAAAATTCAACGTGTAACCATCTGCAGTACACTTTTGTTCAAGTTATTGCGACTGCTATCAAAACATATTTCGAAGTATAATTTATTTCAAAACCACCCTTATTTTACAAAAAGGAAATATTCTGAAAAGTTTGTCAAAAGCGATGGAGATTATATTCTAGATAAAACTGTATTAACTCTTAAATAAAACATAATTTTGTACAGTATCAAAAAAAACACATTTTTTGTAGGTACACCAAAAACTTCATCACTGTCATACAACTTCATTTTTAATATTACAAGACAATCGAATAAAAATTATGTTATACAAATTTAGATTGGTCTGAAACTTAAGCAAAACACAATGGCGACGATCCCAAAATCAATCTCGAAAACTCCTACTTAAAATATTCAAAGATTTTCAACATCGACGGCATTATTTTCATAACCCTTCGGGCAAAATATTTCAAAAAGGAAATTGGAAAATTTTCTTAATTAAAATAAGGAAAACGTCTTGTAATCGATTCTCGAAATTCCGAATCAAACCGATCTGTAGTTATGAGTTAGTTTTGATTAAATATCCGCCTTAGTCGTAGTGTTCTGTACTTTTAATTAATCATGGATTAAAACAAATTGTTTGAAAATACTCAGAACCAAAAAGAAAAAAATAATAATAGTCAATCTTAGCCAAGTTGCAACAATTTTTGCCATGCCTTTATATAAACAAGTAGTCTGACGTTGCCATGAAAAATACAACGCTCTTTATTTTAATCAGATCCAAGCTCACTTTTTTTGCGTGAACCCATTCGATAAAATATCGTTACAATTCATATTTGTGTCATATTGTTACAATTCATATTGTTACAATTCATAATTCATTTCATATTGTTACAATTCATATTTTTTGCATCATGATCACACTCACACACTGTAATAATTATTTGTGTATTTTTGGCTAAAATTCCAACAAATACCGTTCCACAGGCACCATATTCACCAGACGTGGTGGCGTGTGACTTTTTTCTGTTCGATTGAACAAACTACTTCATGGTCATCGTTTTGAGTCCACTGAAACGATTCAAGAAAGTTTGCTGGCTTCTTTGAAGGAAATACAAATCGGATATAAAAATTGTTTCGAAGATTCGACAATCGTTAGAATAACTGTATTGCAGTGAGAGGGAATTACTCTGAGAGAGGAAAAATTAATTTGGATAAATTAATAAATACTTTGGGTTTTATTTAAAAAGCGACTTTTTGATCATTATAATATATACATACATTTATATATAAGTTAACATAAGTTTACTCGACTATGAATAGCACAATAATACGCGGGTTGCTATTTATGTATCCGGAATAATAAACAGAAACAAATATTTATCAATGAAAATGGTTTTATTATTATTTTTTTTTCAATATTCTCCTCGATGATCGATACACTTTTGCATATGTTTGAACTAGTTTTAGTGGCACTTTTTCCATTCCGATTGAGGTATCTTCAAAACATGTATTACATTAACCACTTCTAGCGTCGAAAATCGTTGACCACGTATATTATTATTCACGAACGGGAACAAAAAGAAATCATTGGGTGCCAAATCAGGATTGTACGGCCGATGACCTATCAATATGCAAGACTTCTGGCAAACAAATGGTTGTGTACTATTCATAATTGAGTACTCTAGGATTCTCTAGTGACACGTGCCCAATTATCCCAAAAAAACAGGCACCCATTTGCTTCGAAAGTGCTTCTTGCGTGAACAATTATTGCTGGGTTTGGTTCATTTTGAAAGACCCATACAATCGACTGCTGTTTACTTTCGAGCTCATATGCATAGATCCAAGATTCTTCACCTGTGTAGATGTTATAAAAGGCCTTTGACGCACCACAATTATATTTTGAGAGCATTTCTTTGCACCAATCGACAGTTTGAGCGATTGTCAAATTATGGGGAATCCAACGTGCACAAATCTTTTTTTTCTCACGTTTCACGTTTTAGAGATTCGTAATAAATTCTTACGAGTAAATTCTATTTTATGATTAAGATAAAATTTTCAAGTCACTAAACAACACAAATAGCATCCGTATGACAAAACGTTCTGAGTATGTATACAATTAATAATGGCAAACTTTACGATGTATACGTCATATGGCGCCTAGCAACACCATTGTTGCCAATTCCGGATACATAAATAGCATCCCTCGTATAAATTCGTTATATCTACAAAAACATTCTAAATTCAACACTCATTAAATAGTTACCAATTAGTAATCTTGAACACTGTTTTATCTTGATCGTACTGTATATTTTATCTTTATATCTGTCATAAAACCGGTGTGATTTAAATCAAAGATTAAATATAAAATGTCCATGATTCAAACTAAAATTTATGACTAGTTTATGGTCGTCAATATCTAATTTCAACTAATAAAATTCGTTGTGTAGCCAATAAAGAAATAACGGGTCCGATATATTTGAAAATGGAAAAAATAAAATATGTAAAAGTCAACTTCTTACTACAGATTTAACAGTAACCAAAAATGTAAGAACCACCATAAATTTATTCCGAATTAGATTTGAATTCAAATATCTACAATTATCCACCAAAACGGTGGATATGGCAAAAAGTGGCCTCAACTCCACATAGGTGCTTGTTGAGTTGAATAAAACTCAGCAATAAAAAGCATTACATATGCACATCGCTACAATGAGCAAAAATGAACGTGACTATTTCAATTTTTCTGGTTCATAATTCGATGTATTCAAAGCTATGAAAAACTATATTTTTTAGCACAATGACAATAACGTCGAATGTTTACCCTACAAAATGTAGGGTAAAAAATTAGTTTATATCAACAAATATATTAGTAATGGTATCTCCGGTAGTGCTAATTTTAAAAGAAAACATTTATCGCCCGATGCCAAACAAATTGTTAAAAATGTATATGTTTCTTTATTGAAAAGGGGGCTTAATGTAAATGCAGCCGCAGCAGAAACATTTTCATCAACGAAAACTCCGTTGATAGAGTTGATAGATCAAGATATTATGACGAAGCCAATTAAAGCCAAAAAAGCCTTAACTTAATTCGAAGTAAAATCCATGCTATGTATGAAGAGCAAACTATGCCTACATTGCATTCTTTGCAGCAGCGACTAAGGAAAGATTAAACCAACATTCTTTGTAGCAGAACAGAAGAATATTATCTCAAGTGGGTTTTGCATATCGGAACATTAATAAAAGACAAATATTAATGGAATGACAACGATTGCGACGATGGCGGTTTGACTACTTAGACTCTATAAAAAAAAATATAGATTAGAAAACAGTTCCATTATCTACCAAGGGACAAAGAATTACAATTTTACATGCTGGTTTCGAGGATGGATGGGTTCCAAATTGTTTACGGTTGTCCGCCAAAAATATTAAACATTCATCTTTGGACTACCATAACGACAACATAGCAGAATTTTTTGAAGATTGATATATAAATAGACTTTTTCCTAATATGCCTGATGAAAGCGTAATTGTAATGGACAATGTTAATTATCGTAACCGCCAAAAAAAGTAAGGTTCCTAATGCAAATAACACTAAATTGGAAATTCAGAACTATATACAAACGATATATATTTCGAAAATACATATAAAAAATGTTATCTAGAAATATTAAAGCCATTTAATATTAAAAAGGAAAAATATATATCTATATAAAAAGGAAATAAAAAGGATAATATATATATATATATATATATATATATATATATATATATATATATATATATATATATATATATATATATATATATATATATATATATATATAATACCATTGATGCCGATATGGGATATGCGGTTTTACGTCTTCCCCGCTATTACTGTATTTTTAATCCAATTGCGCATATGTGGCATCAGGTAAAATCCAATGTTAGAGCAGAAAGCATTTCTCCGACTGTAAGTGCAAGTGCTGCAACATTAATTAGGGAGGTTGTAGATAGTATTCCCAAAGAAATTTCAATAAATTCGATTTGCCATATTATTATAATAGAAGATTCCTATATATCATTTACTAATAATATAAAACCACCTATTATTAATGTAGATCAAAGTGACAGCGCGAGCGAAACCGAATTAATT
The DNA here is from genome assembly GCA_031761425.1 of Cosmopolites sordidus. Lineage (NCBI taxonomy): Eukaryota > Metazoa > Arthropoda > Insecta > Coleoptera > Curculionidae > Cosmopolites > Cosmopolites sordidus. The sequence continues at coordinate 1,882,173 of JARFXV010000063.1, read as the reverse complement.
GAACTAATAGACAAATTTATTTATTTATTTTTATCGTACTAATATATTCAAAATACACAAACCAATAAACAATGTTTCAGTCATACATAATAATAATTATAATAATAATATGCTAAGTGAGAGGAGTTGAATTGCTTTCTCATTTTGGTATTGTAATATAGACTTAGTAATATAGCTTAGGGTGAGATGCTGAGTTCTGAACGAGGATTATAATAATAATAATAAGTAAGTCTTGCAGACATGCCACATTGTTCGTAAAATCTAATGCTAAGTGAGAGGAGCTGAACTGCTTTCTCATTTTGGTATTATAATATCGACCAGCCTAGGCTGAGATGTTTGAATTCAGAACGAACATAATAATAATAATAGTGATAATTTAATCATAATTTAACAATATTTTAGTTTTCCCAAAATTATTTAGAAGTTAAACTACTCCGGCCCTGACGCCTTCTGAGAAACTAAAAATATTTGTATTGAAATTTATTAGGGTAATTAACATTCTGCCGAAGGGCAACGAAATATCTTGAAATGGACTATACCTACTCTGGTCTAATGCAACATTGTCTTGAAAAATGCAGTACATAAGACAGCCATTATTGGCAATCTAGCATAAGGTTTTTAAAATATTTTGAAGATTAATTGCATTTTTTGCACATCTAACTTCTTAATTAGTTTATTCGTATGACCAAGGCTAACCACATAGTGTTGATAAGATTAGATAACTGAAGTTAAGCGTCGCCGATCCTGCTCGAATTTGGATGGAACAAAAAATAGGCAAAATCCAACAAACCTCCCGACAATTGGCGGTAAAAGGGAATCGGATTAAAAAACGAAAATAAATATTTATTCGTTTTACATAAAGTTTTTGTTAACATACAGGCTTTAAATAAAATTAAAAATATAAAATTTATCTGGCTAAATAATGTCAATGGATTTAATTTTGAAGCAATCTAAAGCTTTCAGTCACAGAGTAGTTCCTTCACAGAGTATACAGAAACAATTTAATTAACGATATAACCTGGCCCTTCTCTACGCATGTAAAAATGCTAATATTAAATAAAACAGGTTTTTATAAAGCGGGATATTAATAATCATTTTGTCATATTTTTCATATAAGAACATTCATTTTAGGTATTAACCTATTTCCTTCATGCAAGTGGGATAACACACTTGGGACAACTTATAACAAGAACATAGACATCATCGGATCCGGGCCGTGTCTTAGAGAATTACTAAGGGCTGGTTCTACAATGCAAGTATATACCTGGTATAAGCTATACTTGGAATAAAGTCTGAAACGCCCTTTCTACAATCGCCGAACAAAGCTATTCTCGGTAGAAATCGACAGATATAAGTTATCCCCTTGAATTTGGGCGGATATACTCCGAATATAGTTATTATTGCTTTCTATTACTGCTAGCTTCATTTGTATGTATTGTATGTTCAGTATTACAGGTTATGTTTATTAACCTGTCCTTTGTTTATATTCGACAGTTTTATACATTTTTAATTATAACAGTAAAATAAATAATTGATAAAAATCCCATAAATATAAACATTTTTGATTCGGATGAAATTGATTTTGAAGGCGTAGTTTTAATTCGACGGCCAAAAGTATTTAAACATCGCTATGAAAAAACATAAATATATTATTTAGTTATACGATTTTTAAGGTAAAATGCATTTTTAGGCCCGATTATTTCATGGAGTTTGACGATTTGGAGTTTTTTAAACATTTTCGCTTACAAAAACGAAATTGTGCAATGTTTCTGAGTTTTATAGAAGATGAAATTAAATCTTCAACAGATCGTAATCGTGCAATAAAACCTGCAACAAAATTGTTGTTTACATTGCGTTTTTACGCTACGGATAGTATGTTACTTGCAGCTGGAGATTTCGCAGGAGTAAGCAAAATATCTGCTAGTACGATTGTTACCAAGGTAACTTTAGCGATTGCATCATTATGTGGAAGGTACATCAAGTTTCCAGAAACAGAAGCGGATCGCCACAAGCTAAAGGAAGGGTTCTATGCTATTGCAAGGTTTCCTCATGTTATCAGTACTATCGACTGCACTCATGTGTATCATTTCACCAGGTGGAAATAAAGCAGAAAGGTACCGTAACAGGAAGGAGTATTTTTCATGGAATGTTCAAACAATATGCGATGCACGCTTACGTATAATGGATATTGTTGCACGGTGGCCTGGATCAACTCATGATCAAACTCTCTACTACAACTACTTTGTATTTTAGATGTAATTTTGTCTCCTTATGCCTGTTTAGCTATGCAGCTATTTTGTTCGCTTAGAACAAATAAACATTTATTTATCTATAAGAACGGTAAATTGGAAAATTGCTGAAATAAATTTACCTAATTATATTGTTGATAAACGTCAAAATAAAAGAAAAACTGAAGTACATTTTTTAATGTTTTATTTTAAGCCTCATGATAATACATCAATTTCTAAAATAAATAAAATCCCTTAAGGCCAACTATTTATTTGTTATCTATGAAGCTAGCTAATTATGTAATATTCACATCTATTAAAAAATAATAATTTTAAATTAAGAATGCCTGTGTGGTTGGCCATACAATATTTTCATTTCCAACTGATGTTTTTTCTTCCAAGCATTTTTCTTTCCTTTATGATTCCTCCAGAAGTGCCATTTAAAAATCAATGAACTCAATCTTTTTTCTGGCCAACTCTTCATACACTTTCCCACTGCATCCTTGCTGCAACTTGGATCAAACTGAATCGTTTTATGTAGGTGTTGAACCTATCTTAGTGTAGGTGCTGCAGTGTTTATATATATATATATATATATATATATATATATATATATATATATATATATATATATATATATATATATATGTATATATATATATATATATATATATATATTATTTCTTGAATAATATTTACCTATATAATTTGAAACTTGCAACACTTTGTTTTTAGGTTGTCACAACTGGTGTGGATTCCATAAACTCCAGTTACAATTTGCCTATAATTATTAATTACTTTTATTTTATGAGCAATATTTTTCATTTGAGTATACATACAAATTCTATATTAGCACTAGAAGATTCATTTGTAAAATCTCCAACTGCTTTATATTTTCTTCAACAAAAGCCTCAGTGATGGGGCTTGCAGGGTCTTTTGCAACTGGCAAATCTGTATTTACTATAAAATATATATACAAGACAAAAAACTGAACGGATAAAAACATATAAAATAACCCATACCAACATCAGAATAATACAATACCCTTGCCCCAACACCAATCAAAACCAGCACCCTATTTCCAACACCATCTAACTTTATTTCTCTCGTTGGGCCCCCGCCTGTTTTGTACATATATTGTTTATGTTCCGCATAATCCTTCTTTATTGATTTTTTTAACAAATCCCATTTCCTACGCAACATTTTGACAGTTCTTCCTGTACCACAAACTGCAACGAACCATTCTTCAATCAGTCTCCATTTTATATCTTTGATATTATTGGAAAGGGAAAGGTCTTTTTTCTTGCACTCTGGAATAGAATAATGAGAGGATCACCGACACTGTTAGTACGTAAAACAACTTTATACGTACCGACAATTTCTTTACTTGCCTCAACCAAATCAACTAACAGAACAACTTCGTCAATCGTGAAATTATTGCACGGCTTTTTCTCCATTTTAATAAGATGAAACAATATTTTTATAAATCGAATAAAACAATTTTATACTTTGTCATCTATCACTTTTTTAAATTGTGTGAGTATAGTTTCGTACAACGATGTTACATTCTCAAACACTATTTTAAAACTAAGATATTACAGCTGTTTTTCCTATATACCTAATTTTACTCTTTTATTAGGGAATTCCGGAGATCTATCTGATCATTTAACAGATATCTAGACGGTTCTTTATTTACAAATTTCAATTTCTTCTAAATTGTTTAATTTTTTGCTTTTTGGCGCTGTACTGTAAATCGTTTTACGAAACTATAGTCACGCAAATTTAAAAATAAAAGTGATATATAACAAAGTATAAAATTGTTTAATTCGATTTAGGGATAAATCAATCAATAATATTTGTATAATTTCCAAACCGTTCACGTTAGGTTAGGCTTATAAAATGCTATAATTTCCCACACCTTCAACTGTCAACGATGGCCCAATCCCAACTACTATTTTGACATATTAGAACTACTACAGCTGTATTTTAGGTATAACTAAAGGCGTTTTAGGCAACAGGCCAACACCAGATATCCTGAGAATAATACCTGGTATAATCTATTCCGAGTATAACTGTTCGCCGTTTATACTTGGTATATACTTGCATTGTAGAACCAGCCCTAAGTGTTATAATAAATGTAGTAAACCTACCCATTATGGTTTTTTTTGTATTAAATGTAAGACGTACACAAAAATTATAACATGAATCGATTAGAATATATTTTTCATAAAGTTGCATTTTGTTTCTTCTCCGGTATATAAGAATTTTATTTGATCCATTTGTGTACCTGTAACAGTAATCACTTATTCGCACTATTATCGTTATCTAAAAATTGCTTATCTTGCATACTATTGTATTTGGATTTTATCAAATAATATTTTTATATTTATCACAAAGCTCCAACAATAATTAAATACTGAGTAATGATGATTAACACCTAAATTTCCAACACGTTTTATTACTAAACAAATTTTCAATGAAATTCGAATGACTTTTTTGTTTTATTTTCTCAGAAATAATCAATATCAAATGGGTTATATACCTATAGCAACCCTAACAACCCTATATATACATATTGGTACCTATAGCAAAATAGGAGCGTACCTCTCCCAATGTCATAATATTCATTGACCACATATGCAACCGCAACGAAAATATCAAAATATTTATAATATGGTTTGCGATATGTAATTAAAATATAAAGACTAATCAGATTCTGATATAATTATATTTTTACCAATTACTAGTCAACAATTTTTTTTGTTAAATATATTGTTAAAGAAAATAAAAATCTATAAAAATTATTCTTCGCAGCGACAATCCGTTCACTTAAGAAATTTTCCATTCTTGACGAATTTCCATTCTTGTTTCGTCAAAATCTTATTTGCAATTTTTAAGTCTTTGTGTCCTGGCAGACTGCTTCGAACTGATACCAAGAGAGCAAATACTTAAAAATGCTAAGTAAGATTTTGGCGTAACGTCACCAAGAATGGAAAATTCAACAAACGAATTGACACCCGGAATAATAATTCTAATATTTACTCACTCCATGAAAGATGTTTGAGGTGTAATTATACTTCTTTTACTATATAAGAAAATGACTCAAATTTTGCTTTTAGTTTTATTCCATTTTCATAGCATTTTAAAGGTTTTTTTTTTAATCTTGTTTTTAGCAATTTTGCCATATATTGTACTCAATAAGTTAGTAACTTTAGTTTCCACAACGTGCTTTATTTCTTTTTTTTTATGGATAGTGGGTATTAAAAACTGTTTTCAATTCTTCCGGTATGTTTGTTTTATTTATACTGTTTTGCAAAGGTATTCATAAATGTTCATACAATTGTTCGGTCCCATTATCTAGCTCTGCCGATATAGTATCACTATCAGTCCCGACGCGAACAAAAGAGACAAGAAAAAAAGCTGTGGTGATGCTAAATAGTGTTTTGTAAGACCAATATATATGAAAAACCAATACATTATAAAAACTAGTTATGGCAGCAAAATATGGCAACGAACGTCAAAAACCGAGAAGATTCTTAATTGAGTATCCTGACCAAGTAGTAACATAAATGGATTCTTAGCCACGGATCATTCAGAAGAGAATGAATAACTAACTTAAGAATTAGAGAAACAATGGGAGTCACTCATACTTTGGTAGATGACAAAAACAAAGCAGCTCAGATATGGGCATGTACGCAGAATGCCAGAAGACAGGATACCGAAACAGGTACCACAACGAAGAAAATAGGAAGAACAAGAAACAGAAATGGAAATATAGAATAATGAGATATACAATCACAATAGATAATTTGATGTGGATATTAGTTCAGTTCATATTAATCTCTTTATTCTCGAGCAATACAATACAATATAGAGTAACAGAAATTATTATTTTTGCCATTCACAAATTGTAAAACTTGCACTTAACTGCACTACTGTTATTTTAATATATCCTATAACATTTGTGTTTACTCTGAAGGCATCTTAAAAAGTGACAATCTTAATAAACATAAATGAAAATAGTTTGCTTTTTATTTTAAGAAACTATTATTTATGAAGCTCAGGATGTTGTCTACTTTTTCTCAAAGTATAAATTCACAGATATAACAAAGCAGGTGCATGTACTGCACCTGTAAGATACAATCCAAAAATATCTAAATATATTATGCGGGATATTTATATTCATTCCCTCATATTTGTAATACAACCTATACGTCAATTTCAAAATCAACGCATTTCGTATTCAATCCCAATTCCAATGCTGCAGAATCATATAAAAAATATATTTTTATTCGACAGCTTCGAAAATACAGCCATGGCGAATGGTATTGAACACTATGAAAATATAACTAATCTCTTGTAGATGTGCGACAACCGAAACAAAACCAAATCAGTTCTCGTTTACATATTTATTTTTATATAAAAAAAAACCATCAGTATTTGGTTTTTGTAGCAAAGTGGACATTTTGGCACTCTTAATAGTTTATCTTATTTCGCTCTTGTCGAGGGACAAATTTTAAGTTTCCTTTAGATTTTATCATTTGTACCTGGATTATCTTTTTAAGAACACCCCTTAAATGTTCAATAAGGTTTAGATTCAGAGACTGTGCAGGCGATTTTAAAAGATTGATTCGATTGATGATTTTTTCAAACTTTATCAAGATCGTATGAAGAGATCCGTGATGATACGTTGTCTTAATGGAATGCTATATTTTCTATGCCTGCCTCACCGAAAACTTTACAAACTGACGATTTTAATAGCGTTTGAAGCACATTTAAAAAGCGTAGCCGATTAACATTTCACCAAAGCAAGTTGCCGCCAAGTCCCTAAATCATTACTGTTCCTCCTTCATGTTTGACTGCAGGTACCACAAACTGTGGGCCTTAATATTTGCCAGGTTGTCTTTTAAATGAAATATCAGATACTTCAAATATCTTAAGGAAAAATAGAAGATATATAGGACATTTTCTAGAACAAACTTTAATACAATGTTGAAAATCGTAGTTTTCTTATTAGAAAAATTCTTCATAGGGTCCTGTTGATTGCTTTTCTAACAAAAATTTTACAACAATACAACAATTCTACATTTATTTTTAGCTGTTCCTTTATTATGTTTTTATCATTTAGATCAATTCTTTTATTAGTATCTTCGATGCGAATCACTACTTAAAGATTTACCACTAAACACCAACTCACTTTATTTAACTTATCGACGCGCGTTTCGCTAACCATGTAAGCATTATCAGGAGATGATTCAATCTGATATTGAATGATCATAGTTAGTTAACATAGTTAGTGAAACGCGCATTGCGAAATTCAAAACAAGTGATTTGGTATTTCAATATGAGATTGAATCATCTCTTGATAATGCTAACATAGCTCGCAAAACGCGCGTTGAATCTTAAATAAAGTGATTTGGTGTTAAATGGTAAATCTCTTCCGAGTTTAGTGTTGCACATCGAAGGTTCCAATAGAATAATTGATTCCCCTATTGATCTTCGTAGTTTTAATTTTTTTGTCCACATATTCGAGTCCTTTACCAAGGTGTTGTTTTTCTATTATTGCGGAAATATTCCTATTATAATTGAAAATTGCACAATTCAACATGAACAGTTGAACAACAATGAACAACATGAAATGTTTGTGCTATAAACTAAATTAGCATTTTTTAGGCCTTTTGTAGCTCAGTAACTGCACAAAGCTACTCATCAATAAACACAAGTAACGGACGTACTTGTACGAAGGGTACGTAAGTGGACGTACCCTTCCACTCGATGCAAACAGTTAAAGTGTTAGATATTTCAATTTGCATTAATTCATCTTTGTTCTTTCTAAACTATTTTTTTAAGCCATTTACAGCAAAACTGTTCAACGAATAAACACAAGCATGAAAATGTATGTCCAATATGATCCTAAAAAATTCTCTATTTTTTTTTTAAATAATTCTCATGAGGAAAAAAAAATATCTGATTCATTTTACAACGGCAGGAAAACATTTGTAAACTCTAAAAATAATTATTTATACTCTGACATTATACGTAATGAAATTACAGGTATTAATTTGTCGAATGAGTATCTATACCCACATTCTTAACACTTTTTAACCACGGCTGTATATTTGGTAACTTTTTAAAAAGCACTAAGAGAAGTATGCTACTCTTTGAATCACATTTAATACGTATTATGTTGTTTCTTTATCTTCGTTTAATTTACAATATATATATATATATATATATATATATATATATATATATATATATATATATATATATATATATATATATATATATATATATATATATATATAAACAAAATAAAAACAGGTGCATATTTTTGCACCTGTTCAAATGTATCACTAAAATGTCAAAGCATTACATTGCGCAGGATTATATTAATCATTGTTATATGCTCACATTGTTCATACAACATTTATTGTTGGTTTTCACATTAATCAAATTCTTAGTCACCCTCTATCGCAATATTATAGGATCTGTAAAAAACAATACTTTTTTGTTGAAAATATATTCCATAAGTTTTCATAATCACTAAAAAAGTGATATTTGCATTACATATGATTCATATTATCAGGCATGTGAACAATGCGATAATATTAATGGGTTAAATTCCTAGGTTAAATTGCTAAATTAATATCTAGTTACGGGTAATATTTAGTTTATTTTACACTCTTTTCTAGTTCTATTATATATTTATATTGATAATTACCAGAATAATATTTCGTCTTAGATCGATGATTAAACAGAGTTGTGAATCTTAAAAGCAAAAACTACGATATATTATAAATATTTAAGTGATTTTAGAAATCATAAAATCATCATCTAATTTCATCGGATACAAGCTTTTATAGAACAGGTAAAGCGATAATTAAATATACACAAAATACAAAACACGTAAATTTTACCTGCTCCCCACATATCTAATCTCAACGACAGAAAAAGGCAAAAGGCACATAAGAAACTTACTTATTTCTCAAAGCAAATACGAAGAGGTTGGCGATATCCAATTAAATTGCGAATCCCACTAATCAGATGTATCCATAAAATATTTCAAAAATCACTGTTCACCAAAAACTTAATCGTTTCCACTATAAAATCGCTGATATAATCCGAAGTGTACAGCCCAGCAGAAGACCAGTTATGTATACGGGCAGGTAGCTAAAGCACAAAAACACAAAGTATCGGAGGTACACAAAAACTAACTTGTAAAGAGTTCACGTTCTTCCGAAACAAGTTTCGTTTTCCCAGATTCCTTTTTTTGCGTGTGTTGCCTCTTTGTACTGCGATTCCAATCAAAAAATTCAAAACTTCATTTAAATTAAACACTAAGGACACTGAATAAATATCTCTGGGATTATTTATGGATAATTGTATTTTTTTACTACGATTCGATCGAAATGTTGCCGCGCCGCGAAAAATCAACTTGGCGACCGTCCCGAACAAACTACACCAATACTCTGCATCCAGCGCGACTAGCGGACCAAGCGAAGATGTCATCAAGCAGGCTCTGAGGGCAGAAGGAAATCGGGCCCGATCGTCACGATTCGGCCGTTTCCGGGTCGCCGGCGTGTAGCGCGACTCCACCCACATTTTACTTCGTGAACCTGGTGGACGAAAAACTGTGAACCGAACCGTTCTTATCAGATTGTAGAGGTTAGGTTTATTATAAAGATAAATTTGTCGGTCACTGTTTTGAGTTGATGGGGAGGCTTAGAGGATTGTTAAGAATGGTTTCATAGTGTAAATTGGACGATAAAGATTGTTGTTCGGTGCTTTTGTTTGATCATCAAGGGAAAGTTACGATTTAAAATTCCGATAAAAATGATTCTATACGAACAGTATTATTGCTCATTTACCTGCGATTTTCTTAGTAAAAAAGGGTATCCCAAAATGTACGCAAGATGTGAATTAAATAGAAAACCCAGTTGTTTTTTTCAATTGTATTTTTTTTAATTGAAATATAAAGTACATAGGATAGACTTATATGGAATAGCACATCGGGCAAATAAACCTCCACGGCTTTGATGGCACATACCCACTCTTTTGTCGAAATTTTCCATGATCATTTTGCATAAATGTAGCTGAATTTTTTCGTTGATGCAGCGTTGAATCTCCTCGTTCAATGCACCGGTGGATGCGAACTTGTTGGCATAGACCTTTGACTTCAAATAATCCCATAGAAAGAAAGCCAATAGTGTTAAACTACATGATCTAGCAGTCTCATGCAGTAATTGGATTGTTTCAAGGGCTGTATGGCATATTGCAGTCTTGTTGAAACCATATGTCATCCACATCAATAACATCAAATTTAGGTAGAAAGAACTCGGTTATCGTGTCGCGATATCGATCACCAGTAACAGTAACAGTAACCAGTAACAAAAACAGTGACACGTTGTGGATGCATTTGTTTTTCGATAATCACATGAGGGTTCTTTGAACCCCAAATGCAGCAATTTTGATGATTAACGAAGCCATCAAGGCGAAAATGAGCTTCATCGCTTATGATGATTTTGCTCGAAAAATCAGCATTCACTTGTTGTGGTTCAATAATCTGTTCAACAAACTATCTTCGCTGTGCACGGCCTTTAAACTGCAGCTCTTGTGTCAATTGAACATTGTAAGCATGGAGACACAGATCTTTAGTGAGTATACGCTGTAGAGAACTTCTTGAAATTTGTAATTCTTGTCCACGACGCCGAATCGATATTCCTGTATTTCCAGCAACACTCTCACACACTGCTTCGATATTATCATTTGAACGGCTTGTTATTGGACGGCCAGTGTGTTTAGCGTGCCCAATTGATACAGTCTTCCTGAATTTATATGAACTATATTCACAGTTGACGAAGTTAAATCAATATTCCAAACATATTTTCGAAAACCATATTTAGACCATATTTACGAAATTGGCGAACTGTAGCAGCCAAACTTTCATTATTTTTGAAATATTGTTCAACAATGAAAACCGTTGTTCTTTCGTGTAGTGCTCCATTTTTACTAACCTTAAACTGTCAGCAGTCAAACTGTTTTTTTTTAGTTGCCAACACTATACCGCACAAATGGCGGCAAATTCAAATCTTGCGTAAATTATGGGACACCCTTTATTTAACACCATACTTTTCATGATGATACTTAATATATACATTGAAAAACACTTTTTTTAGAATGTTGGTAGAATTCCCACATGATTTTGATGAATTATCGGAGTGAAACTAAACTCGGTTTCGATGTGCGTTTCACTAACCATCATTCGGAGATGATTCAATCTATAGATGGAGATGGTAAGTTAAATCCGCGTCGAAAAGTTAAAAAAGTGATGTGATGTTTAGTGGTAAATCTTTTCGAGTTTACATGGTTTTGAATTTAGTAAATTAAACAGGTATTAACGATTTTTAAGAGAATTTTTGCTTGCTTTTTCCGAATCTGCAGCTATAAATATGCAAAGCTACTGCAACTACTGTAATAAAATATTCTTAATAAATACACAAAGTAGAGGTGGGACAATAACTTATTAGAAACATATTATTAATTTTACTGTGTTTGCTTACTGTGTTGTTTACTGCTCTCACTGAGCATCATATTCAATACTCTGCAATTGTGATTTAGGGCTTTCTAAATTAATCTTACATTCATTCTTATGCCATTTTATGCATCACCACTGAAATAACCAGCAAGTGACAAGAATGATAAATCCGTTGTTTTCACATTCGATAATTCACAGTTGACACGACGATACAATTACGTTTTTCCTGGGAAGGTATAAAAAATACCGCTAGAGGCAACACGGGTAGGGGGTGCAAATATTTTCATTCTGCTATATAAAGAAATGTTAAAAGTACATTTGCAAAATTTGAATTAGCATATGATATGCCTGGTGCTAAATTAAAATTTTCAAAAGTCCAAGACTATATTGTACGCGATCTAAAACGATGGTTATCATAACGCAATTTGCCTTTTTCCAGTAATAAAAGAGTTTTAGTTGAGAGGTTAGTTGTTGAATTGTTTTTTTTTGTTGATAGTACATTGTACTGTCAGGATTATTTCAATATTTTGCATGGATTTTAATATTGCTTTAGATAGAATGAAAATGTTTGTACCCACTACCCGAGCTACCTCTAGAGTTTTATTTTCATACCCTCTGAGGGAAAAGGCTAATACAGAATTTATTAAATTTTGTATTTATTGTTTTCAATAGTTTTTCATTCAAAAAGTTCAAAAGTTCACTTCGGATACTCAGTTTTAGGTATTCAAAGTAGTGCGGATCCAAATCAGGCCAAGTAAATCAGAGCGATGATCGAGTATCTCTATGCTCTCTATGCTTATTTTCTCAGCAAATAATGGGGTTCAATTTTGAAAGTCAACACTTTGTGAGTAATTCATAATGCAAAAATTCTTTGTAATAACCAGTTAGAATAGTTGACATTCTGCCAAAATGTTCTCATGTTAAACACAAACCTTTTTTTGGCGCGGGTGAAACATTTCACATATTAATTCAGTTTTATTAAGAGCCCCAAACCAAGTTAATTTTGGTTATATATGTGTACCTAAAGTTCACTTTCAATTTTTGGAATGACCTAAAGTTACACTGAAAATAAATCAGGCAAATAAGGCGATAGTCGAACACGATATATTTTCAGCGAAGTCATTTGTAATCTGTCTTTTTTGTGCTAGTGTGTTGTCGTGTGGCAAATGTAATGTTGCTTACTCCTAGATTGTGGATCGAGCTCAAAAATTGTAGGCGCATAAGCGATTCATAATAACCAAATAATAGTATACGTACATTGTGCTATAGTGCGTTTCAAGATATATCGTTAACCGATTGGCTGCTATAAACTCTTAACAACCCCTGCCGTAACAAAACCTGACGAAGTTGCAAGAAACGTAAACAGACCCGGATCTAATAAAATAATAATAAAATTAATTTTATACATGGTTTAGTAGTTTCGAAATATTTTAGTTGAGTTCGCATTATTTTCTTAAACAGTGCAGTTCTATAATTTCGATCGTATTTTTGTAATTTCAAACGTGCTAAAAATGTGGCTTTCTTGGCAAGATAATGAGCATTGTGCTTTCGGTAGTGTTAATTTGAAAAGAAAACATTTATTCACCGATGCTAAGCAAATTGTTTTATGTTTCTCTATTGAATAGGCGGCTTAATGTAAATGCAGCCGCAGCAGAAACGTCTTCATTAACGACTCCGTTGTCTACAGTTAAAGATATTGTGACGAAACCAATTAAAGCCAACAAAGTCCGTAGTGATTCTGGTAAAAGCAAATGCGTTGATGAAAGCTACAAAGAATTAATTCGAAGCAAAATATATGCTATATATGAAAAGCAAACTGTGCCTACATTGCATTCATTGCAACAGCGTCTGAGGAAAGATGAAACCAACATTATTTGCAGCAGAACTAGCCTCCGGAGAATATTATCTCAAATGGGTTTGGCATATCGGACTATTAATAAAAGACAAATATTAATGGAATCACAATTTGCGATTGCGACGATGGTGATTTGACTGCTTAAACTTTGTAAAAAATGCAGATTAGAAAATCGTCCCTTTATCTCTATAAATCGCATATATGTAGTGGCCGATTTCACCATATTTTCTAATGTCAAACAATACACTTCCTTTTGGTGCGGGTAAAAAATTTCACACATAGTGCCAACTGTATTAAGAGTCTTAAATATTTTTCACATGATATAAATCAACTTACTATATTGTTTAAATTAAATATATATTATTTAAATATTTATAATAATTAAGTAATGTGATTTGATTTAAAAAACAATTTTGATCTGACATATATGACGGAGAGTGAAAAGTTAAATATTAAAAAAAAATTAATCTCGATCAATTCATAACAACAAAATGATCAATTTCGCTGTTGCAACAGCAGACAAATACACAGGTACATTATCGTGGTGAAAAGGCACTTTATTTTGCCAAATGAGGGTTATCGTGAAATTTGACCAATTATGCAGCATAATACTATCCCGTGATCGTATTTCCCTTTTCCAAATAGTCATACTTATTTAAAGTTGCGAATTCCAGTGGCCATGTAATTTTCGGCCGATCGAAGCGTCTTTGCCTTCTTCAGGGCTGATGAGGAGGAACGGGGTCTGGGTTGTCAAAACGTCATTAAACAAAATGATCAACAGGTATAAATGATTTTGTATTCATTTCTTATAAAAATAAGGACAAACCAAATAAAAACATAATCAGTATTTTTCATTTCTGAAATTATTAAGTTGATTTATATCATGTAAAAAATATTTGAGATTCATAATACAGTTGGCACTATGTGTGAAATTTTTTACCCGCTCCAAGAGGTAGTGTATTGTTTGACATTAGAAAATATGGTGAAAACGGCCACTACATATATGCGATTTATTTCTAATATCCTAACTGATACTTACACATTCTAAACGGATTTTTTACACTCCAAAGGCATTACCCATTATCAATTCGTCGCACAGGTGACATCGTGTAAGTCCGATATTATGCTACATCAATTTTCGAGTTGGACCCACGCTCTAGGAGCAAACAACATTACCTTTGCCACACCACCATATACTTATACAAAAAGCCAGATAATAATTGATTCCTTCGCTAAAAATATATCGTATTCGATTATTCACCACATTTGCCTGATTTAGTTCTGTGTAACTTTTGGTTATTCGAAAAATTAAAACCGAACTTAATTTATTTGCACATAATAAACATAATAGTTTGTGTTTAATATCAGAAAAAATGGAAGGAACATGGCAACTATTGTAACTGGTTATGAAAAATGGAATTACCCATAATCAACTCGTCGCAGAAGGTAACACAGTGTATAGTCCGTTTTAAGATATTTCGTTGCAGTTCAGCACAATATTAATTGCCCCATTAAATCTCAATAAATATATTACTAGTTTCTTAAAAGGCGCCAGAGCCGGAGTGGTTTAACTTCTGAATAATTTTGCGGGAAATAAAATATTGTTAAATTATGATTAAATTATTATTATTATGTATGAATAAAACATTGTTTATTGGTTTGCGTATTTTGAATTTATCAGTACAATAAAAATATATAAATTTATCTATTAGTACTATAAAAATTATAATTTAAATTTAATTATACATTTAATTCGGTTTTGCTCTCACTGTCACTTTGATCTACATTAATAAATGGTTCTATATTATTAGTAAATGATACATAGGAATCTTCTATTTTAATAACATGGTTAATCGAATTTACCAACTTTATTTGAGAATACTATTTAACAACCTTCCTAATTAATGTTGCAGCACTTGCAATTAAAGTGGATTCGACACTCAATTGGATTAAAAATACAGTAATACGGGTGAAGGGGTAAAACCCTATGTCCCATATAGGTAGCGTTAGTATCACATACATATTCCTTTTTAATATTAAATGTCTAATATTTCTAGAAGATCACATTTTTTATATGTATTTTCGAAGTATATATCGTTTTTTAACATATACAGTTCTGAATTTCCAATTTAGTGTTATTTGTATTAGGAAAGTTATTTTTTTTGTGGTTGTGATAACTAGCATTGTCCATTACAATTACGCTTTCCTTAGGCACATTGGGCAAAAGGGTATTTATAAACCATTCTTCAAAAAGTTCTGCTATAGTGTCGTCATAGTAGTCCAAAGATGAATGTTTAATATTTCTGGAGGACAACCATAAACAATTTGGAACCCATCCATCCCCGGAACCAGTATGTAAAATTGTAATTATTTTTCTCTTCTTCGCTGGGGCTTTGATTTGGCATTTTCTTGATGTATCTACCCATCATTTTGCTGGCGTCTCATGTGTATCGAATTTTCATCAAGGTAGAAAAAGGGACGATTTTCTAATCTGCATTTTTTGCAAAGTTTAAGCAGTCAAATCACCATCGTCGCAATCGCAAATTGTGATTCCATTAATATTTGTCTTTTATTAATAGTCCGATATGCCAAACCCATTTGAGATAATATTCTCCGGAGGCTAGTTCTGCTGCAAATAATGTTGGTTTCATCTTTCCTTAGACGCTGTTGCAATGAATGCAATGTAGGCACAGTTTGCTTTTCATATATAGCATATATTTTGCTTCGAATTAATTCTTTGTAGCTTTCATCAACGCATTTGCTTTTACCAGAATCACTACGGACTTTTTTGGCTTTAATTGGTTTCGTCACAATATCTTTAACTGTAGACAACGGAGTCGTTAATGAAGTCGTTTCTGCTGCGGCTGCATTTACATTAAGCCGCCTATTCAATAAAGAAACATAAAACAATTTGCTTAGCATCGGTGAATAAATGTTTTCTTTCCAAATTAACACTACCGAAAGCACAATGCTCATTATCTTGCCAAGAAAGCAAAATTGCAAAATTGTTTTTTAAATCAAATCACATTACTTAATTATTATAAATATTTAAATAATATATATTTAATTTAAACAATATAGTAAAAAAAAAGGCTAACTTGCAGAATTAAATATCAGGTGTGGCTGTTGATAATTCTTAGTTTTTTTTTTAATTACGTTTAAATTGGGTGAAAGAATGCGCCATGGCTAGTTGCACATTGTTTCCATCTCTCTGGCAATTTGTGGATGCCCTCCCAGGAAAAACCGTACATATTTTAAGGGGGTTCATTCAGTTATCAAGCGATTTTCCGAATCGACATCTCCCTAATTGTTGAACTGTTTCATGGAAAGTGCGTGAGACATCGATGAAAAAAAATGGTAGTCGAAAGGAGCCAAGTCTGGCGAATACGGCGGGTGGGGCAAGAGTTCTCAACCAAGTGCAGAAATGGTGCTCGACCATCTTCGCTCTATGTGATGGGTCGTTGTCTCGAGCATATTAACATGTGCTCTCTCGTCAAGAATAAGAAGACCTTATCAACAGTCAACAACCCATACTTTTTGCCCGTCGGATGGCGTATATATGCAGTGTTAGAATTCTTTGGACTGCATCCAATGAGACAACAGTGCTGCTGCAACTGCTGGGCTCCACAATCTCCTTCCAAATCCCTTCTTGACGAGAGAGCACATGTCGGTACCCTGAAGAGTCTAAACATCAAGAGACGAAACATGTGCCCTCCAATGGAAGGGATGAGTGGGGCCCGTCCCCAGTCAAACAATCAACAAAATGCTCATTTAGGCGGAGACGCAGGTTGTTGTGTGTTCCACATGAGATTGTGGAACCAAGCAGTTGGGTGTCTGCTGACACCCAGCACTGTTGTCTCATTGGACGCAGTCCAAAGAATTCTAACACTGCATATATACGCCATCCGACGGGAGGTCGGCGAAAAGTATGGGTTGTTGACAGTGGATAGTCTCTTCCTATTCTTAACGAAAGAACACATGCGGGTATCCTGAAGAGTCTAAACATCAAGAGACGAAACATGTGCCCTCCAATGGAAGGGATGAGTGGGGCCCGTCCCCAGTCAAACAAATAATGTTGATGGACTCTATCTGCAGCTCCGCTGGCAGACCATCGAACGGCCGAATACCATTCCCAAAACGCAATTTCTGTATATAGATACTACGTTCAAAATTTCGATTTTTCTGAAATTTTTAGTGTAGCAAAATTTAGCTAACTAACCCGAAACCCTGTAAACCTTCATTTGGCATTTTTCCTCTATTTAAAAAAATGGCCATCTTACTTTTCGATTATAGTAGTATAAAAAATTACAAAATTAATATAATAAAATATAATAATACTTAATCTAATATAAGATAAACAAATATGTATTTATTTTATTAAGGCATCCCCAACAATGTAATAAAATATTACAGTTGCATTTATTTTATAAATATATTTAGAAATAAAATTTAACGAACCAACAACCGCGCAAAACCCCTTTATTCAATAAGTTTGCTCATAGAGAATTCGAAACGCAACAGTACAACGCTACCTCGAAATTGTTTAAGCGCGGCCAACGTTTAAATCGCGCAAAGAATCTGCATCTGAGAACAATTCAAAGTTCGAGAATAACATCATATGTAACTAAATCTAATTAAATTCAACAGTCAGTTGCAGTATTACAGGTAGTTAATGCACTTGAAAAGAACACTCTATTGCGGCAATTTGCGTCGGAACTGCACTTGAAACTTTACCTTAACAACTCACCTACATTTAATTTGTAAACAAAGTTGTCAGTTTCGATAACAAATTGGTTCGCGGAGTAATTTGTTTCTTTACATATCGTATGCGTATTTTGTAGCATTGTATTAATGCTGAATGTGCCATTGAAACACGTTGAATTATCTTTCTTAGAAGCAACGGTTTGAATATAAGGATAGTTGAATTATATTGAAGAAAACATTTCGGAAGTTGGAAGGAATCTTATTTTTCAATAAAATTGTTGAACCATCGGATTCGATGCCCGTGGAAAAAAATTATTTTCAGTTTTGGGAATTGATACCATATGTTAAATTATTTTGTAAAATTTCCTTTACATGGTATTACCTTTTTTTGTAATTATTAACTTGTTAGTAAAGAATCATAGAAATTATTCTTAACTGATATGTTATGATACAAACGTATGTCAATTCTTGTATATATATATATATATATATATATATATATATATATATATATATATATATATATATATATATATATATATATATATATATATATATATATATATACATATATATATATATATATATATATATATATATATATATATATATATATATATATATATATATATATATATAAATATATATATATATATATATATATATATATATATATATATATATATATATATATATATATATATTAAAATTATAATAAATTTAGCCTTGGATTTCAAATATGCCGCAAGAAAAAAATGAAAATATACCCAAAAAGTGACAAACATTTCTTGATGTTTGTGTACAAAATTTCGCTAAGAAATCTCAAGTTTCCACACATGTTAGGGATAATGTATAACGTTTTCCTTCAAAAATATGTTTTGAAAATAATATTGAAACAATAAAATGAAATAAATTGAAAATATAAGTACTATTTTAATTTAAATTATAATAATTTCGCCCGATTGTTTTAGCGTTTACTTATGCATGGTAAAAATTGTACGTCTGTATTACACAATAACCAAACCCAAACTTATTTACCCTACCCTATACATCTTGAACTGGTTTTTCAAAATGTATATTACTTACTATTTAAGAATTGTATATTTATGGTTTCCTAATTTTAAAATTATTTCTCATAAATAATTAAAGGTGTTTGACAGGTGCTTTTAAAATATTTTTGTTGTTCAGAAAGCATAGAAACTAATACAAATCTTACATATCTCATTACATCACATTATAAGCAGAGAACAGCTCGCGATGACAGATCTAGGGAAAATTGTAGTAATATTTCTGATAATGTCTGAATGATTGTGGCGTGTTCATATATTTTTTCTTTTATTAGGTTTTTTGCCACGATGTAAAACTCAAAAAAATATCAAAAATATCTGTTCTTATTTAAATAAAAAATCACTGGGTTAAAACAAAAAGCCAAACGGAGACTAAATTATCTATTTTAAATCATTCAGAGTCCTTTGTCGAGTCGTGTACACTTTACTCTCGAGATAGTCCCACAAGAAAAAATTACAAACGGACGAGTCTGGTGATCTAGGGGGTCAGGGAACGTTACCGAATCTTGAATTCACACAGTTACCGAACAATTCTCGTATAGCTTCCACTGATTGCCGTGCAGTGTGTGATGTTACTCCATTCTGTTGAAACCAGATTTTTTGAACGTGTGCAAAATTTTAACGACGTGTGAAACATTGTAACATCTCCACGTAACGATCTGCTGCTTGCACTATGAACGATGCACTATCTGCCGCTTGTATGGATACAATTTCAAATCTAAATGAAGGATTCTGCGAACACTATCCCAGGACATTTCAGCCGCAGCTGCTTGCTCACGAATTGAACGCTGTGGGCTCCATAAGACATACCTTCGTACAACATCAATGTTTTGTAAAACACGAGCACTTCTTCATCGTCCTGTTGGTTTCTTTTTTAAAGCAGATCTAGTCTCTTCAAAGTTATTAATCCAACTTTTTATCGCGTGTTTTAATGGGACGTGTAAAAACGGAACTCCCTCTGCGCAGCTTCCAAACTATCATGGTTTTATTAACACATTTTTATGGCTAACGCACACTATTGCCCGTTCCACTGATCCATGGTTACTAAATGGACAAGTGTTTACTTGCTCAAGGTCACTGTCTGGCAGTGCTGTCACCTGCTCATGGCTGCCACTACACATTTAAAAAATTCCCCTCATTCTGTGTCACCCAGTATGTATATATATATATATATATATATATATATATATATATATATATATATATATATATATATATATATATATATATATATAGCAACGGCAATGCAGTATTGATTCATTGTGATAATCCGACGCGTTGGTTGAGACAAATTATTTTAATATATGTATTTAAATTCCATTTGAAATCAAAATTGTATTCTGTTCTCCAAAAATAAGGGTATGCCTCTTATTTACAAAGTAGAGGTTACCAAATTAGAAATGTGCCAAGACTTTTTGTAAGTGTTCAGGAAAATAGGTTAGAAACATGTCATACATATATATACACATAGCGAGGTGTTTAATATTATATTTTGTTTTCTTTTGGGATTTTTGATCAATTATGTTAAATATTTTTTTAACGTTTCGGTTTATTCAAAATAAAAATGAAAAATTAATTATTTAGTAATATGCTGGTATGTTTTTAAATATAAATTTGTATTATTTATAAAAATAATATATATATATATATATATATATATATATATATATATATATATATATATATATATTATTTGGCACATATATAATGGCACATGTTTCGTCTCTTGATGTTCAGGCTTGTCAGGTTACCGACATACGCTCTCCCGTCAAGAATAGGGACATTGGACGCTGTCCAAAGAATTCTAATTTCTTCTAATTCGAATTCTAATTATATATATATATATATATATATATATATATATATATATATATATATATATATATATAAGCTTTGCTTCAGCCGTTTTTCTTTCAAAATTCAAGGCCTTATTGTTAAAAACTGGATATACATTAATGATTCAAAGTATTGCCCATCATTGGCTAGTACGTTCTTTCATTTTTCAGGTGGCATTCGAATCTCGCATTGAAAAAAATGATCATCTTTTGAGGCGAATCGATCCTATTTTTGACTTCTTCATAAGACCGAAAGTGCTAGTCAGCCAGACTACAAACACGTGACGGTCAGAAGGAGCAACGTCTAGAGAATACGGCGGGTGGGGTAGGACTTCCCACTTCGACGTTTCCAAGGATATTTTGACCATTTTCGTAACATGGGGCCGAGCATTGTCATTCTGCAACATCACTTTATCGTGTCCGAGTACACAATACAATTTTGATTTCAAATGGAATTTAAATACATATATTAAAATAATTTGTCTCAACCAACGCGTCGGATTATCACAATGAATTAATACTGTATTGCCATTGCTATATATATATATATATATATATATATATATATATATATATATATATATATATATATATATATATATATATATATATATATATATATATACATACTGGGTGACACAGAATGAGGGGAATTTTTGAAATGTGTACTGGCAACCATGAGCAGGTAACAGCACTGCCAGACAGTGCTGGATCAGTGGAACGGGCAATAGCTTGCGTTAGCCATAAAAATGTGTTAATATAACCATGATAGTTTGGAAGGTGCGCAGAGGGAGTTCCGACGTTTTTACACGTCCCATTAAAACACACGATAAAAAGTTGGATTAATAACTTTGAAGAGACTAGATCTGCTTTAAAAAAGAAACCAACAGGACGACGAAGAAGTGCTCGTGTTTTACAGAACATTGATGTTGTACGGGAGTATGTCCTATGGAGCCCACAGCTTTCAATTCGTAAGCAAGCAGCTGCGGTTGAAATGTCCCGGGAGAGTGTTCGCAGAATCCTTCATTTAGATTTGAAATTTTATCCATACAAGCTGCAGATAGTGCATCGTTAATAGTGCAAGCAGCAGATCGTTACGTCGAGATGTTACAATCTTTCGTTACACCTGAATTGAAAAATTTTGCACACGTTCAAGAAACCTGGTTTCAATAGGATGGAGCAACATCACTCACTGCACGGCAATCAATGGAAGTTGTACGAGAATTGTTCGGTAACCGTGTGAATTCAAGATTCGGTAACGTTTCCTGGCCCCCTAGATCACCAGATTCGTCCGTTTGTAATTTTTTTCTTGTGGGGCTATCTAGAGAGTAAAGTGTACGCGACTCGACCAAGGACTCTGAATGAATTAAAACAGATAATTTAGTATGAAATTCACAGTATCCCAGCTGAGATGTTGCAGCGGTCAATGAGAAATCTAAACAGCAGATTTCCAGAATGCTTTCGTAAAGGAGGACGGCATTTAAAGGAGGTAATTTTGAAAAAAATGATAAATTCCATTAATGTTTCTTAAATGACAAATTTTAAGGTTTCAATTACTATGAATAAAATGTATTTCTTCGATCACTCTTGGTTTTATTGAATTGCTAAAAAGTTCCCAATCAATACTGCATTGCTGTTGCTATTTGGTTTTTTTCTTCTTTTTTTTATGTTGAATTGTTTACAGGTGGTATCATTTGTCATCAGAAATATTTTTTTCTTTTTTTAGGTTTTTCGCCACCATCTAAAACTGAAAAAATATCAAAAATATCTCTTCTTATTTAAATAAAGAATCACTGGGTAAAAACAAAAAACCAAACGGAGAAAAATTTCTCAGTGATTCTTTTCTGTAATAAATTTCTGTAAGTTCAATCTCCGTTTGGTTTTTTGTTTTTACCCAGTGATTTTTTATTTAAAAAGGAACAGATATTTTTGATATTTTTTTGAGTTTTAGATCGTGGCAAAAAAACCTAAAAAAAGAAAAAAATATATGAACACGCCACAATCATTCAGACATTATCATCAGAAATATTACTATAATTTTCCGTAGATCTGTCATCGCGATCTGTTCTCTGCTTATAATGTGATATAATAAGACGTGTAAGATTTTTATTAGTTTCTATGCTTTTTGAGCAACAAAAATATTTTAAAAGCACCTGTCAAACACCTTTAATTATTTATAAGAAATAATTTTAAAATTATAAAACCATAAATATACAATTCTTAAACAGTAACTAATATACATTTTGAAAAACCAGTTCAAGATGTATAGGGTAGGGTAA
The DNA here is from genome assembly GCA_031761425.1 of Cosmopolites sordidus. Classification (NCBI taxonomy): domain Eukaryota; kingdom Metazoa; phylum Arthropoda; class Insecta; order Coleoptera; family Curculionidae; genus Cosmopolites; species Cosmopolites sordidus. The sequence continues at coordinate 1,858,667 of JARFXV010000063.1, read as the reverse complement.
ATAAGTTTGGGTTTGGTTATTGTGTAATACAGACGTACAATTTTTACCATGCATAAGTAAACGCTAAAACAATCGGGCGAAATTGTTATAATTTAAATTAAAATAAAAATCACTTATATTTTCAATTTATTTCATTTTATTGTTTCAGTATTATTTTCAAAGCATATTTTTGTGTGGAAACTTGAGATTTCTTAGTGAAATTTTGTACAGAAACATCAAGAAATGTTTGCCACTTTTTGGGTATATTTTCATTTTTTTTTTCTTGCGGCATATTTGAAATCCAAGGCTAACTTGATTTTTTTTAAAATAACAACTGTACTTGAATTTGGCACACTGATAGAAAGAGCATTTTTTCTGAATTCAATGAAATAAATATTGTATGGTTTTTTTTTCAAAATAGATTTTAAAAAATGGGTAAAAGGTGTTTGGGTCCGTTTTATCAATATCAGATTAAAAAAAAACAATATCAAAATTAAAATTTTCTTTATTAAAGAACAATTTATAAAAGCTGTCCAAGTGTCCACCATTAACTTTTTGGTAGTAATGGATACGTCGAACGAAGCCTTGAATTGCGTTTTCCCATCAGATAAGAGGTATATTCGCAACTTCTTGTCGAATTCGTAATTTGAGATCTTCGACATTTTCTGGCCTATTAACGTAAACCTGACTTTTTACATAGCCCCACAAAAAGTGAAGAAGTGACCTTGCCGGTTATTCGATAGCTGCTCGTCGACCGATCCATCACTTTGGGAAAGTAATGTTTAAATTTATAACGTTAATGCCATAGTGTGCTGGTACAACATCATGCTATGACCATATTTCCTGGTTTTGGTTAATTAAATTTGGAAACAGACGCAAAAGTTGAGGGATGATATTTTCTTCCAATGGATCTAAATACTTATCTGCTGTCAAGTTGGCATCAATGATAAAAGTGTTACTTGTCACCAAATCCCTTCCAAGCATTTAACTTTTGAGGATACTGTGTAGGAAGCTGCTCCATCCAGTGCGGATTAGTATCAGCTTAGTATCTACAGTTATGCCTGTTAACATAACTATTTAACCAGATTCTTGCTTCATCCGTGAATATAATGCTTGAAAGAAAATGTTGATTAGTATTTATTTTTTCCATCATAACTTCACAAAACTCAAATCTTTGATTAAAATCATATTTACTTAATTCTTGTAGTAATTATATATTGTAAGAATAAAAATCTACGTTTATGATTTAAAAATAATTGTTGCATGGAAACATTCAATTAAAACATTCAACGAATTTTCATCATCAGTTTTTGTTTTTTTCCTTCCTAATCTTGGGCTTATAATGCTGCCTGTTTCATTGAATCTTTTCACCGTTTTTGAAACTGTTGACTTAGTGATGTTTTTACTCGGATGTACTTCAATAAATACTCGACAAAATTCAGGCTAAGTGCGTTTTCTGCCACTCAATCCAAAAATTGTTAATATTCCAGTTCTTTCTCTTTCAGTTAAATACATATTAATTCTATATAAGAATTGTAAAAAATTTGAAATTCACAAATTGACGTTAACAGTTGTCAAATGTAATAGTTTCATAGTTTACTAAATGAAAAATATATTTGCCCTAAAACAGATCGGAACACTTTTTAGCCATTTTCGAAGTAAAAACTTCTTTAGCCGCGTTGAGTTTTGAGCCGCGTTGAGCGATTTTCGGTAGGGGCAACATTTATGGCTTCGCGTCACCGACATGCTAGTGACGTGTTGCGCCAGACTGGCGACGCCAATTGTGTTTTAAATGTGTTTCAATGTGTGTTAAATTAAATTGTGTTTTAGGTCATCATTATTTTAATTGTTTAATTGTAGAATCACTGTGTAGTACAAGAGAGTACTTAATATACTAATATTTTTACGTAGGAAAATGAATAATGAAAACAAAGCATTTATTTTCGAAAATTTCCAATATTAGTATCAATATTTGCGTTAAAAACTTTGATATTATTTATTTTTCAAATATTTAATCTCTCAATAGATCGTGCAATGAATAATTCACAGGGGCTTAGGAGTTATCTTACTAGAGTGGTAAAACAGATTTCTACTTGTTCGATAGTATTTTTGTCGCGGATCTTCAAATTTTAAATTCCATAAAATTTTATAATAAATTTAGTATCTCAAAATTATTATTTATTGGTTTAAATTGTCAGAAATAAAATACGTGTTTTGTTATTTTTTGCAAAGTGATTATTTATAAACTTATATCATTCAATTTCACCATTAAAACATTACAAAAAAGTATTGTCATATAATTAGTTTTTCTAAATGTCCATTTTCTATATTTGTTTAGATCGTATCGAGGAAGATAGTGTACGAGGTAGTGTATCGAGGAAGATAGTGAGTACGTGAAAAAAAATTATACATTTAAAAAATAATTAATTCAAAAATTAAAAAAAAAACACGGTTATTCCAATGTTTCAAGTTTTCACTTCGGTCGGCAGTCCCCATGACCGCCAACCTTTTTTTTAATTCTATTTCGAAAAAAACCATTTAATATTTACATCGTTGAATTCAGAAAAAAATGTCATTTCCAGCAATTCCTTCAGCGATGAATTCAAGTACTGTTATGATCAAAAAATCAAGTTAGCCTTGGATTTCAAATATGACAAGAAAAAAATTGAAATATACCCAAAATGTGGCAAACATTTCTTAAAGTTTGTGTACAAAAGTTCATAAAGAAATCTCAAACGTTCTCGATACCATTTCCATACATGATAGCGACCCAATATAAGTAAGTCCCAAACCATACAGCAACTCAAAGAAAACTTTCATGTTGAAATTGCTGCATTAACACCAGATATGATAATAAAAATTATGGAAAATGTGGTAAAAAGGGCACAAAGTTGCATTGCTGCTAATGGCAGATTTGAAAAAAATATTAACCAATTAAAAAACGAAATAAACATATAAAACAAATATTCTGTCTTGTTTCTTTTAAAAGATGTAAATAATTTAAATGGTAGCGTGACCCTTGCCCATCCATTACAAAATGGTGTATAACCCAAATATATTGATGGACTTAATTAGAAATTACCCTGCAACAACCGAAAATTTTACAGATTACCACATACCGAACAAACAATTAATACTTCAAAAACTGTTAAACAAAAAATGTTAAGCAATGGTACATTCCATTCATTGAGTATAAAAAAGCATAGGAGATGCAACACATAAAATCATGGATTAGTTTGTTGCAAAATACATTAAAACTATGTAGTTCCACAGTTGCTGCTCTCCCCATTCTAAGGTAATTACAAGCGAGAAGCCTTTAATGGGGTCTTCTTACCACTTTCGCCACACATTTGCAACATACGGCCGGCGTCTGCAATAATAAGATACGTACTACGATGAACGGAAGATCGGATAAAATTAATTTTCTCTGCCGTTATTACCAAACGCCCTAACTTCTTTTTCTTTTCTTTCGTTGTTGTTCGTTCGCATGAGAGACCCCCGTTTATCTTTTATCAAATATATTTCACTCTCTATTATGATTTCTATTGTTGGTTCAATAAATATTTCTATATCTATCTATTTTTTGGAAATATTCGGTTTTATAAAGTATCTTTGCAAAAAAATCACTTAATTTTAAATTTCTTTCTTGTGTTAGATATAGCAAAAATTGAAATAAGTAATAATTTGATAATGTTAGATCTTATAAATATTGTTTTAAGTACAATCCAGGTTTAATTAGCTTCAAATATATTCTTTATTATTTCTGGCCATGTCGGTTCTTTGTACTCATGGATAAATCACTGTCTTTTGATTAATATTACCTCTCTTCTTTCTGTGGCACTACCTACAGTCCTGGCCTCCTTCAGTCTCCTTGCCAGTTTAATGTGCAGTAGTTCTACAGCATCTCTTCATACATTATTCATCGTATCTAGACCAAAGATTACCTCTTTTTCTGTTACCCCAATTCGCATCTGCATGATTTTCCATGGTATCTTTGCATAATTATTTGAGCTCTAAGTTATACCGTATCCTCAATTTCTATTGTCATTTACAACACCAATAATTCTTCTGCGTACTCTTCTTTCAAATATTGCAAGTATCTCTTTTGTTTTCTTTATGAGAGTCCATGTCTCGCAGCCATAAGTAACTACTGGTCGAATGAGTGTTTTACAGATCCTAACTTTCGTATTCCTTTGAATAAGTTTATACATATAATAATCACCGATTATCCAGTTCTGTTCTCTTCTTGTATTAGTTCTTTTTTCCATCGCCTTTGGGTTAGTTATTTTATTAAAATATTAATTTTTCGTTAAAAATTAAAATATTTAAGTGTTAAAATGCCGTTTTATTTGAAAATTCGTTGTTAATTAATTAAAAAACATTAATCTATCTCCGTTCATTAATAAATAACTTATTGATAAAAATATTTGTTTAAATACTTTTTTAAATTTATTTATTTATTGATTTACATATTTTATTTTTATAATTAATTACAATTAATGACTTTGCTCTCTTCGATCGTATTTTCACCTTTATGAAGGCATTTGCCGGGTGAAGAGGCCTGGGTGCTCTAATGACCCTGAGAGCGATGCTGGTGGGAGCATGAAATCCTGGTAGGGCTGTCCATGCCAGTAAGGTCCAACCTGGTCCTCCAGGTTGGAGGTTGAGGCGAGGGACCTACTTCTCATCCCTTGTAAAAAAATTCAAACAGAAGCCTCAAACAGGAATACACACAGATTAAACGGTCAACGACATAAACTGCGAAAAAGAAGTTTGAGTATGGTAAAATAGAATCTCCAAAGGAGTCAAACAAAATGTATTGAAGTAATTAGTGAAATAAGGAACATGGACATAAATGTCATCATATTGTCAGAAACAAAGAAAAATTATTCCAAAAAAGTTTCAACAGGATTTCTTGTATTAAAAGGTTTACGACAGAGTGCTGTGTTTCAGAGAGCATTGTTTGATGCTCTCTTAAGGTATGGGAATACCAGTATATGACACGCACATGTTTTCATATTACAATTTGCCGATTTCCAGGTACTAATAGTGCAGAATAAAGACGACCTAGAATATATGACCAGAAAAATCAAGGAAGAATACGAACAATAGGGACTATCGATAAACGTAACGAAGACCAGTGGCGTAGCTAGAGTGGGGCAAGTGGGGCACGTGCCCTAGGCGCTTTTCAAAGGGGGCGCAATCATATTCTAATACAGAGCAATTTTAAGTTTAAGACTATTATAAGTACACTTTTATAAACTAATTTTCGTTCTAAAACAGAAAATAAAAATGTTTTGTAAGATCTACAACTGTTTTATTTAGTGTATCTGTTTATTTTATATTTAGATAATTTACTTACGAAGGGGCGCCAGTTCCGATTGGTACGACCCTGGCCAAGAATATATATATATAGATATGTATATATATATATACATATATACATATATACATATATATATATATATATATATATATACACATATATACATATATATATATATATATATATATATATATATATATATATATATATATATATATATATATATATATATATATATGATTTATTGCTAACTGGATTATTATACATTAATTTAAAACACAATTTTTCAGGTTTAATGCAATATTATCGGAAAAATAACGAACCTTTTTAATTTAAAGAAAACTACTAACCCCATCTATTGAAATAATATATAATCTGAAAGCTGTATATCTCTATAACGATACCAATAGTGGTATCGGAGATGATGACATTGGAGTCTATCAACGGATTGTCAAGTGACAGTGCTTAAAATGGCAGCACCTTACCGAAACATATGATTTCTAATTGAAGGGATGGGTGAGGCTCGTCCCCAGTCAAGCACCTAACAAAATGCTTATATATATATATATATATATATATATATATATATATATATATATATATATATATATATATATATATATATATATATATATATATATATATATATATATATTTGCATGGGGCATTGCAACTAACCTACAGATAGATAACAACGAAAAAGTAGAAAGTTGTCAGATGTAGTAATATTTAAGAGTTCGGATTAACCGATATGGTAGAGACATGAATGAGATAAAAGAGAGTGAGCAAGGGACGGAGAACTGTAAAGAAATTCAGTGAATTATGGTGGAGCCATCAAATTACGAGACGTCAAAAAGTCCAAATATACGGCACAATTGTCAAGAGCATCTTATTTTATGGTGCTGAAACTTGGGGAATAACGGAAACGGATAAAAAGAAAATGTTAGCCGTAGAAATTGATGCACCTAGGAGATTCTGCGGAAGTTCAAAAAAAGAAAAACGAAGAAATGAGAAACTCACCAAAATCATAAATGTCAAACAGACAATAATACGAGGGTTACTATTTATGTATCCGAAATAATAAATGAAAAATCTTCAAAACATGCATTTTGAACGCATCAACCGCTTCTTCTGGCATCGAAAATCGTTGACCACATAGTTTATTCTTCATAGACGGGAACAAAAATAATATCATTGAGTACCAAATCAGGGCTGTACGACGGATGACCCATCAATTCGATGTTTTAACCGGATTGAGTCATTCGGTCCGATATGTGAGAGCTCGCGTTCTCTTGGTAAAGAATGATCCTGAGACGCTGGTTGTTTTTTCTTATTTCTTCAAAGACTTCTGACAAACAAATGGTGCAAATAATAGATCATTCGGAATTGACCAAGGTTCGTCACCTGTGTAGATGTTATACAAGTCTTTTGAAGCACCACGATTTATTAAATTATGCGGAATCCAAGGCGCACAAATATTTTTCACGACTAAATGTTCATGTAAAATCTTATGTATGCTTGCCATACTAATGCCCAGGGATATCTGAATCTAACGATATGTCACGATCTTGCTTTATCAGTTCGCGTATAGTATCGATGTTTTCTGGTACAACAACCAGCAATTTTGGACGACCTTTTTTAAATTCGTCCGTGAGAGAACGACAGCCACGACTGAATTCGCTAAATCAGTGATATACAGTGGTTTTAAATGGTGCTTTATTGCTAAAAGTCGAAGTGAGTTGATCGATGCACTGTTGTTGAGATAATCCACGTTGAAAGTCGTAGTAAATCACCACATGAAAATTCTCACGAGTTAATTCCATTTTTTGACTAAGATGAAATTTTCAAGTTACTAACCAACACATATAGCGTGCGTATGACAAAATATAACGTGCGTATACACTCAACAATGTCGAAATTTACGATGTATATGTCAGATAGCGCCTAGCACCACCATTGTTGCCAATTCCGGATACATAAATAGCAACCCTCGTACATGAAATAGTGAAACGACAGCTAGTTTGGTTTGGACATGTGAAGAAAATGCTAGAAGAAAGACTACCAAAGAAAATATGGACATAGAATTTTCCAGGGAGAAGAACGCGGGGGATAACCAGGCGATTGTCGAGACAAAATATTAGAAAAAGGATGAGTGAAAGAAACCTGAAAGACAAACAGTGCCAGGATAAAATATAGATAGACGCTATAAATCGATATATTAAAAAAAACAGGTAGGCAGTCATGGGGACTGCTGACAGAAGTGAAAACTTGAAACTTTGGAATAACTGTGCTTTTTTTGAATTTTTAAATTAATTATTCTTTAAATGTATAATTTTTTTCACGTAGGATCGAGGATCTAAACAAATATAGAAAATGGACATTTAGAAGAACTAATTTTATTAGAATACTTTTTTGGAATGGTCTAATGGTGAAATTGAATGATATAAGTTTATAAATTATCATTTGCAAAAAATTACAAAACACGTATTTTATTTCTGAAAATTTAAACCAATAAACAATAATTTTGAGAAATTAAATTTAATATAAAATTTTATAGAATTTTTAATTTTAAAATCCGCGACAAAAATACTATCGAACAACTAGAAATCTGTTTTACCACGCTAGTAAGATAACTCCTAAACCACTATGAAATATTCATTACACGATGTATTACAGAGATTAAATATTAGAAAATAAATAATATAAAAGTTTGCAACGCAAATATTGATACCAATATTGAAAATATTCGAAAATAAATGCTTTGTTTTGTCTTGTGCAACACACCACTAGCATAAAGGACCTATAGGTTTTGCTCCTACCGAAAATCGCGGCTAAAGAAGTTTTTACTTCAATAACCACTTTGCATGATTTTCAATGTGAGCCACTGTAGTAGTATACAAAAAGTACCTCACAACATGATAAAAACAAAACTTTTAAAACGTTTACTTTGGCTACATTTTTTGCAATCACATGAAGAAACATAGACCAGCAAAAGTATGTATTTCAGTTTCTGTGTTGACGAAATTCTATTCAGTGAGTGTATTTTAAATTTAGTTTATATAATAATAATAATAATAATAATAATAAGTTTATTTGCTGTATCAATGTTTGAATACAATAACTAAATTATACAATAATACAATTATAATTATAACAAAATACAAATCCGTCTTTATTATGCACTAACACCTACTAATGATACGCAAAATGGAACTGGAAGCAATTAAAAAAGATCTAGTCCAGTTCCAGATTTCTTTTTTAATTCGACATATTAGAAATAACCGAGTATACACAATTTGCCTATAATTTTTACAATATATTGATCAATGTAGTACCAATAAATGAATAAACAATAACAGTAACAGAGATAAAAGAAAAAAAAAACACCATCTGCTCACAATCAATAAAAAAAAAAAAAAAAAAAAAAAAGAAGCCAAACAATCAATTTCTCCATTTCTAGCCCCTTATACTCTTTAATTTTTGATGCTGGAGGATACATTATCCGATGTTCATTTTATAGTGATATTTAAACGAATCTGGCGATAATTTCATTAGTTTGCGCGAAATGTTGTTATAAAGTTTATAAATATTATACGTAAACGATCTCTTAAAAATTTGTAATCGATGCGAAGGAGGCGATATGAGGCCCCCAAACCTAAGATTCAAATTATGGACATCGGTTCGGAACGTTAATCTGTCAATGAGATACGGAGGGCATTTGTTATAAATTATTTTATGAAATAGAACGACCGTATGCACTCTTCGTCTCTTTGCCATAGATATCCAGTTAGCTTCTTTTAATTTGTATGTTATCGGAGAGAACTTTCTGATACCATATATATACCTAAGACAAGAATTCTGCACTCTCTGTATACGAGCAATATCTCCTTGATCAAGACACGGATCATACACTGCATCAGCGTAGTTAAAACATGAAAGAACCAGAGAGTCCGTCAACTTGATTTTTAATGTAGTAGACAAAAAGTGTCGATGTGGATATAGCATCTTTAAATTAGTATAGGCCTGCCTAACACACTTAATGATCTGTGGCCGAAACCTCAAATCTCTGTCAAAAATTAAGCCCAAATTTTTAGCTATGTCAACTCTTTTTAGAATATTATTATCTATCGATAATGCAATATTATTTAAAACTGGATCTGCAATTCTGGAAAAAAGCATATAACAGGACTTGGCAATGTTAATTTCAAGTTGGTGTTTATGTGAAAATTCACACAATCTTTCCAAATCATCATTAACAGACCTCACAGCCTTATCAATATCATTGGGGTAAAAAGAGTACAAAAGTTGGGTATCATCAGCGTACAGTTGTATAGAACAGTCACTGATCCAGTCAGAAACCCTGCAAGTATACATACTAAATAGAAGCGGCCCCAGTACAGATCCTTGTGGTATACCATTAATAATCTCTTTGTTACGTGAGTTCCCTTTATCAGTAACAACATATTGCTTTCGATTCTTTAAGTAACTATGTAATAATTTAATTGATTGCTTAGAAAAGCCCAGATGATGAAAGATAGAAATTAAGATATCATGATTTATTTTATCGAAAGCTTTCGTATAATCCAATAATATCATAACTGAAATTTTACCTACATCAAGTGCCCCAAAAATGTCGTCTGTTATATTCAATAATGAAGTTGTACAACTAAATCCTTTACGAAATCCGGATTGATTATTTGGTAGTAAGTTGTATTGGTCTAAGTACTCCTTAATTTGATAATTCATTATCTTTTCCAAGACCTTAGAAAGTACAGGAAGTATACTTATAGGTCTAATGTATATGTATGTATATATTGTGTGGTGCTTTTCTCTTCTTTTATAAGTTATGTAACTTAAATACAGTTGTAAATACGTAATTCAATTAGAGCCTATAAAGTAACTTAAAATTAATGATTATTAGGAGAAATAAAATTAATATATAAAAACATAAAAGTAAATATGTAGAATAAAATCGATATTATTGTATTTTATTAAACATTTATGTTAGTTTTACTATTTAAGCAGGGCCATAAAAAAGAACAGAGGAAATATACAAGATAATTCTGAGGTTTTATTTTAATTTTATCATTCACTTTATTGCCGTTTTCTAAATAACAAATATCAAATGAACGGAATTTAAGGTATCTTTACTTGAAGCTCGTGTATATTATGTTCAAAGAAGGCAATAGCAGTTAAAAAAACGTCGAACCTGCGTGGTTCATAGTGTACATACAGTTATTTCACTCTCACTCGAAACCACAACTATTCAGATAATGTCTCGTTTTCGTAGTTATTAATATTAGTGATAAACTTATTCAGTAGCGTATGAAACAAGCAAAGAAATCGATTAAATGGTTTTCTACCCGAAGAAGTTGTTTATTTTTGTACCGTTTGGAATGTTCGAGGTACTTCACAGACAATTTTTTATTAATACAAAAATGAAACTGTTCTTTTAATCAATAATTCAGTATAAAACTGTGTTTTAAAAATCTGTTAGGCGGACCCTAAACGATCAATGTTATTGCACAATATCACGAATTGGGTTTTTGGTTAAAAAATAATTATCGATTTTTTTAGTTTATTTTAAAACTTTATCATAAATAAGATTGATAATCCATGCGAAAAACTTGCTGCAATTAATTATAAATTAGAATGTACAAAATTTTAAAAAAATCACGTGACTACGAACGCGCCGCGATTGGCTGCTATGTTGTGACGTCAGAATACCAATGGTTTCATGTCAATACTGCCAACGGCTTCTATTCGTATATATACTGTCAAAATGATTGCTTGTTAAGTGCAAAATAAACTATTGTTGATTACTAATTTATAATTGCCAATAACATTTACTCATATATAATATGCAAGTAGAAAATAGGAAAAACAATGAAATATCTGCATGCACTGATATTTTCAGTAATATAACCATTTATTTTCAATCAAGTATATGCTCTCTGTCAAACCATTTTATTATTTAATTATTTCTTTCCTTCATAGAACCTCTCAAAAATCTGTACATTTTGGGCATTGGAAAGATCCATAAAGCCTCGCCTTGAATCATCTTTTTTTTTCATTTAAAACCTACTTCTTTCAATATGTTGCACACTGACATACGGCATTCATCAAAGAGTTGTTTCTCTTTTAATTGCTCATGTAAGGAATTGAAAGTTACATGCTGTCCTAAAAATGGAAATTAAACTAAGTGCCTATGCATAAACTACAACAAACACGGTTTGTTTGGTTGTTGGTTTAAGAACAATTTTTTCTGCAATTAAATAAGCAAAGATTAATATCTAAAAATGTCCGTTATATTTAAAATTGTATTGCTTATTTATTTATAAGGAATTTCCACAAGTATCGGCTACCTCAGTTAAATTTTTTTCTGCAATTTTTAGGCTACGAATACTGTGTTCTGTGTTCATACATGATATAAATTGTGTCACGAAGGAAACTTGTATTCAAAGTTGCAGTATTAGTAACCCTTTTAGTAAAATCCTTCCTAGATGATTTTAAAACTTCAATTGTTTTTCATTTTTTGTGAAATAGTACTAACAGTGGACATACTCACCCTTAAGGCTGCTGCAACACGCTAAAAAATTCTAATTTCTATAATATATATGACTTAAACTAAACATATCTAATTATTACCAATTAACTTAACATACCTTTGTAACAGCCGCAAAGGGTAACAGGGAGCACCATTGATTAGGTCTTGTTCAAAACAGTGTATCAGAGATGCTTCAACCCTTTACAACGATTATTTAAATTATTTGGCATTCTACAGGTGCAACTTTGACAATTATAACACTGTGGTAGTTCTTAAAAGAACTGTTTTCGATCGTAAGGCAAAAAATAATTTTTAACGTTCAGATAGAAATGGGATAACCTCCAAATATGTCAATAAATATCATCACGAAAAATTTGAAACTCGTCGCATATGCTGCCAACCGAATCCAGCTCTAAATTTTAATGTAGTGGTAGTTCTATTGTTCTTCAATAGCGTCATCGATGACGTGCAACGGTTTTATTTTTGTACAGGCTATATAACTAAATTTGTATGAGATGGTTTATAAAAAATTGCAAAATTATGTTTAATGTCTTTTGTAGTTATTGTTAAATCTAAAAAATTATAATTATTATTTTGTTCTGTGATCTTTATGTTCTTATGTAAAGAATTTATCAAAGAATATTAAAATTAGTTAAGTATTCATTTAATTCTCTATCAGTACCAATCAGTAAAGCAAATTAAAATGCCATCAACATATCGGTACCAATAAAATGATGATTTTAATCAGCCAAGGTTGATTTATCTTATTTTCTAAGATATCCATAAACATTTCAGTCAGTAAAGGACTTAAAGGGTTCCCCATTATCAAACCGTCATTCGAAAAATATAACATGTTAGTGACGTAAAAATATGACATGTTGAAACGTATTAGTGAGTCTATAAAAATAACTTTGTGTTTACTTTGTTAAATAACAATGGCGAGGAATTCCATTTCGTTTGGAAACCCTTCAGAAACAAAGTATTCCGCTCACCGTTTGACTTCCTACAGGCAACCATCTGTCCGACAACCAACAAAGATTCCATCAATCACTCCGTGAACCATCCTCTCCTTTTCTTCTTCTTTCACTTCTTCATCACTTTCTTCTTCGTCATCGTGTTCGTTTACCGGAGCTGCGTTTCTCGTGTTCGGAAGAGTCAATAATTTAGTTGTATTTCCAATTAAGGCGCACAATTTTCCAGTTGCCTTATTCCGCATTATTTATGCGACACGTCGATTTGAATATGCCGTTAGCGGCATTATATAAATACTGAAATCCGGATTATTTGACTTATACGACAGAATCGGCCGTTGGAGGTTCTCGTTATTGCTCGGTTGGTAGTCTAAAGGATGGCGTGGACGTGTCGTTTTGTCGGCTATCGGGTCGGCTTTTTTATTTTTCATTTTCCTTTGATATTATCGTATCACTGACATCAATTTACTGTCTCAGTAAATATTTTTATCTTTTATTTGAAATCATATCGGTCTTGAGAATGATCAAGTCAGAAATGAACAAAAATAATAAAAATGTAATTATGAATACTAAAAACGATTAAAAACTATTCTGTTCAATATAAATCATAATTAATAAAATTGAAGTGATTCAGAAAATTCATATGAATTCATTCATAAAGTTCGTATGAATTAATTCATAAAATTCAACATAAATCCCTAACGATCAATTTCTATGAAATGAATATCCAATTGAGAGCCAAATTAATCCGCTTATCTTCCGGACCTCCCATAGAGTCTACAATATTTAGATTCTTGCATAATTGTTCGAAGTTATGTTCGTGTTCCTCCAACTTCCACTATCATCGCCACCACCAAAAATTCTTAAGAGTACTTTTCTTGCAAATTCGTCAAGTATCTCTTCTATTTCCTTTATAAGAGATCACGTCTCACGGCCATAAGTGACTCCTGACCGATTAAATGTTTTATAGATATTTTATGGCACTTTCGTGTTCCTTTGTATACGTTTAGATCTTAGACATATTGTAACCTTTTCTGGTTGGTTGCCGTAACAGCAATCATTCGCCGGAGGTAGTTAGGTCGTGGTTCGTGGGTAGTAAATGGATCCAAATGGTACTACTAAAGGGCGGCACTGTCGCAGACTAATTATCAAATTAAAAAATAAAGTAATAATTTTGTGTATAGACCAAAATAATGAAACAATTAGAAATGCAAATTTGATCATGAAACTCGGTATGTGGAATTATAATAATATTCTGAACAACTTTTTTCGATATCTCTAACGCGAAGCAAAATATCGAGAATTAACCCTGTTTGTGAATTCGTAGTAGGCTGAGATTAAAGTTAAGATTTCAGTTGAGTATCTTAAAAAATGTGAGCTATCAACCTGTATGACTATGCAACAATTCAAATCTATATTCCTTCAAATAGCGAAAATATGGATCTGTCTTCATCTTAAATGCGACACACTGTATCATTTTATTTTTTTGTTAAATTATACTCGAAGAGATTTACATCCAAATAAACAGCAAATCACTATTTTTAACTTCCCGATGCGCGTTCCACTAATAATATTTAATCAATTAATGTTATGTTAATATGATTAGCGAAATGATAGTAAAGAAGTTGAAAAAGTCATTTAGTGTCTAGTGGTAAATCTCTCTTAGTTTAGTGTTTCAAATAAAAGAATCCAGTAAAAAAATTGATCGTAATTAGCAAAATTAATTTAAAGAAAATCAGGGAAAATATACATTTGACAATAAACCAGCAAACTATGTAAAGTTATTTTTATTAGCGGAAAATGATTCTGGTACAAATTCGTTATTAATTCCGATGACAGTATCTATAGAAGGGAATACTTATTAATTTATTGAATTATATTTTACCCCCAATTTGTAATTAGGTCGGTCGTTAGAAACATCTGACAACGGATGTAACGCTAAATCGTACCGTCTGTGGCAAGCCCAAGGATATCGATCGTCGACAAAAGACGATCTCTTACCGTTCAGACACATTTTTCTTCATACTTCCCTCGCGCGGAGTGCAAATCAGAATGTATGCGACTCCATGGATTATTAAATCCTCTATTTCCTATTGACTTTTTCTTAATAACCAGTGACGTATGAAATACCCTTGATCAGGATACTTAATTGGTATTATCACAAATTGTAATTATTACCCAGTGATAAACGGGATAAAGGGCCTCGGTTGGCGACGGATATTCGGGGGTTACACTTGAAAACAGAGAAACACTTGAGAATTACTCGAGATAATCTCGGGAAATATATGTCCGGTATCTATGAAATGGTTGGCAAAATTAGAGTGTTGTTTCTTTAATATGTAAGCAGATTTATGTTCTTTGTATTTGGTCTGAAAATTTCTGCCGGTTTGTCCAACATAGCAGCTACTGCACTCGTTGCAATCTAACATATAAACTCCAGATTTTGTATTTGGTGATGTTTTATCTTTAGCATTAAAAATGAATTTACTGGTTGACTGAGTGGTTTTAAACGCTATTTGTAAATCATGTTTCCTCAAAGAGCGAGCTATTTGTTCTGAAATTGGACCCAAATATGAAATTTTGCAGTACTTTTTATCATTGTTAGTTTTACTTTTGGATATACTTGATGAATTAGTAATTGTTTTCTTTTTTTATTAAGTATTTAATTTATTTTTCTTTGAAGCCGTTATTTTGTGCTATTATAATACGTATTATTATGTGCTATATTATTATGTCTGACTCTCCAGCATTTATTATAGCAAACAATTTTTCAGAGCAAAACACTATTTTATTTCCGTTCAGTTTCTTTCCCTTAACTCATATTCCTGCTTCACCTCCTCTATAGGGTTTTAATGGCACGAAAAGTAAAATGGAAGAAGAAGAAAACAAAAAAAAATCTTCAGCTGCACTATTTTCTTCTACGTCCTCCCACTTTAAAAACCCACGAGCCGCCACTGGTTATAATAACTATAAACTTAATATATTCCGTCAATAACAATAAAAATACCATGAACAAAACAATTATATACTCAGGAAAAGTTACCAAATTAGTTTCTAAACATTTATCAAAAACAAACAATATAAATATTGCTTTCAAAACAAATAATAGTCAAAGACGCCTCATTAAAAACAATAAAAGTCAAACGAGTAAACTTTATAAATTATTAGACTTATTACAAGAACTAATTACAAGAACTTATTTAATTCAGTGTGGTTCATGTTTAAAAATGTTTGTTGGCCAAACAGAAAGGCCTTTTTCTACTAGGCTCAATGAACCTAAAAGAAATTATATTAAAGAACAAAATAATTATCATTATGCTAATTACTTAATGTTAGAAAATCGCACTTTCAATGATAATTTTAAAATGTTACATAGTGAAACTCATCTCTTAGAGAGCCTAGAAAATAACAAAAGAAAAAATTTGGGTATTTCGCTAAATGATCAGGTAGGCTAAATGATCATAGACCTGAATGGTAACCCCTGTTAAAATTATATTGGGCATCTGGGCATTGAAAAAGTGGATTTCCCCACTATGATATCATAATTTATGTCATTATTAGGTCGATAGATAGTTTAGGTTGTAATTAGTTTTATTATTGTGAGTTGAATATAGTTTGTATTCTAAATAAACTAAATCTCCTAGAAACAAAAAATAAAAGAAAAAAACCTGGGCATTTTGCCTAAATGACCAAGTAGATTTGAATAAGTTACTCTTGTTTAAAAGAAAATTATGTTGCTATTAATCTAGACATTGAAAAAATTGATCTCCCCACTATCATTATTTATGGTTTTATTAGGTCGATGGACAGTTTAGGTTGTAACCACTTTTCATGTTCAACTGTTAGTTGAACATAGTTTCTATTTAAAAAAAGTACAGTATATCGAACAATAGTAATACATATAAATTTTTAATATAGTGGAAATTTAGATATAAATCTTAGTTTGTTAATTTTAAATTATTATATATATATATATATATATATATATATATATATATATATATATATATATATATATATATATATATATATATATATATATATATACCAGGTGCCCCATTAAGGATATATCGCGGCCGTATCTTGAAACTATTTATCCCACAGCTTTGCGGAAAAAAATATTATACTAAAACTGACTGTGAGAAATTCACCAAAAATATTTTTAAGCTTCTAAAACGACCGCAAGAGGGCGTGACGAGCTAAACATTTTTAAAAATAATTTTTTTTGTGTATTTTCAAATGTTAACCAAGTAAGAAAAATTCTCAGTTATAATTACCAAACGTCTCCTACAATTTTGTTTTATGACATTTTGTCGTAACTTCGCGAATAAAAAAGTGGGGGGGAGTTTTACCTATTTAGATAAAAACTCGTCTAATGTCCGTTTGCCTAAACCGATTTTCCTCAATTTGGATTCATTTAAAAGGCAATTGCTGGCACAATCAGATAATCTGGGAGATAAATTATTTAGTTTATAAATGAAACCGCGAGGTGGCGTTACATTCAACAATAGCTTTTTGAAGTTTTGTTCAGTTTTTTCAAATAGAATGGTACAGCTTTTATTACATGGCTAGAAAGGTAATTTAAAGAGGAATCATCCAGTGAAAACCCGAAATCGATATCTCTGATATGTCAAGAGATATTTCGATTTTTCTGAAAAAAATCAGTTATTATTTCACTACTACCTGCATTAAGTTAAAAAAATATTAACCTAATGTTTGCCTTCCTTCACACTTTACGAAAAAATAATTAATTAATTCTGACGATTTAGTCAATGATATAAGCCTCATAAAATTTAACATTTTTAATGGTAAATACCATGGACAGATCAAAAAGGCATCGAATAGTTTTGTTCATATGAAGCAAAATGATTATTTATGTGGTTAAACTTTGATTTGCCGTTAAAGCAATACTCGGCACGTCGATACATTTTTATTCGATTTTTTGGCGATAAAACAACAACAAATTGGAGCGTTTATCTTAGGTTCTTGACTTAATTTCCCTCCATTTTTTGACTAACTTTGATATGTATTTATGAAAAAAAGTAGTACAATCTTAATCTTCAAAGTAATCTTTCCCACTTTTTAAATACTTTCAGCACTTTTCAGGCTACTGTCAAATAACAGATAGAAAGAACATAGTAGATTTGATGTAAAAAATCATTGAGGCTTTTTTCGACTTCCTCGAGAGATGAAGTAGCTATCAACCAAATATATTGCCGGTATTGGAATTGACCTGAAAATTCGTGGAAGCCAAGTCTGGATACATCATAGATGGATCATACTCCCTTTTTATATGCAATTATGATTCTTCCAATTTTTATGCTTCTAATTTTTCATTCTCTATTTTTTTTTCACTTTCAGGTACGTTCTGTATTATTTAAGTAAAATTTTCCATTGTGGAATTACTGGAGCCACTTCTTGCAAGTATTTCACGAAATAGCATCATCTGTCAAAGCCACATAAGTGATGCATCGATCAAATATACAACTGATTTTTCATGTTATATTCACAGTAGGCTCGTTTAATGGAAATGCTCGTATGTGAGAATAGAACAGGTTATTTGAACAGGGGTATTTGAACAGGTTAAGAATTAATTTAAGAGCATAATATAATAGAAAAAGCATTTAGAACAATATCGGATGAAAAGATTGAAATACAAAACAGAGGAAATTCGAAAACACAGAGAAGTACAGAATTTTTTTTTACTTAGGCCAATGAATGCAAAAGTTGAAAAAATAAAAATTAATATTATTATATGTTTTAGTATTATATAAAATGTCTTCGACAAAAAAAGGGGGACGGAACATTAAATTATATTAGAGAGAATATTAAAAAAAGGAAATATTAAGGAGGATACATATAAATATAAAAAAAATAATGAAGACACTAAAAGCAATGTACAGATTAGGAATGAGCGAGCAGAAAAACAACAATATTAGTCTATATCAGTTAAAACAGAGTACAATCTACAATGTTATCCATTTTTTAAAATTTTGATATCTTTTTTACTACAAACAAACAACTAAACGCATGAGTCTGAAACTTCGTAGCCTGTCATCTAACGAATCATGCTTGACAAATATAATTAGTTATATCTTCGCCATGTCTGTATTAGATCGAGAATTTATCGAACGACCCTCAAATTATTCTAAATAAAATTAAATTGTGAACTCTGTTCTTGAATATATCAATTTCTAAATCAGATAACATCTTGCAAACTACTATGTAATCAACCTGTTTGTTTGTTTTAATACATAATTTAGCCAACTACTTTTAATGATTTACTTGAGCCATAAACTTTAATTGATCTAGTTTTGCAGAAAATCCCACCAGCATGTAATTATAAAAATAATGTATTATATTCAATTAATTCTCCTGTATAAATAGGTATATTCGTATTATTTTATGTATATTCTTTTATAAAAACTATCTTCTTTTGGTGATTTTAAAGCATGTTATATTGTTAATATTGTTAATTATTGGTAAATTGTTCAACATAGATGGAAATGTACATTTTTTAGATCAGGTACTTAAGTAATTACTTAAATATTTATTTTAAAAGCAATCCTCGTGGATTTTCTGCGAATTTTAAAAGTTAACTCATTTAATCGTAACTCGTAATGTGACTCATATATCAGTTCTGAAAGAAAATTTTGAAATAGTTGTCTATACATTTTACATTATCTACAATTTCATAAATACAACGTTACTTAGGCATGGCACAGGCACATAATTAACCAGCTAAATGTATGAAAGGTAGGAAGGGCCCGGGGAGGGTGGGGGGGTTCAGCTGTCACCGCAGTGTACGTCCATGTGAACATATATTACTAAGATCAAAAAGTAAGGTAATTTTTGTTATAAACGTTCGCGTGGTTTACATATAGATACAATAAATTTGTTTAAAGTTGGTATGACTGTCCGTGACATCTGACCGAAATTTAACATCATTTTGTTTGTTAAATTAGAAATTATAGCATTTTTGTAATTTTAAAACTTTTTGTCACTGATTTTTTAAAATGGATAAATTTATGGCACAAAGAATATGTAAAAAATTTAACCTAAAACACGACATTTCTTGCTAACGCATTTAAAATATTAAGAAACTGTTACAGTGATGAAATAGTTGTGAAAAATTGCTTACAAATCAGATCAGGACTTTAGTGAGGGTCTAGAAGCAATTGAAGATGAACTTCATTCAGGAAGACCTTCCACATCAACTAATGAAAAAAATCTTCAGAAAAACATAGGATCCCTGTATACAGTAATCGTTGATAAAGTTGATTTCTTAATCGCTGATTAAGTAGATTTCTGGCAAACAATTCATGATTTTTACATCACGATATTGCACACCGCAATAATTGTTCTTCTATTTTACACTAAAAATAAAATTTTCTACAAGCACTATATTCACCAGATAAGAAACTGTGTGGCTATATCTTGTGGCTCGTTTGAAAAAACCACTTCGTGAAGGTCGTTTTGAGTCTATAGAAGCCATTCAAAACAGTTCGCTGGCCACTTTACTAGGTGTGGCTGTTAATGACCCTTATTTTTTTAAGAGATAGCGCTCAAAACAAGGGTCGGTTCATAGTCTATTCTCTTACGTCATTTTGTTGCTACTACAGTACCTTTCAAAACGTCATTGATGTTTAAACGATTTCGAGTTAGCGTTATATATTTTTCATGCGGTTAAATATGTTGAGTTTCAAATAATAAGCATTTCAAATAATAAGCATCACCAAATAAAGAGCATTTGCGACACGTACTGCATTTCTTGTTCAATCAAAAGAAAAAAGCGAGTGAAAGCCTTCGTATACTTGTAGAAACTTACAGTGGCAATGTCCTAACTCAAGACACTTGTGGGCGTTGGTTTAGATGATTCAAAAGTGGTGATATCGACTTGAAAGACAAAGAACGCTCAGATCAACCAAAAAAAAATAAAAATGTCGAATTGCAAGCATTGTTGGAAGAAGACGATACGCATACTCAACAACAAGTGGCAGTGAGGTTGTTGTTGTAAGGAATGTTGGTCGCCGAACCATTTGTGATCGTCTGCATGCCATGGGAAATATCCAAAAGGCAGGAAAATAGCTAAACGAACAGACAGATGGAAAAGCAAAAAACGGTGTGCAAAGTTTGGCGTTCTCGGCATAAAAGCCGTCGTGGCTGGAGTTAAAAACTGACTATATTTCGAAAACCCAAAACGCAGAAAATTGTGGGTTGACCTAGGACCATCAAAAAATCATCAAAATCGACCGAATCGTTTTGAAAAGAAGACAATGCTGCAGGTGAAACAGTTAATACCGGTCGCTAGAGTTGAGAAATGATCAATTTAAACCATGCATTGGTCGAAAAGCGACCAAAATGATCTACAAGATACGAAAAGGCAATTTTGCAGCACGACAATGCTTCATCGCACACAGCGAAAGCGGTCAGAGACACCATTTCTGCAAGAAATACCAGAAGTCGAGTATAAAAACTGTTCCGAAGACTGGAAAAAGCGTTGGAATAAGTGAATTCCAGTGAGAGGAGATTATTTTGACTGAGACAGAATAACTTTGATTGAATAAATAAATAATGCATATTATACGAGGGTCGTTCAATAAATCCTTAGAAAATCCAAGAGATGGTGCTCGTAACATCGAAAATGATTTGTTTTTACTAAATATCATTATTCGCCAGATAGCTGTCAAAGTCTCAGTTATATTTTTCACATGGTTTTATTTTTATTGTGGATTGAAGGAAGAAACTTTTGTTTATAAAGACAAATGGAAAAAAAAGAGTTTTGAGTGGTGATTAAATCAGCGGCGGTTCGTGGGGGAAGAACAGGTGGGGCACGTATAACCAAATTTTGGAATGGGGATAGGGAAATGCGTCGCAACCAAAAATGTTACATTTCTTAGTAGCATACATACACTTTGCTGTGCAGAAATATTAGTGTAACTGTCAGACATCAAATATTTAAATAAGTACCTAGATAATAGAATTTGGCTAAACTCACCATATGACCATGACCGTTAAATCTGTTTGTAGTTGAAATACATCCTAATTTTCTGAGCACCAAAGTGGTCGATGATTTGATCATTGTAATTTGAAATTGACTTCACAAGTTTTTTTTCAATAGATAACATTGCTAACGCGCACAGCCGTTCCTGGCCTATAGTGTTTCTTAGAAATGTTTTGATTCGTTTGAGGGTAGAGAAACATCTTTCGCTTTCCACAGTCATCATAGGGACGGTACACAAAACAGTCAGCAATTCCACAGATTCAGTAAATGTTGATGTTAAATTGTTTTGGATAAACATTTGTAAAAGCGGTACAGCCTCACTGTGTTTCATAAAATCGTCCCGTGCTAACATTACCGAGAGTTCAGTTTTTAATTTTAAATAATTATCATTTGCAAACAGGTTACACACAGTTTTAATATCTTCATTTGGAAAGACAGTTCGATATTTACCAAATTTTTCAGTTTCAAATAAAATTGCAACAGTTAGATATACATCGAAACTAAAACGTTTATGAACCTGTATGGTTAAGGTATCACAGATTTCCTTGCATATTCTGACATTCGGATTGAGATCCTCCTTGTCAGTCAATATTTGTTTCTTTCTGCCATTCTCTATGATCGTTGTAGATTCTTTACCAGTTAAGTTACCAAATTCTTGATTAATTTGTATTTCTATTTTGTCTAATATTTTGAATGGCTATTGAAAAAGTTACCAAATACCTCTTAACTTTAAGTTCATCTAGTTGCCTGCTTTGCAGTTGATCAAAGAGAATGTCGCAGTGAGACATTATTTTATAGAAGAAAAACAACTAAAATTTAAAATTATCATCCACCAAATAATTTATTAACCCATGAGCTTCATAAATAGAATTTTTATCCGACTCGGCGTCCATAATTTCTTCAAAACATGTTTGCAATTCTTCTTTCTGAATTCACACATTTAGACGCAAAGTTCCATCTGGTAGGGGCCGCACGGGGTGGACGTTTTTTCATGACGCTGTCCAAAATAATTGTCACCACTGTCAACACCTTTACACCTTTTTCTATTGTAGAACACCTTTTAATTATTAGATTTAATTGGTGAGCATAATAGTGACTAAACTCTGCATTCTTATAAATATTTTTAATTTTGGCTTGTACTCCTCCGACTGTACCTCTCATCACGAAAACACCATCATAACTTTGGGCTATGAGTTTCTTAGGTTCTTTGTCTATTCATAACTCGCTTAGCACCATCAGAATTTTGCCTGCAAGTCCATCCGCTGTGTTATTTTTTGGCATTAAAAAGCCCTAGAATCTCCCGAAAATTTCGCCATTTTTAACATATCTGAGCATAAAAACCATCTGCATTTGAGTAGATGGTTGTTTCATCGGCCTGTATGGCAACATATTTTGCTGTGTAAATTTCGTTTTTTAATAAATCGCGACAAACATGCAACATTGAATCAATAATTCGTTCTGAATTTGTGCCTAAAAATATTTTTTTAGAGTATTTTAAATGAGCTTCTAAAATACTGTCTATTTCGGCCATCAAATTTACTAACCCTCTGAAAATGCCAGGATTTTCTAAAGTGTAGGTTTTGTCATGCTCACGTAAGGCAAGCTCAAATACCCCACAGAATTTTATACCGTCAATTAACTTAGACAATATGTAACGATTCATATCAACAGTTTTATTGTGCTTTTTAATAGAGTCCCGATGTGCACTACTATGAGTTGAGAACGAATGTATATCTTCCCATACATATTAATTTCTAGCTCATTTTTCAAATGTCTTTGTGAAATAAAATACGATTTTACCTTTGTGTCTAAATGTTTCAAATCATTAACACCGGGTTTAATCCAGCCAAGATCAAGATCGCCCGTACTCACTGGTTTTCCGACTTGTGCCAAAATGTACCGAAAACAATCAAATTTATTTGTTGTCTCGCATACACATAACTACGAATACTTCTCATACACGGTTTTATTGAATGCGCATTTATATCTTCGTTTTTGAGTAATATTAACTTGATCAATTCTTCTATTTGGTGTGAAACCTTTGGTGTGAAACACTAAACTTGAAGAGATTTACGACTAGACACCAAATCACTTTTCTTAAACTTCTCGACGCACGTTTCGCTAACCATGTTAGCATCATCAGGAGATGATTTAATGATTTAATTTAATTTAATTTCGCTAAAATGGTTAACTAAACGTGCGTTGAGAAGTTAAAAAAAAGTGATTTGGTGTTTAATGGTAAATCTCTTCAAGTTTAATATTAACTTGCTCGATTTGCAGAATTGGAGTCGGCAGTCCAAGATTTTTGATGACAATTCGGTCTTCAAATGTTAATGTGACACTATTTTTATTCATATGTTGCACTGAACTCATCTTCACTATTGTTATTGTTCAAAACATTAACTTTGCAACCACTCGAAAAGTCGGAAAGCGCAATGGCGAAAAACATCTGACTATTGAGAATGAGTTTAATCTCCGGATTACTAGCGAAGTGATGTATTGCTGTCTCATGTATGCATGACACGTCTGCTTATGTGTGTTATGTAAATGAGTTTAAACGTGGCCGTACATCCACCAAACATGAACATCGTTCGGGACGTCCAGTGGAACTGACTACTCCTTAAATGATTGACAAATTCCACGACATGGTTTTAAGTGATCGACGAATCAAAGTGAGCGAAATATTTGAGGCCACAGACTTATCGCAAGGTACAGGGTTTTCAATTTTGCACGAAACATTGGGTGTGAAAAAAATGTCGGCAAGATGGGTGCCGCGTTTGCTCTCAATGGAAAATAAACGCAATCGTATGGTTGACTCAGGCTGTTTTGGAGCTTTTTTGTCGCAATCCTGATAAGTTTCTGCATTGATACATAACTGTACGCGAAACATGGATACAATATTATACTCCAGAAACAAAAGAACAATAAAAAAGGTGAGTTTTTTCAAGGCCAACGGACTCCGAAGAAGGCGAAGACGGTGAAATCGACTGGCAAGGTTATGGGCACAGTTTTTTCGGATGCACGCGGAATCAACTACACCGATTACTTGGAAAAAGGAAAAATAATAACTGGAGGGTATTATGCGCTGTTATTGCATTTGTTGAGCGAAGAAATCAAGAAAAATTCTCATTTGAAAAAGAAAAAGATCCTCTTCAATCAAGACAGTGCACGGGTGCACATCTGTACAGTTTCAATGGACAAAAACATGGAATTAAAGTTTGAATTATTACAACATCCACCGTATTCACCGAATTTGGCTCCCAGTGACTTTTTTTATTTTCGAACTTGGCTTACTTCGAACTTGGCAACGGTTTACATCGAACGAGGAGGTCATCGCCCAAACAGATGTCTATTTTGAGGATCTTCCGAAATCTTACTTTTTAGACGGTTAAAAAAGTTAGAGAAACGCTTTTCTATGTTTTTCTTAGGACTTATTGAACGACTCTCGTATTATCTAGTCATATTCGATAATATTCCATATTTGTTAAGGTGTTAAAAGTTATGGCAAAGTATTTCTCAAAAGTTCAGCTATTTTTGGCCATGATTCTCCATGGTTATCACCCTCATATTTTCATGATTGTTCGTTCGAAGAATAATCCAGATATATTCTACATTTATTCAAAATCTGAGGGCTATGTTGCATTTTATTGAATGAAAAATAATTCAGCAGTTGAGATTCGATCCGTGTTGGTACAATAGTATACCTTTTTAGCAGATAATGTCTTGCTAATTGCCACTTAGAGTATGTATTTATTTTAGTAAATAACTTAACCAAGCAATTTTATGTTGATTATCTTGAACCATTAACTGTAATTAATCCAGATATTCATAGATATTCATTAGCAATTTGCAGGTATTTATTAGCATTTATTAAAACAAAAATGTTTTTTTTTGTTAAATTGCCGCTATAAATACAAGAACTATTAATATTAACAAATTTTAATTTATGTCAAAATTGTAATTTCGACAGGTCGAAATAACAAACAAATTCAAAAGCTACAGTCGTTCCACGTAAATAACCATTATAATAAAACGTAGCCGAAGTCCCATTACAACGTTGTAACAAATTACAACATTATTGTAATCTTGAATCACATTTAATATATGCAAAAGGTAAATTTAAATATCTGAAAAATTTGCATTATCTCCCATGAAAAATGACGTCAATTTAAGTGCGGCTCCCAAGGATGCACCAACAGGGTCCGGCCCAGTGACAGCATACACGATCGGAACCAGTCCAAACGCCATAAACAAGATAAAAACAACGAAATAAAACCGTCAATCCAGTGGCATTTTAACCGAGACCGTCAGGGCGCGATGGCATTTCGAGATTCGTCCACCGGCCGAAAGACAGAACGTCCTATAAATATATGACATCTTGATAGTAGGATTGCCGGTCCGCCTAATGGACCGTCCACGCTGATGGCCCGAAAAATTAAGCTTTATCGCCGATTTCGGGAAACGGAATCGGACGTTTGCAAAGTGTTTTTTCAGCTAGGTGTGGTCGAATGCCACCGACGCGATTTTCAAGTCAATTATTACTCGTAGAAAAACATCTCTGTTACATTAATTTCACGCCAAATGCGATAGTTTCCTTTGAAAAGAACAGACCATTTGATTAACGTACATAGTCCGGAAAGATTTGTTTTGTCGAATTACTTTCAGTCAATAATGTCTGTCATATAGTAAATATTTTCGAGTTCACAAATTGATGCACCTTTTACCTTTTATATCACCATAGTTAGTGTCTTTGAATTGATCTAGTGCTCGAGGATAATTCATACAACTTCTCTCTTAACCCTTTAAAGGTAAGGTGGATTTCTGCGACATACATTGTAAGGTGGGGTCGGATCCGATCGCGCCCCAAAAAAACACATTTTTATGAGTTAAAACGGAAAAGGAAATTTTTTAAAATAATAACGATTAATAAGTTAGTTTATTTGTTTTTAAAGTGACATGCATAGATCATATTATGAAAATTAAAAATTGCAGTATCTCTCAATATATTTTCTAAATACATATTATCTTTGCTTATAACGTTTGTACTTCCAATAATTGCACTTATATCAGAGAAATCACATTTCTTAGGAACTACAGGTTCATACAGATTTATGACTAAAAAAAGTCTAAAATGTTTAAGAAAATACAAAATAATGGAACAATATTCTTACAATATGTTATTTTACAAAATAATTTTTTAGTTGCTACTGACTATTTTTTTATCACATCGTGGAAAACATTTGTCAACGTAAAGACAAAATTAAAAAAGGAACAAAACCATAGAAAAGAATAATCTTTTTAGAGGTAAAAATGTACACTTTTTTCAATTACAATTTAATACATAAAATTTACTGAACGTAAAAAAAGAAGAATATGTAATTAGTAAACGAAATCAAAAATTAAAAAAGTAAATAAATCTTACAATAAAAGACTAGTCGTAATAAGAACCTTTCACTTTCATCATTGGAATTGCAATTAGGGCATAAAACAATTTTTTTGATGTCCGCAAAGGCAACCGTTACATTTCACTCAAAACTCGCTTCCCTTTCTATCCTGTGATCTATCACAAAAGTCACATCTTCTTTTTTTAGAGACTTCCACTGGTACAGCAACTTCTTGTAATTCCTTGCTTGCATATTGCATATTGCATAAGCTTGCATATTGACATACGAAGTTCTTTTGGAAGACGATGGTTTTGTATTCGTTTCTACATTTGGGGTTTCGTCAATGCAAGGAAAAGCTTTTTTAAAAATGAGGATCTCACGTTATTACAGAAGCAACCACGTTGAGTTTCATTTGTAAATAACAAAATTATTCATTGCAGCGATATCTATGATCCCATAAAAATATCTCATCGGCCACTTTCGACATTTTCTCTTTATCGTATTATGATGGCCAAGCACGGGCGTAACCAAGAGGGGGTTTTCATTTAAAGTTAAGAACTTTATAAATATGTCGTAATTTTTCCGATGAATATATAGATATTAAATTTCATGTAAGTATATTTTTGTTGTTTTATTTACTTCAAACTAACCCAACCCCCCCCCAAACTAAGTCCAGAACGTCAGCCCCCCCCCCCTCCTGGGTTAAATTATAAAATGTAACCTTTCGGTTTTTCTTCGGAGTGAATGAAACCAATGTTTTATCATGTTTCTACCTGAATTTTGAAGATCAAGACAGCATTGCCGGAGGTATATGAATTTTATTTGTTCTCAATGGAGAGTGCTGAATGAGTGGTGAGTGGTGGTAAGTGCTTCGGTCAATTTATAAGATGAGAATCAGTTGTCTGCAGTTATGTTTCTACTGGTTCCCATTATTGACTCAGTGAGCTGTAAGACATACTGCGCAAAGGTAAATTTCGCGTCAGGATTTTTTTTCTTTACCAATATATGGGATGTCTTTTATAAAATGAAAAGTTCTGGCGTCACAAATCGACGCTACTTTCAACCCATATTTAGCGAATTTAGCAAGCGTATGGTCGTTTAGGGTGCGTACTCTGCGACTAGTTTAGAAATTATAGATAATGGCCGGAAAATTAAAATAATTTTAACCCTTGGAGCTTACTGGAGTAATCAGTATGGCCTTAAGGCTGGAAAGTTTGGAAACCCCTGGTCTACTGTAACATATTCCGAAGGACTATAGTTTTTTAAGCCATTGTTCCAAAAATATTCCACACTTCTCTAAATGCGGCAAATTTGTCGTGGGACTTCCGGACTTTTCTTGCTCTTTTGTCATCAAATTGCAAGTTTTCGAGAAGAAAGGCTAATCTTTTCCTCGATATAGTGCAACAAAATACAGGAGGCCCGTATGTTGCAGAGAACAAATCCTCAAGATTTAGCGTTGAGTTTTTTTTTAGTACAGCACTCATGTATAAGAGTCCAATCAGAGTTTTGATCTCAATTGCATCGACTGTTGATACAAACCACTGAACAGTTTATTATTGAAGTCTAGATTGTTCAATTTCATTATTTGAATGGGAAATAATTTTATTTGTTATCTGATAATTTACAAACAATGACATTATTTTACATTCGTCAGTCGCCCCTCATGCTTCCCCTCTAGGCCCTGGAAGATGGGTTATCATATTAGAGATTGTTATGAAAAATTTTGAAAGAATCGGCATATAGCTCCACACAGTTTCTAAATCTTTGCCCAGTTCATAACTATCATCATTATTTTCATTTATTTCTAAGTCAAAAGTTTCATCATCATCTGCAATGCCAATAAAATCGTCTTGATTCTTGTTGTTGCCTTTGTATTTCAGTCAACACCTCTTCAGGAGTGTGAAATATTCTATAATAACTCATTGCGTTAAAGACCTGAAAAAAAAACTTGTTTAGTACCAAAATTATAACGTAACTGGTAAAAATAAACACTTAGTTTAAAGCCACTTACCAGGAAGATCCTCAACTCCTCTGATGGTAGGGTCTGGTAGGCCTGGTTGAGTCCCTATCCTCTCGCGGCTATTAGAAGGGATGGGGAAGAGAAGTAAGCAAATTAGTTACTCTGGGGTCGCATCTGATCTCAACCTTACCATTTGAGGGTTAAATATCATCGGAAAGAAAAAAGTCAGGGGGAGTGAGATTTGGAGATTATTAAAAAGCACTGTTATAACCCTTACAGTATTGCCTGTAATATCATCCTGCTGAAACCAATGGACCTCACAGTCTCCTAGCTGAGGCTAACAAAAATGTTCAAGCATATGCCTATAGTGTTCGGTCTGATGTCTGCTTGTTTTTCTTCATTTTCTCTATGATACTCTATGATACTCATTTTTTCACTGTCATGCATCTCAATTGTATTTTTGTGACCCAGCAACGTAAATTTGGTTTATTAATTTAGCTTGCTGAAAATGGACTATAACAAGACTCACTTGTTAAACAAGTTTTTAATGGTTTATATCCATATAAGATTATTTGTTTACTGCCACACTCTCGATCCCACCATGACCTATCACTCTTTAATTTAGTTTGTTAGTATGGCG
The DNA here is from genome assembly GCA_031761425.1 of Cosmopolites sordidus. NCBI lineage: Eukaryota > Metazoa > Arthropoda > Insecta > Coleoptera > Curculionidae > Cosmopolites > Cosmopolites sordidus. The sequence continues at coordinate 1,828,856 of JARFXV010000063.1, read as the reverse complement.
CGTTTCAAGATATATCGTTGACCGACTGGCTGCAATAAACTTTTAACAACCCCTGCCATAACAAAACCCGTCAAAGTTGCAAGAAACGCAAACACGGCCGGGCCTAATAAAATAACAGGCAAAAAGATAACATTAATATATATATATATATATATATATATATATATATATATATATATATATATATATATATATATATATATAGCGTATTTTTTCGTTACCCCAAACGTGTTAAAAATGTGTCGTTTTTGGTAAAATAATGATCATTGTGCCTCCGGTAGTGCTAATTTTAAAAGAAAACATTTATCGCCCGATGCTAAGCAAATTGTTAAAAATATGTATGTTTCTTTATTGAATAGGGGGCTTAATGTAAATGCAGGCGTAACAGAAACGTCTTCATTAATGAAAACTCCGTCGTCTACAGTTAAGAATATTGCAACAAAGTCAATTAAACCCAAAAAAGTCCGTAGTGATTCTGGTAAAATTAACAAAGACTTAACTCGAAGCAAAATGTATGCCATCTATGAAGAGCAAACTGTGCCTAAATTATATTCATTGCAACTGCGACTAAGGAAAGATGAAACCAACTTTATTTGCATTAGAACTAGTCTCCGGAGAATATTATCTCAAATGGGTTTTGCATATCGGACTATTAATAAAAAATAAATATTAATGGAATAACAATGACTGCGACGATGCCGGTATGACTACTTAAACTCTGTAAAAAAAATTAGAAAATCGTTCCATTATCTACCTGATGAAACATGGTTTGATACACATGAGATGCCTGCAAAAGGATTGGTAGATACATCAAGAAAATGCCAACCTAAAGCCCCAGCGAACAAGCGAAAAATAATTATAATTTTACATGAGGATGGATGGGTTTCAAATTGCTAGTTTTCAACAATGCTAGTTATCATGACCGCCAAAAAAATAAAATTCCTAATGCAAATAACATTTAATGGAAAATTCAGAAGTATATGCTAAAAAACGATATATACTTCGGAAATACATATAAATAATGTGATCTTAATTAGAAATATTAAACACATTTAATATTAAAAAGGAATATGTATATGATACCAATTCTGCCGATATGGGACATACGGTTTTACGCCTTCCCCCGTATTACTGTTTTTTAATCCGATTCAGCATGTGTGGCATCAGGTAAAATTCAAAGTTAGAGCAGAAAACATTTCTCTGACTCTATGTGCAAGGGCGGCAACATTAATTAGGAAGGTTGAATTAATTCATTAATTTAGAAATAATATAGAACCACTTATTATTAATGTAGATCAAAGTGACAGTGAGAGCGAAACCGAATTAAATGTATAATTAAATTTAAGTTATAATATGGTCCACCTTCCATCATTTAGTCATGCAAGATCTCCTACCCATCTTCACTTTGATATTGTAATTCTGCCAATAACACCCTCTTATCATAATCTACGAATTTTATTATTATTATTAACACTATTCCTCCATTTTAGTTATCTAACATTAATTTATCTAAATTTTCCTGCATTCTCTGTATTTTCTTTATCGTCACTACAAAGAGTTAGAGTATCCGCTCCTTAGGTGAAGACAGTGGCAGGTATACGTGAAAGAATTATAGTCATATATCAATATATGTACTTTCAAAAAGTTATATATCTTTCCCTTAATAAAATTTATTGGCAGACCAACTTTTCTTGTTGTCTCACTTAAATGTTGCGGCATATCTAGAATTTTTACTATGTTGTATGTATATGAGAACGATAATGTCTGCACATTTGAGGTGATCCATAATTTCATCATAGATATTTATACCTTTTTTCTCACAATGCCTCGTTTTAAATGCTGCTCTGCTGCTCTAGAAGTGTTGACAAATTGCGATAAGAATGTATCTCCTTGTCGATGATTCGTTCTCATAATATTTTCATTCTAAGTTAAGTATTTGATTTTCTATTAACTGAAGTATAATAATACATAAAAACTCTAAATCTTAAATCATTAATGACTCATCTCTTAAATCATTTATAATCCTTCTTTTTATTAATTCGAGAGAAATTCATAAAGCCAAAAATAATTTCTAAGGCATGATTTTTCTCTAATTTAGATTCCAGTACCAAAACAAGCCAAACTAATAACCATAGTGACTTTCACCATTGTAGAAATGTCGCTTAAAATTCTAATTTACGGTACTTATTTAGCTGGCTCTTCCATTACGTACGACATGTCGGTGGGCCAAGAAAAAAGACACGCAGAAAAAATAAATAGAATTAAGCCAGCATATTAATATGCTTGCCTTTATCTGCTTCGGTCGTACACCCAACCTACGGGATCCGCAACAACATTAATAGAACAAAAAGTACTGTTGTTATCTCCCCATTTTAAATGAGCTGGTGCCGTTGGAGTATTCTGATTAGAGGAACGAAATTTGTTAATTGAAAATTTTCGGTGTGGGAGTCATTGTTCGAGGATCTGGTTTAAATGACGATCCTTGTGGTAACCGATATCAATTGTGGGCGGTGTGTTTTGATTGGTGTTTACACCTAGTGTCCAGGGTATCTGAATTAAATTTGATGTGGTATTTATTAATGATACATTATATTAGACACTACTAATATGCAGCTTTATATATATATATATATATATATATATATATATATATATATATATATATATATATATATATATATATATATATATATATATATATATATATACACTGTAAAGCTCCGGTAGTTATTACGAAGCATTCAATAGATAATTCATTTTTATAACATACTCCGTATTAAGTGCTTTTGATAGAAAGTATCAAATTTCCTGGTCAGCGTATTAAAATTTAAGGTACATTTTATTTTTAATTAATTTTATTTTTATTTGTGTAACATGTATTGTGCGGTAGAATGACAAGAAATCAAAGCAAAAGACAAGCAGCCGCTTTTGGACCGGCCGACAAATGCTACCGCAGTTTTTTTCCGATTAGGTCCAGCATTATTTATTTAGAGCTATGTGTCTGAATTAAATTGCTTATTCCTAATAATTTTATTTAGCAACTATATTTTTCTTGTTGCTGTTGTATAGTAAAGCTGTGCTGTTTATGATCGTGTCTAAGGGGATTTATAAACAAATTGTGTTTTAAGCATGGATGAATCAACCGAAGTTAGTTCCACTAAAATGGTTCAGAAGGCTTTAACAATGGATCAAAAAATTTCAATAATTCAGGAGATAGAAAATGGTGCTAAACAAGTCAACATCTGCAAATCCAGTGCTTTGAAAAAGACCACAGTGTTCACGATACTGAAAAACAAACATAAAATATTGAAATTTCACGGAGTTTCGATATAAGGTAACATAATTCGAAAACCTGTTTAAAAAAACACCGATGAAGCATTACTTCAATGGTTTAAACGAATAAAACGTAAAATCAACGTATAAAAGAAGCAAGAATACTATAATGGCTCTGCCCATTCTTCAGGCAATGGCCTGGAAAAAAATGTTTAATGTTCCTGAATTTTCTTTGTATTCAGGTTGGTTACACCGATTTAAGAAACAGTGCAATATAAGTTCTAGTAAAATTCACGGAGAAGCTGCGAGTGTAAACTTGGAAAATGCGATGGATTGGGTTAAATCAAGATTAGTTCCAGATCTTAGAAACTATGTGTGAAACCCACGTGTTTTAAAAACGTACAAAAATTACCTGTTAATTATATAGCAAACAAGTGAGTGTGGATGACCGACCGCTGATATTTTCGAAAGTGAATTAAGATCATGGGACAAACAACTGATAAGAGAAAATAGGCACATATTATTGCTTGTTGATAACTGCCATGATCATCCTCATCTTATAAATCTAAAAAAACATTAAACTGAATTTTTTCCCACCAAATTTTACGTCCGTTCTGCAACCAATGGATCAAGGTGTTATTCGCAGTTTGAAAGTTTATTATCGACTACAGGTTAACATCAAGTAATCACCAAGTAACATCAAGTAATCAACATAAAGTAACATCAAGTAAGTGCATTGAAAATAGCACTCCAATGTTATGTTATTAAAATGGTTTGTTGTTATGTTATTTGTTATGTTATTGTTGTTATGTTATTGTTGTTATGGTTTGTTGTTATGTATTGTTATGTTATTTAAAATGGTTGGGTTAAAGCTTGTCGACAAGGTTTCCAAAAAAGAATTAAGAATTATTTCAAACATGCATGGCCCTCCCTTTGCGAGTTCGATGAGGACGATGACTTGCCTCTCAGTTAATGGCTTATTAAACAAGCTGAGGAAGACGAAGAGAACCTGCCTTTAAGTGTCTAGCTTACTAATAATAATTTTAGGTTGGAAAAATTAAATTCCACTATAAAAGACGCTTTCCTTGATGTGGATAGCGACCTTTGGAAAACAACTTTCATGATGCTATAACAGGGGTAATAACATAAAACGATTTTTAGAAAGTAGAAGTACCACACAAGATGACATTTTGGGCGCATCGCTTGAAATAGAAATCTATTTACACAAAATATTCTTGGAAATCGCTAGAAGCAAACTCTTAAAACTTAAAAACTTAAAGATTTTTACAAAGTAGTTTTAAGTTTTTTTGTGTATTTTTAAGTTTTAAAAATGAAATTTTCTATTATCTGAATATATATATATATATATATATATATATATATATATATATATATATATATATATATATATATATAAAGACCCAGAAATTTCCATTAGTTCATGTTCACAATAATTTAGACTCATCGAATCCACAACATGGCGTATTTTACGAAAGGATTTATCTCTGAAGATAAATGAAATAACACTTAAACTAAAGCCACTGAATTATTTAAAACGTCTTGCATTTGTCAATTGGATCAAAGAACAAACAGAAAACTTTTCTCAAAAAATAGTCCTTTGAGATGAAGCACATTTTGAACTTTGCCGCATTTAGGGTACGGAAAATCCACGATTGATTAAAAAAGAAACGTTTACATCCTAAACGGGACATTATTTGGTGTATATTATGGCCAGGACGGCCATTGGGCAGTATTTCTTTCAGAATGCGGCTGGTGAAGTGGTAACTGAATGGTTTCGATATCGTGAGATGATAACTGGATTTTTGTGGAATAATATTAGATATGTGGTTCCAACAGGATGGTGCCACACGTTACTCTTCTAATGAAACAATCGATTTATTGAGAAAAACATTTCCTGGACTAGTTATTGCAAGAAACGGTAATATTAACTGGCCGCCAAGATCATGTGATTTGACACAGTTGGACTATTTTCTTTGAAGTTATGTGAAAAACCACGTCTATAACAACAATCTACAATCGACTCCTAAACTAAACGATAACTGGTGAGATAGAGCTAGTTATACCAAAATGTCATCAAAATTTTGACAAAACACTGGACTTCTGTGGAGCTACAAGAGGTTGTCATTTGGAAGATATTGTCTTTCGTGCTTCAATTATCAATAAAAAGTTTTTTGAAATCAACCCAAATTCTGTGTTTTATTCAAGAATTTAAAAAAACGCTAAATTTAAAAGGCACTTTACTTCAAACAATCAAATTCATCAATTCTTCTGTTGGAACCTTTGGTGTGAAACACTAAACTTGAAGAGATTTACCACTAGACACCAAAACGCTTTTTTGAACTGCTCGACGCACATTTCGCTAACCTTGTTGGCATCATCAGAAGATGATTTAATCTTAGATTATTCATCAATCAAATCAAATGATAAATTATTAATCAAATTAGTGCTAACTTTCATAATGAACGTGGTTGATGCCTTGAAAGGTGAACATTTATATTTATGATGTAAATCCACAATCTATTTATTTGTATATACTTATAATATGACATTATAAAACTTCCTGTTATAAATCGATATTTTAACGTAAAATTTCTAGTGTGTGTCATGAAGTTGTAAACTTTTATGTCATAGATCGAACGGAGAATTTTATATTTTCTGTCAGGTTAAAATTGTACGGACAATATCAAGTTATCACGAAATTTTTAGGAAGTAGCCAATGAATGAAATTATTTTGTTATTGGTCAAAATCATCGTTTTATCTACTCTATGAACATTGTTATTGAGACCCACTTTAACATGAGGAAAATGTTAACAAACTCTAGGAATATTCGGGTCTTTAAGCAGTTATATTACACATTTATTACAAATATTTGATATAATTATATAAACATATTGTACAAGGTATTTCAAACTTCCATTTTACTTCCTTCGGGTAAGTCTGTTGTTTTGGTCCTTGCGCAAGGTCTACTTGTTCCAGGAGGAACAAGCTTTTCTTTTCTTAATAGAATGCATAGTTTCCCTTGATATTATAAATGCTGCTACAACTCTCTAAAAAAATATATTACAAGGAAAAAGGAAAGGATTTGTGGTTAGAGGCGCATCAACATCTAAGGCTATTTAGCGACTGGACCTACAGCTTAACGTGGGTTCCGAACCACGGTCATCAGCTATCGACAAACCCAGGCCAGCACCCCCTCAGGTTATCAACCCTTGGTTATGTGCCTACCCATAAGTCTATCAGGAAGGCTGGCGAGTGCCCAACGTAGAACACTTCTCAGAAGGCATCCGGCCTTATCCAGCCTTTAACTGGCGCGACTGAGGGGTAATTCGTTGTCGGATTTTACAATCTTGCCTAGAAACAATCACAGACATTTAGATGTGGATATGTGTGGGTGTGTGTGTGCGTATATATGTGAGTGTATATAAGTGTGTGTGTGTAGGGTAGGACATAAGACGGACAGAAAAATTAAAGAAAAACACCCATCCGAGCGCTGGAATCGAATAAGCTACCTTTAGATTGCCAGCCAGGCGACTAACCCACCAGACCACCGCAGCCGGCAAAATAAAATATATTACAATGTGATAATGCAAAATAAGTAAAACGTGATCAAATTAACTATTTTTTGCCTCTTGAATGCATGAAAGTGGTTCTAAAGGTCCTACTTTTTTTTCCATTTCGAAATACTCATAATCATTGAGCACAAATTGTTTGGGCTTGCGGTTTTAGTGTTTTTCCCGACATTATCCGAAAACACTCAAACTGATAAATTAAATATAGATACCTTAAAAGTTCGCAAGGTATTTTCATTATTATTTTAAAACGGGTTTTTATCTTTTGGTATGTTTTTAGAATTAGCCTGCATAAATTGCATTTTTATTAATCATGTCTAATAAAGTGTGTTTGGTTAAGTTAGAATTATTGGAGAAAATAAAACTTTATGAATCTTTACAAATACTTACCGATAACAAAATAAGCACTTACAGTGGTTATTAGTCTTATAAGAACATATTTTACAATAAAACTGGACTCTCCTGCACAAAATTTCACTAAAATACAATAACAAAACAACTCGAACGACAACTAAAACAGGACCTCTGAGTTTAGTAGATAAACTTTTAACCGGCATTATGAACACATTTTAATTATTTCTTACTTTCTCTTTCTACTGCGATGTAATGCTATTCTAACGTACTGCTTGAATATATTCATACTCTCGTTCTGTAAAATAAAAAGAACATATGGAGACAATGTCTATAGTATAGGCATCAATTGACGATGCACAGGTAATCTTTTAGTGGTTCAACTGTAAGCTTTATGCACTATTTTAAAAAAAGTGGATTTGTGGCAAAATATGCGTTTTACATCACGATAATGTACCTTCGCATATCACAATAATTGTTCGTCAATTTTTGTCTAAAAATCAAACAAATATGGTTTATAAGTATGATATTCACCAGATATGGCATCTCGTGACTTTTTCTGCTCCCTCTATTGAAGGAACTACGTTGTGGATGTCTTGATGAGTTTATGTGTTCTTTGAAGGAAATGTAAGGAGTCAAGCATAAAAACTGTTTAGAAAACTGGAATTGTATTACAGTGAGAGGGGATTCATTTGAAGGAGACAAAATCAATTTGTGTGAATAAATAAATATTTTGTGTTTTATTTAAAATATCGCCTTGCTTTTTGATCCTACTAGTAGGATAAGTTGATGGCCAAAAGTGCAATATAAACATATGTTCGTATATTTATAACCAATCGCATTATTAATGGTTCAAATCCTTTTTTATTCATAGAGATATAATCCGGCATCATCCATACTTATATCCAATAAATAAAAGTGCATATTTCGATTTTAAACTTGTCCTTTTATCGAGTCATGACCGGGTGATAATTTAGTAGACCCCCGGGGGAAACTGGAGGTCCACCATCGCCCCATAAACAATCGAAACGAACGATATTTGGCGATATTAGAAACTGTTTGCAACTGTTGCCAATTCCTCCTTATTGTTAGTTCTTTATTGTCGGATAAATAGGGACAGGACTGTATAGATAGGTTTTGTAGAGGCAGATGGAGGTTGGACGATGACGATGACCGTATTGCAAGGGGTGTTTGGTCATTTGTCAGTTTTAAAGGGAGATTTACTGTGCATGTGTTAACATCGTTTCGGCAAATAAAACCTACTTGAAGCAGTTTAACAACTGTCACCAACGTAATATGATACTTCAGTACAATTTCTTGTAAAGAACACCTAACTTAATGTCTAATTTTATTCCTGCAATATCGTGGCTTTTAATAAATATACATATATATATATATATATATATATATATATATATATATAAATTTAAATTTGAATATATATATATATATATATATATATATATATATATATATATATATATATATATATATATATATATATTTAAATTTAAATTTGAGGAATTATTATATAATCTCGAAAGCCATATACGCGGAACTCAAAAAAATATAATTATAGGAGGTGATCTAAACGCAAAAACAACCATTTTCGGGTCAAAAACAACAAACTAAAGAGGGTATATTCTGCAGGAATGGTTAGAGGAGAATGATCTAATTAAGGCAAATGAAGGAGATACTTCTACTTTCTGCGCTGAGACTGGCAGTCCTCTCATCGATCGACATTACCATGCCATCAAGTGGATTAAGCAATAGTATTACTAACTGGCGAGTAGAAGTAGAGTCCGAAAACATGTCCGACCACCGCAATATGTTTCGAACTCACACGGAGAGAATTGAACAATGAAAGAGAACATACAAGCGAATCCTATCGAGGATGGCAAATACCTCTAGATATTCTAGAAACTTTTAAGAACAACTTAACGATAAGTCAAAATGAGGGGAGGCTGGTTAGCGAGCCACATGACCTCGTTAAACAAATAAAACATATCTGCAACAAGTGGAAGGAAGCAAAGTTGGTACTAATTGAGAAGCCTAGAAATGAACCGCTAAATCCTACATCATATAGACCCATATGCCTATTGGATGCTGCCGGAAAACTTCTAGAGGCGTTGGTTAAAAGCAGACTGGAGAAAGAGATAACAGATCGTAAAATCTTACACGACAACCAATTTGGATTCAGGAAAGGCAAAATAACTCTAAATTCGCTATCAAAGATTATGGAAATTCCTGAAGAAATATAAACAAAGGCCTACAATAACCGAGAATTCTGCGCAATGGTCACGTTAGACATAGAAAATGCCTTTTAGTCAGCCCCCTGGGAAAAGATAGTCAATGCCGTACATCGAGCAAAAATCAGCCCGTACCTAATTAAAAAGATCAAATCATACCTCTCAGACAGATATATAATAACAAAGAGCCTGCGAAAGTGTATTACGGTAAATGGTGGACACTTTCAAAAACTTTTACACTTTCACTTTTACACACTTTTAATATAAATATTTAGGAAGAGGAGAAATAATAGGTAGGGTTTTAAAGAGTAAATACAATCTAAAATATATATATACATTTGATATTTAAAATTATATTTAATTTGCCAGTTCAATATATTTGGTTGCTATTCCAGAATCCAGGCGTAAGGTTTGAAAAAAATCGAAACACCAAACAATCAATTAATATGAAATTGTATCACACCCCCAATTTTTCATTAAAACTGTACTTTGCGTATTTTTTTAGAGATATTGACAGTATCATCTATCTTAGATTTTTAAAACTTGTACAATCACATTTGAGTTCAATTCTTCTATTGAAACCTTCAGTGTGAAATATTAAACTCGAAGAGTAAATCTCTTCGAGTTTAGTACACATTTGAGTTCACAAATCGATTTTTCAATAATAGAAAATCATGGAGCTGAGTTTTGCTGTTGATAAGAAATGTCGACTGCTGATACATCCTACAAGTAGAAGCATTTATGGCAGCATGAATTTCGACACTATTCCTCTTGTTAAAACTCGAACATGCTCCTAATTAAAGCGAAGCTAATTAATGAAGTGATCTGAAATTTGACAGTTGATGATTTATTTGATATTGTTCGAGTTTTTCAGTCTAAAATTTTTCATCTTCTCTATACTAAGATATATAGTAATATAAGAATACCATATTCTTTATATAGAGAAAGCTGGATTTGAGGGAAATCATTTAAGTGATTAATCAAATTGAAGAAGTAGATAATGTTAACTTAGCTTTCTGCAACCAAAGTATGAGGACTTTATCTACCAGCTGTCTGACGTAGTTTATAAAGTGTTTTTTTAAATTGATCACATTATTTGATGGACTGTAAACAACTGATTTGTTGTTGAGCATCCTATTCTGAATCCTGCCTGATATTTTCCCATTCTTTCCTCGATATCTGGTACAATTATTTGTCTTTGCTACAATTAGCGAATGAAAAGGAAAGTACTTCGTAAATTTAATCAACTATTCTTCACGAAAATTTAAATTTATAGAAAAAAGTTCCTTATAACAAGCGTTAAAAATATAAGAGAAATGCAAAGAAATTGCAAAGTTATTAAATCACCAATCGAAAACCTATGATACCAATTAACATTTTAAGCAAATATGTGATAAAGCACAGTTGGTAAATAATAATTGGGTATTATTTAACGAAAAAAACTTTAAATAAACTAATAAATATTGTTAAAGCATTTTTTTTAATTAAGAATCATGCCCTACATCAGTCTTGAAGGGTATGACAATATCGCAATATCACTACAAAGATTGTTATATCAAAATTGCAACAAAAATTATTTCACTGTTTCAGTGCGTGCATTTAAATTTGATCTATTACCAAAAATATATTCTGTATGCGAATATTAATTTATGATTCTTATTTACGACGAACTTCTCCAAAACTTGGAAGGAGCTAGGCGTATTTACGGGCAACGATACCCCGAAAGGCCGCTTCCAGCTCGGCAAACATTTGTTCAGGTTTCTAAGAGCTAATAAACATTACCCGGATTCTGTGGCGGTACAAACACCGTTGATGCAGAACGCTCCGGATGTCCAAATGAGATAGGTTTGATTTGGTTGGCATAACCGTAAAGTCATGTTGGAGGCGATAGCTGATATCATGAGGCTATCGAAAGAAAGTGTTTACACCATTTTGCATGATCATTTGAGAATGCGTAAATTGTTATCGAAATGGGTACGACGTTTGCTCACATCGGACCACAGACAACAAAGTATTGATGATTCAATACAATGTTTGACCACTGAACAATGTTTGGACCCGTTTAAACCAAATAAATAGGATTTATTCATACGGTATGTGACAGTGGTTGAAACATGCATCCATCACTACACTTCGGAGTTAAATCGGCAGTTAGCTGAGTAAACAACAGCTCCCAGTGAAAAGCCGTCCAAAGCGAACAAAAACACAACCATTAGTAGGCAAGGTTATGGCCTCTGTATTTTGGGATGCGCATGGGATATTATTTATCAATTATCTCGATAAACGTAAAACCATCAATAGCGAATCTTACATAGCGTTATCGGTGCGTTTGATGGACAAGATTGGGAAAAAGGCTCCAAATAAATAAAAAAAGTGCTGTTTCACCAAGACAATATATCGTGTCACAAATCGTTGGTAACGATGGCATAATTACATTAATTGCACTTCAAATTTCCTCCTAATCCAGCCTATTCTCCAGATTGAAGAGGTAATTGCCGAAAATGAAAGATATTATGAAGGTAAAGAGAAATCGTGTGCTCGTGTGCAAAAATTGTGCTATCTTAAGGTTCTGGTAAATTTTTTTGGTCTGCTGTTTGAGGCAAGTTTTATGTCTAGTTATTGAAAATAAAACTAATGTTTTAAAATTTTATATCTCAAATAATCTATATCCAAGCTTTGACAATGCCTAAACGGTGATCCAATAAAAATTCTGTCATCTGTAAGTAAACAATTTATTTCAACCCCAAAGGGAAAAACACCTTTACAACTGACCACCCTCGGTCGAAGGTAAAACCTCTTTTATTAGATTTACACGAAACCGTCTATCGTTTACCGTTTAATGACCCGCCAAAATTCTATCTCGATCCGTCCCTGAATAGTCTGGCATCATTATATGGCAGCAGATGTGTGGCACAAAAGACTGTGATGCTGTTTAGCTGTTTGCCGTAAAGGCTCGCACACACATACACACTCGCTCTGGCTGGTATGGTTCGCAATTTGGGCCCTTTGAGCCTGCAAAGCGAAGGGTAGCGGGAGATTAAAAACGTCGGCTTTGGAATATTTGCGTCGCGATTTACACAAAATTTTAATTGTTGTCTTGTTTATTAACGCGTTATTGTTGTTTAACTTATTACTTATGGTGTTTAAACCACGATGCCGAACACGGCATGAAATTAAGCGAGATTAATCAAATATTTTCAATAAATGTATGAGATTATCGTGATTTTTTTTATTGGGGTGATCTCTAATGCTGATCATTTATTATTGTCTTGTCGTCTCAAACTAATGTCTGAAGTTAATTATCTCATTCAGTTTATTTTTTCTTATATATACAGAATGGCACGAAAGTAGGTATCTCATTTAAAATTTAAAAAATAATAAAAAACTAAAGTAACGATTTATTAACAAACATATAAATTGAAGAACTATTTCTGGAATGTTTATCAATCACCTAAGTATTTTTTAATATATTCCTTTTGTTACCAAATATTGTGCTTAAGCTGATCTGGCGTTTGAAGCTTACTAATGTACACTCTTTCTTTAAGGTAACCCCAAAGATAGAAATTAAGGGTGGTGAAATCAGGATATCTTAGAAACTATCTCAGATTTTGATTTTTGAAGATTAACCGATTGATCAAATATACCTTCAAAAGTGCTATTGGAACTCTTGAAGTATGAACTGTAGCACTAAACCAACAGGCCTCAGTGTTTCCTAGTTGACTAAACTCGAAGAGATTTACCACTAAACACCAAATCACTTTTTGAAACTTCTCGACGCACGTTTCGCTAACCATGTTAGCATCATCAGGACATAATTTAATCTAATTCTAAAGCTAAACTATATTCTATTTACCGGTTACCGGTTATAATAAAAACATTGTAGATAAATTAATTAGAAAACATAAGTTTAGAAAATTATTGAAAAAATTTTCAACTTTTTAGAATTATCAGAACAAAAATAAATTCATGGTAATACCGTTTGATGCCCAATTAACATGAGGGTAGACAAAATTTTAAAAAAAGTGGACAAGATTTTGTACAAACCATAAAATAAATTAAGAGAAGTACTTGTTCCAAATGATAAAGTAGATCAACACGAAAAGTCGGGAATTTAGGAAATTATTTGTCAAGATTGTGATTGAAGGTATATTGTGTAAACAAAAAGATCCATATTAACGAGATCTAAAGAACACATTGCCTACATTAGATATGGGAGAAATGGAAAATCTTGAGTTACCCAGCATGCAATCGAAGATGACCACTATATATATATATATATATATATATATATATATATATATATATATATATATATATATATATATGTGTATATATATATATATATATATATATATATATATATATATATATATATATATATATATATATATATATTATATATATATATATATATATATATATATATATATATATATATATATATATAATATATATATATATATATATATATATATATATATATATATATATATATATATATATATATATATATATATATGTATATATATATATATATATATATATATATATATATATATATATATATATATATATATATATATATATATATATATATATATATATATATATATATATATATATTAGGAATTTAAGGCAGGTAAAGAGTTTAAATAACAATAGGCCTTTGGATTCATATAAAAGCATTCAACATAGTTTAGTTTTAGAATTAGATTTAATCATCTCCTGATGATATTAACATGGTTAGCGAAACGTAAATCGGGAAGTTTCAAAAAGTTTCACACCGAAGGTTCCAATAGAACAATTGGTTTCCTAGTTGAGACAAATAAAGCCTTCAAGCCTTTGACAAATAAAGATTCAAGCCTTTGACTATAACGCTCGGCATTAAGGTTCTTGCTTGTCCTTCTTTATTGTAAAAAATGGTTGAATAATTCTTTGTGTAGAAACTGCACACCACATTGTAAGTTTCTCACTGTGAAAAACCTTTTATCTTTTAAGAATATATTTTATGGGTTGCTAATTTTACACATACTAATTGTCAACGCGAATCTCCATTGCGACCTTAACCGAATGTATGCCAAGCTGTACTGAAAATATCAAGTTTTAAATCATTTAGAAAAGGGATTTAGATAAATTATCCAAAATTACTTCCTAAGAGAGCTCAACCAATTTATGATGGTACATTTACAGCAAATTTCTTCCGATATGTTCCAAAGCCCGTTATAACATATTTAATTAGGACACTGACGAACGGAATGTACACTTGTTGTACACATACTTTAAGTGATTTAAAATTGTTTGCTGCCAAGGCTGGACATTCACTCAACACTTCGACCAAGAATATCTCATATCTCTGAAAGATAATATGTGAATGAACTTGCAGATACGATCTAATAACGCGTTGCAATATTCGGTTATATATTATGATTATCGACTATAGATTCAATCAATATACAAAGATCTGGAACTTGTCGGTTATTGCCATACAAATTGGGGACTATAATGTGCCTTCTGAATGATTGTGGCGTGTTCATATATATATTTTTGCTTTTATTGGGCTTTTCGCCATGATTTAAAACTCAAAAAAATATCAAAAATATCTGTTCTTATGTAAATAATCACTGGGTAAAAAAAAAACAAAACGGAGACAAATTTCTCCGTGATTCTTTTTCTTTAATAAATTTGCCTAACGAACAAAATTTAAAAAATACAAAACTGTTCTAAAATAAATACAAGCCTTTGAACGTTAACATTTCGGCATGTCTTCTTCCGTTTTCTAAACGGATCTAAGGAATCTAAAAATTAAATTATATTAATTCCTATATACTATATACTGAAAAGATAGGAGGTAAATATATTTTGTGTATATGTCAATGATACTTACATTGACAATAATAGTTTTTAATGACAGTGATATACTACCAGAAAAATATATAGGTGGGGTTTACTGTGTGATTATTGTGTATTGAAATATTTAAACATTTTTAATAGTAATCTTTAGAATCGGGAACCATATTAAATTTAAACCTACTGAAGGCATAGCAATACAGTTATTTCTATATAAATTAATTTTCTTTTTCTTTTAATGTTCTGTATTTTGTTACCGATTCTATTAATACAATTTTTAAATTATTCCAATTAATTTTATGTCCCGATTCCCATGCGTGTTTAGATTTACTAAAATTGTTATGTTCTTTTATTCTAACATCTTACGGTCTAGATGACTCACTTATATTAAATTTGCCACATTCACAGGGAATTTTATAAAATTATAAAATTTTGAATATAATAATAAAATTTAGATTTAGAACATTTTCATATTTTTTTAAATTTGGTCCTTAGGCAAATTTATTATAGAAAAAAAATCACTGAGAAATTTGTCTTAATTTTGAATTTGTTTTTTTTTTACCCAGTGATTCTTTATTTACATAAGAACAGATATTTTTGATATTTTTTTTGAGTTTTAGATGGTGACGAAAAACCCAAAAAAGAAAAAAATATAATGTGTCTATTGAATCCATAATTTTTTGATCTGATGTTCAACGAATCCGTCCTGACTTTCTAATATTTTGGTTATTAGTTCAAAAAACTTTAAACTTGTGTTTTTTAGTATTAAAGAACAGTAGGTAGAAAATAATTCAAACTATATCTACCAATCGAACATTAAAATCCATTGAGCTCTTGAAGTTTTTTGCATAAGTTACTCAAAAATTTTGAAATTTAATGCTGATAATGAAATTTGACTTTCAAAAAATACACAAACAAAAAGGTAAAAGGTAAAGTGTTAAGGTTAACAACCGTCGGTTAACTTCCGACAAACCCAGGCCAGCACCCCCTTCGGGCTATAAACTCTTGGTTATGTGCCTACCCATAAGTCTATCAGGAAACCTAGCGACTGGCGAGTCACCAACGTAGAATACTTCTCGGAAGGCATCCGGCCTTACCCAGCCTTTAACCGGCGTGACTGAGGGGAAATTCGTAGTCGGATTTTACACCCTTGCCTAGAAACAATCACAAACATTTAGAAAGTAAACAGACAAGAAAGAAAAACAACCATCCGAGCGCTGGAATCGAACCAACTACCTCTCCAGTGCGGTTTCGACAAAGCAGCGGCAGGCCGCTGCTCTTACCATCCGCACCAACGCGACCGGCATACACAAACAAAACCTTGTAAAGGGCCAAACGTGACATTTGAAAATTATCATTGTATATTATCGTATATTATCGAGCTCATTAGGAAACATGTCTAGATGCCCACGTTAATCGTCTTAATTGACAACACTATTTCTACATATTTCTGTTTTTATTTGCCCATTCAGCGATATTTTCAACAAATATTGTTTTCAACAATATAAAAAATTCAAATATTATAACATACTTCTAAATAAAAACAAGCAGCCTTTATACGGTTTTACTCTTCAAAAATCTCTTGACTAAATCTTTGTTAAAATCTCTCTTTAAACTATCTAAAGCCTCTCCAGACAATTTTTTATATTTTTGTATACGCCATCTATTTATGAAATAACCACTTATATATATATATATATATATATATATATATATATATATATATATATATAAACACAAAAACAATTAACATTAAAATTCTCGTTAATAATTTTTTATTTCAGTAAAAACAAACATTTAAAAAATAAAGCGTAAAAAACAAATTTAATTCACAATATTGAAATTGTCAGCAAATTTAAAAGCAAATAATTCAATTCGACGGTTAATGCTGGAAAAACTTGTACTTGTGTATAATTAATATGCTTCGAGTTTATCAGATTTTTCAGTTTTTATATAAAGTTAAACCGTTATAATCTTGTTTTTTATATTTTATATAGATTTGTAGGTATACACCACGAAAAAATTCCATAAAAATTAGGAATATTGAATTTATTATAATAAAAATACAATGATAATTTTCATTGTCCAGCCTAATTCGATTTATTCAGCAATATTACATATATGTACTACTATAATTAAAAAGTAAAGCGACTTTTCAAAAAAAAAATAAATATATTTATTTTACCAAATTTATTTTGTTTCCTTTAAAGTAATCCCCTCTTGCTGCAATATAAAATTCGAAACTTCTTATGACTGTCTTCTATGAACTCAAAGCAGCAGCGAAGTTATAATTTCTAGTTGAAACTAATTTCTAGTTCTCAGACCAACTGAAAAAACAAATCGTTGTATCGATACGTAAAGCTCGAGATTTCTAAAATCAAACTTACTTTACTTTTTGATATAGTATATCATGGCATTGTTGTTTTAAAGGTGATTACATTTTAGGCATCGTTTATAAGAGACCGACCGAATTAGAAAAACAATATTAATACAACCAATGAAAATATACTGTGAAACTGTAAAAGGACACTCAATACATATATAATATATATATATATATATATATATATATATATATATATATATATATATATATATATATATATATATATATATATATACATGAAATTGAAAATATAATCAGTTTAGAGCATATCTAAGAGACAAAAATATATACACGCTGTTTATTTACCTTTATGTTTCTGTATGTCATTGCTAAACAGTGGCAAAGTGAACAATTATTGTCAAATTTTTGTTTTTATCCTGTGCTATTGTTCTAAGTAATACTCTTGTGGTCCTCTAACCTGTTTAATGGTAGTCTGAAAAAAGTTTGAGTTTTCTTGACATTTATAAAATGCTTAAAGGATCAAAGTTATGCATAAGGATAAGGAAGAAACATTATTTTAACTCAGCCTCAATGCGGATGAATGTTTAACTTTAAAGACGCCTATTCCATGTGCGTCAATACACAAATCCGTAGCCAAATTTTTGCAGGATGAATTGGTAGGTGACGCTAAAAGGCAAAGCAATAACAATATCAGCTGAACATATCCAGCGCATAGGAGAAAATGTTTGTGAAGTTCCAGGAACATCAACCGGCGACGTTCTGGTCAACTGTGAGTACAAAAACCACCTATACAGCGTTGTTTTGAACACAAATTCCATATGAATATATATAAAATGTGCAAGAGATCAACCCTCATGACTTGTAATGATGATTAGAAGTCCCTCCTCGCAGATGCAAATTTTGTTAAGGAATTGTGGATGTCTGATGAAGCCCATGTTCATTCCAAGGCTCGTGTTCCAAATTCATTATTATAGGAATACAGAAACTCTACAAATAAAATTATTATTCTGGGTGTCAGTCCATTCGCTTGATGAATTTTCACATTCTTTACATTTCGCCAAAATCTTATTTTGGCATACCTTCGCATTTTGTTCAAAGATTCTGGTGAAACAAAATATTTATATATATATATATATATATATATATATATATATATATATATATATATATATATATATATATATATTCCGGGTGTCGATCCGTTCATTCTGTAAAGAGTCACGACGTTTCGCCAAAATCTTATTTGGCATTTTCAAGTGTTGTTCGCTTCGACTGAACAGTCCAATTATCAGTTGGACCGTCATAATATTAGATGTAATATATAATATATATATATATATATATATATATATATATATATATATATATATATATATATATATATATATATATATTTATATATAAAAAATCGCATATATTTTCGTGACCGCTTAATATCATTATTATTATTTTTATTGTTTTGTTTACTATTTTTTTTGTTTTTTTTTGTTTACTATTATTATTATTTGTTTTTACTTTTACTTACTTTACTTTACTTTTACTTCAGTTTATTAACAAACCATCCTCAGAACAATTCTACAATATACATCAGTTTTATAAAAAATACAAATTTATAACTTCAAACCTACCTATATATTTAATTGAACAATTAATTTCCCAAACTTATTTAAATGAAATAAGACTTTTTCCAATTTTCAATTGACACATTTTTGATATATTTAACAAATATTTTATCATTACATGTGAAAAATCCAAAAATTTTAGGTATAATAAAAAAATATAAAATATAAAGGTAAATATATTATTTCAGAACGTAAAACATAAAAAAAAAACGAAAACTTTACTTTCATTTACGAGTATTAAATTCTTTTAAACTTTAAATAGTGAGCGTGTGAGCTTATAAAATGAGCTCGCTAAATGAGCTATAGTTGACTATAAGGAGTTGACAGGTGCCAACTCTTTATAGTCAACTATATTTGGAATAAATAATTTGTATGAAGTAATTTAAGTGAAACAGACATACGGAAAGTAAGCGCGTTAATTAAAATTCCGACGGTATCAAAAATTATGTCCGCATCATCGACGGGTTCATACCGCCACATGTGTGACATCCCGTATCTCTCAGTCATCAACTCGCCGCCGTTTACCGCCGCTTTCTGCCATTTTCGAACGAAATTAAATAAGAATCAATTGCTTGTCGGTCCGACCTTTATTTGGAAGACAAAGAATTTTATGGGCGACGTTCAATAGGGGCTAACTACGTCTTCGCGTTCTGAATGGGTGGAGACATTTTCTGTTCTACGTAACTGGATGCATGTTCGACCTTCCTTTAACATTATTTAGACTCGTGGTACGCGAAAGACTGGATAATTTGTAAGTTAATTCGATGCTGTCGGTATACTGTGTTCAAACAAGATAATTTTTGATATCTGCAAGTTAAAATGAAATTAGAAATTTGGGATTGTATCGTTGTGCATCCCTCGCAGAAAAAACTTATCAAAGCTAAGCAATTCAAAAAGTAATTTTAATCATACAAAAATGAATTATTACTAAAGTTAAATTTACGCACAGTGAAGCGGACGGGTAACAGATAGTATATATATATATATATATATATATATATATATATATATATATATATATATATATATATATATATATATATATATATATATATATATATATATATATATTACAGAAATCTTTCACCCTCAGTACAGTAATATTACATATTACAGTAATATTTCCCTCCACGGTTCCGTTACGCTCCTTGTGGGCATATATATATATATATATATATATATATATATATATATATATATATATATATATATATATATATATATATATATATATAATTTTTTTTTTAATTTGACCAATTCTTTAAAGATTCATTTCAAGTTCACCATCACAAATTAAATTATGTTTGAAGGTGTACTATATAATTATTTTGCGAACTGCTTAATCTAAAAGTATCAATATATTTTTTATGTTTAAGTGTAGTAATCGTATCTGATTGTCCGAAGGTTACTCTTCCACACAGTACGGCTCAGATTCATATAAAACACCTTGCCTATAATATTATGCAAATGGCATGCTCTTGTAAATAGTAATTTTGCCATTATGGTTTTTTCTTTCTTACGAAAAAAGCGCACACTCTAGAAAATTACGGTTCTTATTAAAAAAACTGCCTCATCGGAATTTGAGATACATAAACCTGATCTGTTCGATTTATATGGTGTATCAGTTAAATAAGCAAATCTTTGATTCCACCTAAGATTATTTATATATATATATTTTTTAAAAAGATAAGATAATTGATAATAATATCGAAGATTTATTGATGATAATTTAGCTTCTTAATGACAATTATAATTTAATACTAAAAAAATATAAGTTCGTAAGCCAATAAGGGATTTATATAATTCATTTCTCAATCTATAATTAAAAAAGTCCAAATAGATTTAATAACTTAATACATAGTGCTAGTGGAATTCTGGCTAATGAAAGAATATCAATTTTATTTACGAAGTGGTATAATAAGTTATATGCCTTGAACATAAGGGTGTAGTTTATCGAAAAACAAACAAAGAGGAATGCATAGAATACACAAAAAAATATTTAATTTTTAAGTTTACTTATTTTATTTCTTACTTAGGGGAGAATATTCAAAAAATTAAAAAAATATTCAAAAGTACAAAACTTATTCAAAATACCCACTCTTTGTTTTCATATAATTATTGAAACGGTCCGGCCGATCCTTTACAGCTGCATGCCGCACTTCCAAGGGCAGTGAAGCTTGTACTTTCACCAAACCAGCTTTTGGGGCCTGTATATTGCGATAAAGTCTCAAGCAGGTCTTCTCCTCTAAAACATTCTACAGCCGATAGTCTAGCGGATTGAGTTCATCATTGTCAAACATTGATTTGGTAGTTTGTTGCATGCGTTTTGATCCCTTGCTTTCAAAAATGTAATTGAGTTCCCACCTCCTCCCAAACCGTCACTGAACCATCTTTGCACTTTCCTGATATTCTCAGCAGCTGCCCGAGATCTATGAGCGCAAACTCTGTCATTTTGCCGATTAAATTTTTCTGGAACAATGAAAATATTTTTAACTGTGAAAATAATTTTTCTGTGCCCTCCGTTCGCATGCAGCTCAACTAATGATTTCGCTTTCGTTGCTCTTATATTTCGTAGAGCTGCCGCCAATCGCTCTCCCGTAGATCTTCAGTAACCTCCAAGCTTTTATCGTATCATTTCATAGTACAATAATCGATTTTTTTCAATATTTTTAACAGTTTGAGTAAGCTGAAAATCTCCATTGCAGATTTATTGCACTTCTATAGCGTTATAACAGCGTTACGAGTATATTACTCCAACCCATGTTTAGTGATTGGGACGAACTGATTTATTCATATTAATTTATAAATCTTGTTAACCTTGTTGAAAAATCTATACAACAATTTTTATAGCTGTATCAATAGCATACACCACGTTTTTTCGGAGATAGACGCAAATATCCGAAAAGAATCGAAAAAAAAAAATTTGAAATATGATGCAGAAACCCCCATCGATATCTACTTGTGATCAAATTGTCATCCATGTTAAAGACACATTTCCTACCGTAAGAGACCCCGTTCGACCTACTGGCACTCTTTTCGCAAAACTATATCTCGCCGTTTCGGAGATAGACGCAAATATCTGAAAAGAATCGAAAAAAAATATATTTTGAAATATGATGCAGAAATCCCATCGATATATCAAATTGTCATCCATGTTAAAGACACATTTCCTACCGTAACAGACCCCGTTCGATCCACTGGAATTATTTTCGCAAAGCTATCTCTCGCTGTTTCGAAGATAGACGCAAATATCCGAAAAGAATCGAAAAAAAAATTACTACTACTTTCTCGTGGGTTTTAAAGTGGGAGGGCGTAGAAGGAAATAGTGCTGCTGAAGATTTTTTTTGTTTTTCCCTTCCTTTTTCATGCTATTGAAACCCTATACAGGAGGTGAACCAGGAAAAGATTAAAATTTTATATTGTTACTACTTACAAGGATATTGGAGGATGGGTTGTTGCTTGTTAAAAAATGTATAAACCATTCAAACAATTTATTGTAACAGCAAATCAATAGAGAAAATTCGAAAAAGTTCATGAGAAGTTCGAAAAGTTCAAAAAAATATCAAAGTTTTATGACAAAAGAGGGTTATTGTACACATTTTTGTCGGTGAATGGTACCTCGTCGTTTCCTAGTTTATAGAGTGAAATTCCATTCGCCTGTTTTTGTCCAAAATAAACTTTTCAATAACTTTTTCATTCTGTCTGGAATTAGTTCGACCAAAGCACTCTCAATATTTAACATACCGAAAACATATAGTCTATGTTCCTCCATTTAATTTTTTAAATATGTTTTAATCAAGTTCAAAGTCGAAAAACACCTTTCGGCTTAGGCTGTGGTCATCGGTATAATCACTAGTAATCTCAATGCCTTAGTGATTTATTTAAAAGTTGTATCCAGTCCCATATTCAAAATAAAATTTAATACCATTAAACAGCCTTTAATGCCTTCATGTTGACAAATCTCGAACCTTGAATAAAAAATTTCAGATTCGGTCTTCAAATCTTCCTTTTCTATCGTCGGAAAGCTTTCACAAAATGTTTCTATGTTATTAACTGGAAGCGCTTTTTGATATTCTAGATAAATATCAAATAAGAAAAGTGTTGCCCCTGAAAGGTGGTTCATGAATTTGAAACACTCGTTAATTTGAAAATTTATTATATCACATACTTCTCTAGCGGAGATGTTCAAATTTTCATCATTTTATTTTAATTTTTTCTTAAAATGTACACTATCCTGGTCAAAAGTAGGTGTTTCAGCAGATGGTAAAATATTTCTCCCTAGTTTTTTATTCAAAATATTTTATTGCTATTTGAATTTTTAAAGGATTTGTTTGAGTTAACTGTAATTGATTATCCAATATAACCTCATGTGGTATAACCTTGGCAAAAAAAAATAACCAAAACAAAAAAATATCGTCCTCTTACCATTTGTGGAACCCAGAGGCTTGCAACATAGTTTCTGCATTATATATTTTTATTTCTCCTTGTTGTGATATTCTTAAAACACGTTTGAATTTCTACTTTACACCTAAAAATCGTGGCTATTGTATGGGATTGAGAAGTCCAACGTGTTTGTGATGATCTGGGTATACGTTTGTCACAAATTTTTCGTAATGCAGCGGTTCTATCAGGCGAATATTCAAAAAACTGGACATTGCATTTATTAAACTTGAAGAGATTTACAACTAAACACCAAAACGCTTTTTTGAACTGCTCGACGCACGTTTCGCTAACCATATTAGCATCATCAGGAGATGATTTAATCTAATTCTAAAACTAAGCTATGTTCTAGTTATATGAAAACCATACCTAACGAAGCGTGTAAAAATTATGAACCGTGAAGTGTACTAAGCCTTACATTAATAATTGAAAAAGTTGACTGAAAGGAATCGGTCCGTTATCTCGGTTCATGATTTTCTTACATTTTTCTATTTAAATGCATTCATATGCATCCAAAGCCCTATTATTATTAACACTTTTAATTAGTCTTAAATTACTAATATCTATACTGTGGTCATGTTTGATTGCATGTTGGGTAACACAAGATTTTTCATTTCTCCCATATCTAATGTGGGCAATATGTCCTTTATATCTTGTCAATATGGATCTTTTTGTTTGCCCAATATACCTTCGATCACAGTCTTGACAGCTAATTTCGTAAATCCCCGACTTTTCATGTTGCTCTACTTTATCCTTTGGATTACCCAGAACTTCTCTTAATTTATTATATGGTTTGTTCACAACCATAATGTCCACTTTTTTCAAAATTTTGTCTAGTCCTCTTGTTAACTGGGCATCAAATGGTATTACCATGAATTTCTTTGTGTTCTGATCCTTTTGAAAAGTCGAAGATTCTTTCAATAATTTTCTAAACTTATGTTTTCTAATTAGTTTGTCTACAATGTTCTTATTATAACCATTCACTTCAGATACCTCCCTAATGAATTTTAATTTTTTGTTATAATTATCTTTATTTAAAGGAAAATTAATTAATCTATTTACCATAAAATTTAAACTAGCCATCTTATTTTGGAAGCTATGATTTGAATCATTAGGAATGTATCTCGAAGTGGTGGTGGTTTTTCTGAAAATATCAAAATCTAACCTATTTTTATTATTTCTACTAACACATCCAGAAGTGGTAAACTATCGTTGTTTTCGAGTTCATGCGTGAACATTATATTTTGGGATTTACTATTTAGGTTCTTAATAAAATCATTTAAATTTTCATTTTTCGAATCGAAAATCGCAAAAATGTCATCCACATATCTTAACCATACCTTCGGAAAGTAACTGAATTCATTTTTACCTCGGTTTCAAATTTACTCATAAATAAGTTGGCTAAGAACGGTGACAGAGGATTGCCCATTGCCGTTCCTTTTTGTTGTTCATAAAACCTGTTATTAAGCTGAAAACAATTTTGCTTCATACATAATCTTGTTAAGATGTACTCAGAAATACTCTTGTTATTAAAACCGTTTAACTCCAGTAACTCCCTCAGATATTTCAAGGTATGTGGAATCGGGACACTCGGAAACAACGATGAAACGTCAAAGGAAACCAAAACCTCACCTTCCTGTAGCGATTGATTGCATTTATGTTCAATTCTTCTATTGGAACCTTTGGTGCGAAACACTAAACTTGAAGAGATTTACCACTAAACACCAAATCACTTTTTTTGAACTTCTCGACGCACGTTTCGCTAACCATGTTAGCATTATCAGGAGATGATTTAATCCGTTTAGTTTTAGAATTAGATTAAATCGTGCGAAACATGCGTCGAGAAGTTTACAAAAGTGATTTGGTGTTTAGTGATAAATCTCTTTAAGTTTCGCATTTATGTTACCAAAAAAAAAATCTCAAACTTGGTGAGCTTGCTCCAGCAATTTATTAAGCTGATGATCATAGCAGTATACAAAGTGCATATACATTAGCACCTCGCAAATGACCACGCATAACAGTAGCTCCATCATAGGTCCGAACTATTAATTTATCTGGGAATATTCTAAAAATGGGTTCTAACTGTTGGAAAATGCATTGCGAAAGCTGCTCAGCATCTGGTCCTGTTGGATTTGAAAACGACCAAAATCGTTCAAAAATGCAATCATTTAAGTCGTATCCGAACACTAAAACCATTTGCGTTTGAACCGAAATGTCACTCAGCCATTATTGCAGTAAAAGATGATTTTTCAATTTCTTTCACAATATGTTGACGGCAAATTTCCAACATACACTGCAGTAATTCGTTCTGAATGTTTTTGGAAGTCCCTTTAAAAACTTTTGAGTAATTTATATGTTTTTCTAAAATGGAATAATTTTCTGTACTGTAATTTATTAATCTTATAAACAGGCCCATATTTAACGAATAATTTTTTTCATCGTGCCCTCGAAGAGGAAGGTTATGTTGACAAAATTTCAAAATGTCAATTATCTTCAAAAGTCGCAAGAGGTTTTTTTTACATTTTCATTATGCTCGCTTATTGTTTTCGCATATGTAGAACTTAATGATGAACCAATGTTTACTTTACCCAACAACTGGAAGCTCACTAGGTTGCTTTTATGTTTAGGTGATTTCTCGCGCTTTTTAATTTTGTCTAATAAATGTTTTAGATCCCTCAGTCCTTCGCGAGTCCATTGCTGCTCACCACCAAACAATAAACACACGAAACAAAACAGAGAATTTGTGTCTTCACAACAGTATAGCCACAAAATACTATTGTATAGTTTACTGTCACATTCTCGCGTAAAACTTGCCCTATTTTGACGTTTTTTTTTTAACTTAACTCAAATTTAACACTGCGGTTAGTTTTAATTAGCCGTTAGTTTTTAATTCAGCTTTCTCCTCCAAACTTAAATTAGTCATTATTAACTGTTTTAAATCAGACACCTTCATGTTTACAATTAAAAGTTGATCATTTTTATTTTAAAAATACTACTCAGTATGTACACACCATGCTAGCAAATCCGAAATCAAAACAAGTATTCTCGATGCGAACGAAATACGCGACGCGAGACATATCAAACGCCCCATACCTGTCAAATTAGCGTTTAAAATTACCGATATGCTCGGTCGAAGGGAATCTACGTTCAAAACGCATGTTTTAGAAAGCAGTTAAACGACGAGATAATATGACGTGGCGTACGGTCGCTGGAGGTAAACGTCCGACTAACGATTTAAAAATTGTGGCGAGAGGATGGAATTTTTATTCGCATTACTTGGTGTGATGGGTCGACAGATGTTTTTCTACATTTGGAGATTTTAATTTTTAATAATATCTTAAAATGAGTTAAATGAAAGAAACCGAACGGAAATAAAATATGGTGTTTTGGTCTGAAAAATTGTTTACTATGACAAATGCGGGAGGGGCGGCGCCCCAACGCGCACCCTCACGACCGCCACTGGCATACACCAAGTCCTACAATACCAGGATTGAAATTAAAAAATCTGTAACTATCAACAACATGGACACCATTAAATTAACCTACTGTTTAGAAAACGAATTTTAATATACGAACTACTGTATAGAAACCAACAACAAACAACAGACGTATACACTGAAACCCCAAAAGTGGTCATTGTTTGGGGCGGGGCCAATACAATAAATAGAAAAATGTCACGAGTTTTTCTATTCGTCAACGAATACAAACGAGTACTTTACAAAGTAAAAGAAAAGTAAATACTTTTCACAAAAAGAAACGCAGAACGGGAAAAAATATTTAAATAGCATATATACGATGGTAGTTTGAAAAGCTTCCACTCAACGTGAAGATGGCATTACTCGTCAGAAATATTCTGATAGTATAATTGCGCATGCGGTGAAAGATAACATTGAAAATTTCAGCTATATTACATGCTCAGTTGTTGTTTAACGGTCATTTATGTAAGTCGATGTTAGTGTCTCTTTAATGACGGATAAAGCGAATATCGAGCCATCATTTCGGCTACACAAATAAACTTTTGGCTTTAGTTTGCTACTCTATCGTGGCAATTATTTAAGATATTTAAAAAAAACACTAATAGGAGAAATTTGGGCTTAAGTAAGTCACTGCTTTGAAAAGTGTATTTATAAAAAAAATAATATATTAAATAATACATAACAACATTTGCTTTATGACTAACCTCAGAATATTTTTTAGACACTGTGTATAGATCGAATAGTGTCTCGGGAAAAAATCTATATGCCTACTACGAGAATAAGATTAGCTATTCATAACGTTCAGCAGTATAGCCTCGGGCTGAACTACCTGCATGATCGTTGTGTAAGCCGGCGCAAAATATGGGCTCAAAAAGCGAAAGTCGAAAGATCGAACATACCGATATCCATCCTGAGGATCCTCAGCTCGACAGCTCGTCATCGAATACGCTGCAACCAAGGAAAAAGAAAGATAAAAAAAACGAAGAAGAATCGCAAAAGGAGCGGCTTCTATCGCGTATTTAGTCGATGACTAAGCATTAATTTCTAGGACTTAACGTTAACGCGAAAGTTATTTGTCGGCAAAAAATCACCGATGGTTACCGAATCTGACAAGGTGATTTTTTCTCCGGGCATTTATTAATTATCCTGTGGTCTTTTCTAGAAAATCTATACCGAAAATCTGAATCCTGTTAATTGAGTATGTTAGGTTTGCGGTCGGATCACGCGATATGTACACGAACGGATTCGACTTTTCGCACATTATTCTTTTATCTGTGAATATTCCGTCGGAATGGGTCTATTTTTAAATATGCGATGGCTAATTTATAGTCTCGTGCCTGGTACTGTAACACACCCCTTACCTAAAGATAATAAAAACATAAATTTAAATTCTTATTTTCTCTAACCATATCATAAGTTCTTTTCGCGTTTCAACTTAAAAAAAAAAATGCTGCGGAAACTCTGAACATGATTTATGCGGTGTTGAGAGATACAGTGGATCCCAAAAATATTCAGATACCCTATTTAAAAAAAATCATTCTAGCAGTACCAAATTACGCAAAAAAAAGAATTATTTTTCTTCCCGTATATTTTACCGTTCTCACCTCCTTCCAAAGTCAATTACTCCAAAGCAATTCCTCCAAAGTCAATTACTTCTACTGCTTTCTTATACAACGGCGCATTGTTTCGGTGCTGACTACTTTTTAAGCATGGTATTCCACGAATGTTTTTAAAGTTTTTATGTACTTCTTTTAAAATAAAGAGTTGGTCTCTTCCATTTAATAATTTCGGACGGCCTGTTTGCTTCTTCGAAAAATTCTCTTCTCATTTTTGTAACATTGCACGATATCTCCAACCATACTTTTACTTAATGTTTACTTTTTCTTTTCATAATGAAATAACACTAATTGCCAATTTTCAGAACTATTTTTTTTTCATTTGATATATGACCCATTTTAAAATGTTCATTCAACACCAGTTTGCCAATTGCTATTTCGAAGATTACCTTAATTAGATTGATATAATTGATCCAGACTTATTTTTTGTTTGAGGGCGTCCGAAAAGAAGACGAGGACGGTAAAATATGCAGGAAGAAATAGGGTGAAAATTTTTTTTAAATAGGGTGTCCGAATATTTTTGGGATCCTCTAGAAAAAATTCAAAAGGGGAATCTTTGAATTTCTTATGAACTCACAGCTGATAATAAAAGTAGACGCTTTAGGGTTGTTGGGTCATTGTTCCCTAGATTTAACAAAAGGAACTTCCTGCATAAGATTATGACTGGTGACGAATGGACTCTCTATGATAATACAAATGGGCAAAAATCATGGGTTAATCCTGGTGAATCATAAATCAGTACCATAAAACCAAATATCTAAGCCAAAAAGGAATGTATCTGGTGGGAACACGTAGGCGTCGTGCTTTATTGGTTGCTCCAATCTTGTGAAGCAGTTACTAATCAGCGTTATCAGCTACAACTGATTCGTGTTAGTAACGCTCTGAAGGATGAAAGGTCTTCGACTCGATTCTGGTAATGAAAGAAGGGAAGTTATTTTGCTTCAGAACAACGCACGGCCATATAGAGCAAAAGGGTCTCTGGAAACGGTCACCGAGTTGGGCTGGCAGATTTTGTCGCACCTGACTATTGTGCAGACTTGGTTCTTTCGTATGTTCATCTCCTGCAACATCACTTAGTTGACACTTCTCTTTATCTTGAGCTCTTGAGAAAGTCGAAAAAAGCCTCAATAACTTTATCACATTAAAACCACCAAAATGATGGTAATTTCTTCGAAGATTAGTTTGGGTTTTTTTTCGTAAATAACTGTCAAAGGCAGTCAAAAAAGGCCAAAAATTAAATTGAGGAACTAATACATATATTGGAAAATAAAAAAATGCTGCACTATGAAAATTTTTAATATTCAAATCAAAATATTTTGTTAGATTAAGTCTACAATTTTTGTGTACACCATGACGGTGATACATAATGAGAATAAAATCAAGAAATTTCACTCAAATTTGATACAAAAAATATTAGCAAGGTATCCGGGGTTATGTAATCTTTATAATTCTGCTAAGCATGAATTTGATGATCGATTAGTCCGTCCATTAGATGATCGAGGGTAGTCCCAGAAGTACCCGACCTCACAAAGAAAACACAATAAATTTGGGAAAAAATCTTTAATTCTCCTCATAGTCTCCTTTTAGTTGGATGCACTTTTCCCAATGATGTTCAATAGCTTGGATTCCCTGTTTATAGTGAAAATCATAGAGCTCCTCAAAATAGCCATCAGCTGCAGACACCTCTTCATTGTTGACAAATGTTTTACCACTGAACCATTTTTTAAAGTTTGAAAACATAAATAATCCTGTCGTGTTAAATCTAGCAAATAGAGTACTTGAGGAAGCAATTCGAATTTTAACTCATTGATTTTGGCCATTGCGATAACGAATGTGTGAACTGGTTTATTTCTTGATAAAACAAAACTTTTTTTTTCGCTAAATGCAGCCGTTTTTTCTTAATTCCATCACTCAGGCGTTGCAATAAGTTCGCATAAAACTCGTCGTTGATTGTTTTTCCTTTCTGAAGATAATCAATGAAAATTAAGCCACGCTCATCCCAAAAAACTGACGCCATGACTTTGCTTGCAGACGGAATTGTCTTCGCCTTATTTGAAGCTGATTCTCGCCTTTGAGTCCATTGTTTTGACTGTTCCGTCATCTTAGGTGTGAAGTAATGGACCCATGTTTCCTCAATGGTTATGAATCGACGCAAAAACTCAGTTTTATTCCTGTGAAACTTCGCCAAATAGTCGATTGAAATATCCTCACGACGCTGTTTTTGTACCATTGTGACTAATCGCGGCACCCTTTTTGCATACAGCTTGTTCATGTCCAAATTTGCAGTCAATATGCGATGTACAGCACTTTTTGAAATACCTACAATCTCTTCTAGCTCGCACACTTTCAGTCGACAGTCATCCAATTCCATTTTGTGGATTGTCTTCATCATTTCTGGCATGGTCACTCATTTGGTTGACTACTGCGTAAACGAAGGAGCAGACTCCCCCAGAATAGAATTTAGCTCCGCTTTGATATCGGTTGGACCAAGACCTTTCAAATGAAAGTATTGTATCACATAACAACAACCAATGTTTTTCCATGTGCCTTCAGTATTAATGGCTGCCAAATAAATACTAAATAACGTAGCATCGTCAAACTTCAAACTCAAACTTTATAAGGTTGGTACTTTCTAACATAGCCAAGGTTCTTTTCAAACAACAACCGCCATCTATACGTCAGGTCGGGTACTTCTGGGGCTACCCTCTTATCCTAGGTGCGTTGTTTACATACTTCAAGTTGGTTTAAAGTTGCTGACCGCCATGGCATGACAATCGCTCAAGAGTTGGCAATCGCTCAAGGAATAGCAATGCTATCTCTTGTGAAAAATTGAAACTCGAATAGATTTACCACTAAACACCAAATCACTTTATTTTTCATCTCGATGCGTGTTTCGCTAACCATATTAGTATTATCAGGAGATGATCAACCTAATTGAATCATCATTCTTCTAGGATTGATGATAACTTTCTAGGATGATCTTAACAGTCGGATATGACGGATATTTTCTTATTTTCATGACGATTTCGTACAGCAAGAGGTACAAGATGTTGTTCATCATATTCTTGGAGTTTTCTAGGACGACCTCATACTTGAACCCTATAGTAGCATGAAATCATCTTATCCATATCGTCGTAATGGTAGACGTACTAATATCCCATCGTTAGTTTATTACTTGTTGTCTGTTGTACCATAGTTTATCTCTTGTTGATAGAATCATCGAGGTTGTTGTATGTCTGGAGTTGAGAACTTATTTTGAAACTAAAGAGTTTTCTGCTCAATCAGGGTTTAGGATAAAACATTCTTGTGAGAGGGCTATTCAGCATACATGCGCAATATGGAAAACGATATTACTGACGGAAAAACTGTGCTTAGTGTGTTTATAGATTTAAAGCAAGCATTCGAAACTAGTGACCGCGATATACTGTGTAAAAAAATATTAAATTGTGGCGTAAGATCAAAAGCCTTGAAATGGATCAAGAGTGACTTAACTGATATGCATCATAGAACGAGCATTAACGGAAACGTATCGGCAATAAAGGAAAGTGCTTGGGGAGTTCCTCAGGGTAGTGTTCTGGACCCGTTACTATTTTTGATATATATCAACGATATTTCTACAATATTGGATAAGTACTTTATTATCATGGGGATAATACTCATATTTGTATCTGGATATAATTTGCCTGAAATGGTTGAAACAATGAATAGTGAACTGGTAATACTATACAATAAAGACATGGTAAAAATAAACTTAAACTAAACGAACTGAAAACAAGGTGCATGGTGATAGGGTCTAAAGCAAACTGTAAAAGATTTAATGAGTTAGAGTTAAAAATGTTTTATTTATTTTTAAAATAAATATAAACAATTGTGATACTAACATTGAAAATACAATTTATTACTTGTAAGTATTCTTTGATCCTCAGCCAACATTTTGTAATCATTTCAGCTATCTATATAGAAAGATTGGAAAACAAATTGGTTTCTTTAGTCGCATATCGTCACATTTATCACGCTGATTTAAGAGCCTTGTATATAATACTATTGTTTTGCCCCATTTTACTGGCTGTATGTCTGTGCTAATATTATATAAGGCGAGTATTGGTAGACTCCAAATACAACAGAACAAGGCTATGCGTGTACTATTGAACTGTAATAGGTATATACCTATAGAGGTAATGTTGTAGTCATTGGGCTTGTTTTCTCTCAGACGGGCTATTGAAGGGGCTAACCTGCGATTAATATACAAAATAAAACATAATTTGTTTCCACATTATTTGCATATTTTTTGAAGCAAAGAGCAAACATGTCTACGATGTCTGTTCTAAGAACAATTATGATTATTAATCAATTGTGAGAACTTATCTTATAAATAAAAATCAAATGGTGTTCGTTGATAAGCCCATCTCTTGAGAACGACTGGGCCGATTTGGCTATTTTTTTTTAATGTTCGTAATAGTCCGAATAAGGTTTTTATGGAAAGAAAAATTGGAAAATTTGCCCGGAAAATTCGGGAAAAACTGAAAGACATTGTTTTGTGGTGCAAGGTGTGCTTTGCCAATCCACATAACGAGAGCTCCTAATGTACATGTGTTTAATAAACTGCTTAATTATTATTTGAAGCAATCGAGTGTTTTCTCATTTGAATAGTGTTAATAATTGGCTTTTCATTTTATTTTTATTTTGTTACGATTATGTATAATATTTATTATTTTTATTTTTCTTTATATATTACCTTTGTCTTGTTATTGTTAGTTGCATATGCTAAATAAAGTATATTTCATTTCATCTCATCGTCTTGTTAATTCACGAAAACTTAAATGTTTCACCAACTACTTGTTCATTTTCAAATTAAGGCATCTGCTTGAAACGACATGGTACAGGAATAACGTTAAACTTTATCTCTTTGACAGGTAATTTTTTAATATCAATTTATCTGTTAAAACTGTTTCCCTATGCCGAGAAAATGTTCTATTTTTACAGCAGTATTGTTTCTTGTTCGATCTCCTCACGCAATATCTCCGACCATAAAGGAAATTTATGTATTTATTTACCTCTTTCTATATGTATCTTCGTTTCTAATAGTCCATCTAACTGAAGCGCGCGCAAACTTAAATCATAGTATATCTTCGAGGGAAACACAAGGGCGCCCGTGGCGTTCGGTCTTCGTGTTTTGGTTTATTTTTTACACCATGTCACCCCGACACGGCCCGTTCAGACAAGCTGCATTATTTATGGAAAGAATAGATGGACACGATTAGTTAGTTTATACAAAGCTTAATTTGGGATTACATCGTTTGGAAGTTATTTATTTTTAGTGGTTATTTTGATGCCGATCAGTCTGTGGACTGAAAATGGAGGGTAGATCGCGGTGACAGTATATCAAAACGTTTTCACTTTACAATCTACAGTGGTGTCCAATAAAATAACAATCATAGAAAATAACTTTTAAAACCCAAATTATTTCTAATTTATCTTATAAATAAAAATCAAATGCTGTTTGTTGGTAAGTGCATCATTTGAGAACGGCTGGACCGATTTGGCTATTTTTTTTTGTTAGTAATAGTCCAAATAAGGTTTTTATGGAAAGAAAAATTGGAAAAGTTGCCCGGAAAATTGGAAAATTCGGGAAAAACTCAAAAGTGCGTTTTTCTGTGGAATTTTTGTATGAACTTAAGACCATAACTCACGATTCAAACCATTGATATGCGTAATTCCATTTTTGTTTTATTCGTTATGATATGAAAAATTATGAAAAGTTTTCAGGATAAAAAAGCGATACAATTATAAAGGAAAGTCGGAAAATTTGGTCAAACTGCAAAAATCATCATTTTTGTATGCACTCTCGATCATAACTGTCGATAGGAACGACATAATTGGTTGATTCTTTTTTTGTTTTGTTTATTATGCTCCCGAGATAGAAAATAAAATGTGAAAGATCTGCAGAAAAATTTGGAACAACGCATTCCAGCGTAAATCGAGTCGAATGGTTACATATTGATAAAAAATTGATTCAATTGTTTATTTTCAGTTCACAACAGAATCACAATTCGTGATTCTGTTGTAAGTTCATCGCAATCGTTTCATGAAATTAAGTTTTGTCGTTTTATCTCAAACAAATTTATAGATTTACCTACGAAATATGGTGAGTTTTGAAATTACAAACGGTTATACAGTAACAATAAAGTGAATCAATTGTCGATTTTCATTTGAATTGTGATTCTTTGCATCGCACATTGTGTCGCAATCGACACAATTGAATTGAATTGACAGAATTTAGTTACATTAATTCATTAATTAAGACGTTAATTATTACTCATTAATTAATTACATAAATTAAGATGGAGCAACTTAGGTCGCATAACTCGCAATGCAGAATAACGCGAACAGAGAAATAAAATTGAACGGAATCGATTATCACAGTACGTTCAGCACGTACAGAAGAAGAAAAACAAAATGCAAACAAAGATGATATACATCGAATGAGACATCATCGATTAGTAGAAACCAATCGCGCGACAATGAATTTGAATAATTGTTCAAGAAGACAACCAAATGTTGCGTTGAATACTCATCGAGCTGTATTCTGTTACAACACGACAATTGATTACAGTGCAGACCAATCCGTTGCTATTCGATCGATCAACGTTGTGTGTCTCCATTTTAAGGCCTTGAAAGACAGAAATGAAACCCCTGGATTGTGTTGCGCAACTGGCAAAGGTAAATAGGCGCATACTCCTTCTCAAATTGAATATCCATGGCCACAATCGTTAATAAATACAATGATCACTCAGAAATACGTTTTTTTTTATCAATTTTTCTTTGTTCGCACATTTCCAATAGCTTTTCACAAATTCACAAAACGATCACAAACGAATTTATTGAAATTTGGACAGGACGTTTGTCAGGTCAGCTAGTTAGAAATAAATTCTTCTCTAATATGTTTACCATAATAAATAATATAATGTGCTAGTTTTAAATGAATTTTAAACATTTTGTTTACAATTCAACCAGCGCATTTTATTGCTGCTTATCTTAAATAATTTATTTCCTTTGTTCCTTAAATTTATTTATCGGTGTGTACTTCAATGGTAAAAAAAATAAGTGTATACTAATTTTATATACGGTATCGCGTACTAACTCTGATAAAATGTGTATTTATTTTATTGATACAGCAAAAGTTAGTCCGTTACCCACTATATTAAAGTGAACATGGGCCGTGCGTGACACTTTCCTGCTGAAGAAAGGCGTTTAATTTTGCAATTGAAAAGCTAAAACAAATCTTAAGCATTTATTACGAATCCAATCAAACGGTTACCATATCAAAACTGCTAAAGTTTTGGAAGAGTCTTATGTGACTCAAAAATAATCAGAAAAGCTCAAGAAAAACGAGTAAAAAATGAATTATCGTATTGTACGTGAGGCTTACTATTCAATTAATCATTACATTCATTTAATTCCGAAAACCACGTGACCTATTAATATGGAAAACCAACACAAGTGGGTAATGATTAACGGGAAATCAATAATTTTCTTAAACTACAACATACGTTTATTGTTTGTGTTTTTTTCAATTTTTATAAATAATCTTCTTTGAATTATATACATACTTTAGTGTTAATAACGAAAATAAACATAACATTTGACCAGTCCTGCATTATTTTGAACCTAAAGCGCATGTCGTAAATGTTTTTATGGGCAATGTTGATAATGAAACGCAAACAACGAAAATTATTTGTTTTAAATAATCAATTGTGTTTATGAGGTGCGTTCAAAATAATTTTTTGTTGCCCAAGAATCATAGAAACTAATACAAATCTTACACGTTGTTTTATTATGACAGATCTACGGGAAATTTTAGTAATTTTTTTATTGCAAATGATACCACCTTAAAATAATTCAATATAATAATATGAAAGACTCTAAGTTAAGTTAAACTCTTAAGTTATAGGATAAAATGAAGACTATGTATAATATTTAACGAAAAAAAGCATTAGTTGTCTTAACGCAAATACCTACAATTGGTCAGTATCCGTCACACTGGAAAGTCGGACAAATTCTGACTTCTAGACTATACGAACCGACTGAAGTATTATCATATAGAACCGTTACACTTTTGCTGATTTTGCCAAAGTTATTTCTGAGGAAGATCAGTTCGGGTTTGATTAAGAGCTCTTAAAAATAGGACAAATGTCCAGACTAGTGACTATTATAGTCAACAAGTGCTATTTTGCTGTATTTTTAGATATTACGTAAGCCCAACAAATTAAGCTATGCAGGCATTTTATTCAAAATGCTTAAATCATCAGATATTGTAATATTTGACCAGCAGATACTTTGCAGCAAAACATATCGAAAAAATAACTAGTGCATACTTTATTTAGATTAATAATGAGATTTTTACGAAACATTATCGGCCTGATATAGAGATGGCGCAGGTATGTATAATTGAATAGTACAGAACAAATGCATAAAAACAGCGTTTTGTTAAAGGCGCAGGTTTTCTGCCGGTTTAAAGCATTCTCAAAAGACCATCGAATCTCGATTGAAGATGAACCTTTCAGCGGAAATGCAAGAATTGATGAAAATGTTCACATAATCCGGGATATCGTGCATTCTGCGATGGCTCGTTGATGGACAGAATGATCGGGGATGATTTTGACTCACATCACTGAAATTCTGCGCTAAAATGGTTCCGAAAAACCTTTCCCAAGATCAAAAGCATAACAGGAGGGAAACAAATGTTGATTTTTTGAGCCTCATTTTCTAGAACGTGTCACTACTGATCAAGAGTCTTGAATTTTAAAAAATGCGAAGTGCCAGAACCAGGAATGGCACACTCCAACGTTACAACGACCAAAAAAGGCCAGGATGGGCAAATCAAAGGTCAAAAGCAGACTGATTTGATCTCTTGATAGCTAGGGGATCGTCCATAAAGCATTTGTGTCCCAACGTTAACGAAAAGGTCTTGAAATGCTTCAAAAAAGGGTCATTCATGTGAGACTGAACATGAAGAACACAAACGATTTCAATTAACGAGTTTTTGGCAACTAAAAGCATCACTGTAGCTCTGAAGCTTCCTTTTTCGTTAGACTTGAATTCTTGTGACTTTTCCCTTTTCCCAAAGTTCAAAATTTGCTTCAAAATACATCATTTTGAGACATTGTAGAACAGCAAAAAAACGATGCCAGTATCTGAGTTTCTATTTACAATAATGTATTACTTCTAACAATTTTTAAAGAAACAATGTAGAATTGTAGTTTCAATTAAATCAGAAAATTATAAAAAATCAGTCTCATTACTTTATTTACACACCTCGTACATACATAATAGCTTGAAAAGAATTTAAAAACAAATTCCAGGCAAACTTTGTTTATTCTTGAATCATTTCATAAAATAATTAATTAAAACTAAAATCATTTCATGTTTCGTAGTTGTGTAATAATGTGTAATGAATGCTAAAATATAAAACAAAAACAAAAGTACAGAAAGAAATATTTATATCTATTGATTCATATTAATGCAAATATCTACATATAAAAAGGTAAACATCAATGAAAGTTGTACCTTGTAAAAGTTGTTAATTTTAAAAAGGCTAAGGAGGTTATAGGTTACCTTATTGAAAAAATTGATGTCAACGGACATGGTAAAATATTGAGTTTCATTTATTACACAACACACTTTTTCATACATAATTTTATTAATGACATATGTATGGTTTAAAAATTACTTTCTCTATATATTGTTTTTTGATGCTTCGCCTGCGTTGATGTTAGAATCAAAACTTCCCTTCATAATTTTAACATAATCTACTACTACAACTAAGCAACTACAACAGTAACGTGTTTTTATATAAGATTTATTTTTCTTCGTCATTTTATTTTAAATCAAAGCTCGGTTTGTGTCATAATATACATCTCTTTCTTGGGATGTCGAGACCCATTTTCCTGGCCATCGTTGCGGTGGTCATTCTGGTGGGTTCTGGTGGATCATTCGGTTGTTCATCTTAGTAACCGGATCTTTCCAGTTTCATTTCCTTCGGAAGGAAGATTACTTCGGGTTTGGTGATGGACTCTTTAAATTGGAAGAAATGTCTAGAGTAGTGAATTTTATACCGGGTGTGCAGATATGTCGTTCATATTTAATTACTTGTTTGCTCCTAGATGATGCAGAACGCGCAGATCGTGTTAACTTTACATCGAAGCTTGGTTCAGGGAAAATTAGTTACCACGGAGCGTATTATCAAAACCACAATTCGCTTAATACGGCTCATCGTCTTTATAGGGCCGAGTATAATTTACACGACATAAACGAAGCACCAAGTGTTAATTTAATAAAGAAATTGATACAAAAGTTTGAAACTACAGGATCAAATTTAAATTTACCGACTACGGGTCGTCCAAGGTTCAAGCAGAGGTGCAAACAACATTAAACGTGTGCGTGAGTCGGTTAGAGAAAATTCATTCCAATCCATACGGAAGTGAAGTAGCCATGTACATATCAAGAAATCTTCACTGCATATCATTAAAAAAAAAAGATCTTCGTCTTCATCCTTATAAAATTCAAACAAGAAACGAATTAAACTGATTTTATTATGCGCTTGACATTTGCCAATAAGACGTTGGAAAGATTTAGCAACTGTGACAATATTTTTTTTAGTGACGAGGCTAACTTCATTTAAACGGCCATGTAAACAAGCAAAACTGCAGGTACTAGGCGGAGGGAAATCCATTAACCCAAAAGTTGTTATATGGGCTGCAATGTCAGCTACAGGTAAAATTAATTGGCCCATACTCCTTTGAAGATGCCAGAGGTAAAGCGATCAGTGTTAATTCAACTAAGTATTGTGAGATGATACGAGGTCTTTTCCACCAATCACACCAAGTCTTTGAAGGATATAACGAGGAGAGTTAGTTTCAGCCAGACGACGCTACGTTCATACCTCACGTGATTCTTTGGAGGTTGTACAGGAATTATTCCCAGGGAAAGTGATATCCCGTAGAGGTGACATTAATTGGCCCAGTTCTCACTATAGTCCAGATTTCACTATACTTGATTTTTTCTTGTGGGTTTATGCCATGAGAAAAGTTTATGAAAATAAGCCATGTACATACTGCAAATAAAGAAGAATATTTTTCATGAGATACACTCGATATCCAGACATATGTGCGGCAGGGTGATAGCACATTTTCAATCATACCTTCAAGAATGCCATCGCTGCGAAGGCCGCCATCTTGATAGTATTATTTTTGCAAAATAAATTTCCAAACTGTACTATAATGTTATAATAATAAAATTATTATATCTTAAATCTTTGTATAATATAATATCCAGATTGTCAGGTGATTTAAGATATTTTGAAAATGTCGAGACTCGATTTAAGATGAACCTCTCAGGCGAAGGCCTTCAAGTGAAATAAGTGATGGAAATGTGAAATTGATCTGGTGCGTTCTGCCACTGAGGGTTGACGGTCAGAATGATCAGGAAGGAGTTAAATCTGACTCACATAATCAATCAATTGGGGATGAAGAAAATCTGCGCGAAAAGGATTCCGAAAAGCCTTTCGCAGGAAAGACAACAGGCGGAAAACATGGAAACAGATTTGGGTTATGATAGTTTTTGCTATTCAGCTGTTGTTCATTTTATTAACGGGATCTCTCCATTGTCGTCTTCTTTTTCTTGCCTATCGAATTACATCATTGACTTGAATGATGAATTGCAGTGGGCTTGTGGATGATATTAAAAATCTTGAAAAAACAACGAAAACTTTGTCCGTACTCTACGTAAACATTGCCCGATCCTTCAGTTGCCATTAAACGCCAACAAGCGTCTTCCAAGACCGGTATCTGGCTTTAAGCCGTCATCAGTCGAGCTCAGGTTGAACGTTCGAAGTAACTAAAGGATTGACTAGGATCTTCACAATATATGTATTGGCCAAGACCTTAATATTTCTTATATGATTTTGTTACCCTGACTTGTCTCTCTGTGTCTGTTTTGTTCTCTATTTTGACTACCTTTGACATGTATTGATGCATAAAGTAATAGAAACTGAATCTTTAAAATGATCTCCCTCACTTTATATACACTTTCGCAACCTTTCTTCCAACAGTTGAATCTGAGACTGAAAAAAAAATTGGCGGTTTGATGGGATAAAATTATTCTGGCTTTTTTGAACTTTTTAAAGGACGTAAAGCGGCTATCAACCAGGTGATGGTGCGGTTATTAACCAACCCAACTAGGCACTCGTTTCCAGAGTCCGTTTTTCTCTGTACGACGACGCGCTGCTCTGAATCAAAATAACTTTCTTTCCTTGCCAGTATATAGCCATTTTTCAGCCTCCACAGTGAATCAGCTGCTGTTGATAACGATCAACATTGACCATTTAACGAGATTAAAATAACTTAAAACGCACGACGCTCAGCTGATCTCACCATACACGCAGCAACGCCATTCTGGCATGGATATTTGATTTTACGATACTGGTTGATGACTCTGCAGGATTAATCTACGATTTTCAACTCTTTGAATCATCGCAGAGGATTAAGTTTTCGTCACAGGTTACAATCTTACACAGAAAGTACTTCTTAAATTTGAAGAGCAATAAAACAATAACATCAACATAAAACAATAACAAGCGTCTACTCTACTTCTCAGCTATGGGTCCATAAAGAACCCAATGAGTCTCTTTTAAGTGTTGCATAGCTTACATAAACATTTAGAAATGGTTTGCAGTATTATTCCAAGTTCCTGTCCGAGTTCTAGCAGTATACGACAAGGATATTTTCTTGCAGTGCTTTCAATTCTTCATCCACTGTTATTTTTGGCAATCCCTGACGCTTTGCAGCATTTAAATAAAAGTTTCCAGTTTGGAATTGGACCCACTTTTTACAAATACTATACGCAATATTTTCCTAAGCCGCACAAATCATGTACTGAGCTTCCGATGATCTATTATAAATCGCATTTAAATATTTTCTCATACACCCTTACGAATTCCAGGATTCATTCATCGCGAAACAATGAGGTCCTGAGACGTTTAAGTAGCCCAATACGGTCACCCTTTTTCCCCTCTACAATCACAGCTTTACAACCACGAATATTGGCTATATCTTTCTACCTGAACGTGGTCCTGTCGTGTACCTGCCGCTGTTGCCGCTCCGTTTACCTGTCAGTCATCCTTTGCGAAACAAATTGGCCACTTCCGGATGCGCAATTAGGTCCGGGATTTTACCAATGCTCCCTCCACCTCCCAACACCGCCGTTTACCTCGCCCTTATCCCTTTTCTCGGCATCGTCGTCGAATGAAGAGATTCATATATTGCGTGGGTTAATGAATGGAAAATGCGTCTAATGAAGTTTGCGACGGGGAGGTGCTTTTGTTTGGTAATTGTTGGTTGTCACGCGCTGGTCTTGTCTGAGGCAGGTCTTCGTTGTCATCGCAGAAGACCATATTAGAGATGTAGAAAAAAGAAGAAAAGAGTATCGTTAATGCAAGCGAATGTTTTTGTTTTTGTCGATTTATACAGGGTGCATTAAAACACTTAACTGTTTAGAACTCCAAACATTAATTCATTTGTAAGATATTCTTAGTTGCTTAATTTGATTGACAAAGTAGCAGCATTAAGTATGTTATTGCAATATTATCTTTTAATGTACGATTTTTATCCTCTTCTTGCTGATTTCCATACTCCTTTCGTTCATGCCATTGTTCAAACGAATAAATTGTTGTCGATAAACACTGTTTGAAATTTCCGAAGCATTTCCGACAAAACGTATTTTTGACTTAATGAGTTTGTGAACAAACATAACTGCAGGATTTGGATCAACGAAAATCTTCAAGTAATTCAGGATCTGTTTATTCTCAGAAAGTAACTGCTAGGTACGGTTTTTGAGCTGAAGGAGGAAAAGGAATTTTTTTTGAAGACGATCTGTTGAACTGATAAAATGGGATATAAGTAATGTTTTCTCTCAAGATGGTGCGGTGCGATTTGTCACACATCTAGCCAGACAATCGATTTATTGCAAGAAAAGTTACCTGGACGCGTTATTTCGAGCAATGGTAATGTCAATTGGTCACCAAAATCATACCATATCGTATCCTTGGATTATTTTTTATAGGATTCTATTAAATATCTGGTTTATAAATACACTCCGAATAATTCAAAATCTTAAACGAAACCTTCAGGCCACCATTGAAAATATGTCCACGCCATATGTGTGAAAGAGTAATCGAAAATTCGAAGGCGACATTTGAACGACAATATTTTCAAAACATAATGCCATTATTTGTTCTTCAAGACAACATAAAAATTAAAAATTTCTGGATTATCACTTGTAGTTGTTATAGTGTCTCATTTTAAAGTTCTAATACTCTTATTGTAAAAGCCTCTATCTTATATCTTAGATATAAGTGTTTCGCTATAACTCTAGGTAGCTTTATCGGAATAATGTTGACAAATAAGAATTTTCATTATTAAAGTAGTAGTGGCGACTCGTGGGTTTTTAAAGTGGGAGGGCGTAGAAGAAAATAATGCTGCTGAAGATTTTTTTTGCTTTCTCCTTCCTCCTTGAAACCCTATACAAGAGTGGAATAATTATATAACATTGAATAATTATTGAACAGTGTCTGTGAAGACACTATCTTCACAACCACATAGCTACAAAATACTATTGTATAGTTTACTGTCAAATTTTCACGTAAAACTTGCCCACTGGACTGAAATTCAACAAGGGCGTGGGACAACCGTTAGTTTTTAAATCAACTTTCTCCTCCAAACTTAAATTAGTCATTATTAACTGTTTTAAATCAGACACCTTCGTGTTTGCAATTAAAAGTTGATTATTTGTATTTAAAACGTACTACTCAATGTGTACATACGTAGCAAATTCCAAATCAAAATAAGTATTCGCGAGGCGAACGAAATACGCGACGCGAGACATATCAAATGTTCAGTACCCGTTATATCCGCGTTTAAAACTAATTACCGATACGCTCGGTCGCAGGGAATCTACGTCCAACTGGCAACCAACAAAACATGTAACGCCTGGACAAGATAAAATGACGTAGCATGCGGTCGCTGGGGGTAAACGTCCGACCAACGATGTAAAAAGGCGAGATTTAAAAAAGGCGGGGATAAAATTTTTATCTGCATTATTTGTTGTGATGGGTCGATAGACGTTTTTCTACATTTAGAGATTTTAATTTTTAATAATATCTTTAAATGAGTTAAAGGAAAGAAACTGAACGGAAATACAATATGGTGTTTTGCTCTGAAATATTATTTACTGTGATAAATGCTGGAGGGCCGGCGCCCCAACGCCCTCACTCACGAACCGCCACTGTAAAGTAGGTATAAATACAAAAAGTTCACACACAAAAAATATTGGGGAGAGTGTTTGTATATTTGGTGGTTAGTTAGTTTTTTCCTTTAAT
Source organism: Cosmopolites sordidus (assembly GCA_031761425.1). Lineage (NCBI taxonomy): Eukaryota > Metazoa > Arthropoda > Insecta > Coleoptera > Curculionidae > Cosmopolites > Cosmopolites sordidus. The sequence continues at coordinate 1,784,611 of JARFXV010000063.1, read as the reverse complement.
TCGAACATTGTTTGTTTCCAATAATTTGAAATCACTATTGAAATGATGATTTTTATTTAGCATAAGTAGAATTGTGTTTTTGCATAAAAAAACTTCTTTCATGTTTCTGTATTATTTTCTTGAAGCATCTGCCTGTTTGTTCTATATACGATTTTGAACATCACCCACAATGTAGTTGATAAACCTCAGGTTTATCTTTTTTGTTTATTTTTGCTTTACAATTTTTGATTAATTTTCCTAAACTATTTTAAAGGTTATTTTGATATTGTTTTTATATAAAAAATTGAATTGTTTTTTTTTTCGTTCTTTTGTGAATATTTTTTAGAAAGTCTTAGAATCTTAGTTTAGTTTATTTTTAGTCCACTAAAAAACTAAACATATATCTATGTTTCATCACCAGTAACACAGGTCGATATAATTTCTGTAACATTGGCGAGAATGCTCCTTTTGCATTTCATTTAGTTAGTTATTAAAACAGCTTTTCATTTTTATCATCTAGCGCCTCATTTTTAGCATCTAGCGCTTCATTTTTAAATATCTACTTCTCATTTATATCATGGGATTATTGAAATTATTTGTACCTGACTATGGATTCGACAATGTAGGAATTACCACAAGACCACAGTAATGTTTATAGAGGGGGTATTTCCACAGTATTCTACGAACCTTTAAGGGCAGTTTTATTGTTTGCTACAGTTTAGTTTGTTTCTATCTCTTGTACAGTACAGTCAGATTTTATATAAAATTTATTTTATATATTTAGATTTTATATGTAAGTCGATTTTATATAAAATGGTAACTTTAGTCGTCGATTTTGCAAAATGTCTGCATAGCTTGAACATGTTTATAGTAAATAAATTATTAAAATAATATTATAAAAATATGCCGTCTCCTTTTTTTTCCCCACCCCCGACCTCCTGTAACAAAAAACTGCACGTGTTACAATAATTAGCTTATTATTTTCGAATTTAGGACTACAAACTATTTCATATATTTCTATTTTCATCTATGTTACCTCAAAAACTTTAAATTTGTTGACCTGTGTAATTATCCATCACCCCAAGAAAGCATCCGTTCAGCAACTTCAATACGACATTTTCAACAACACGAGGCAAACCTAAATTATTTTTCAAAATTGATTGAATTGTTCCAAATAATATTCCAGTAATATCTACAGTGTCTCTAATACTTAATCGGCGATTACTTAGTACATGATCCTTGATGTTGGTAGTGTCTTCTTCATTGGTTGACGTGGAAGGTCTTTCAGAACGAGGTTCTTCTACAACTAGTTCTTAGTCATCACAAAAGTACAACATGCAAAACATTTTTTTTGTATATAACTTCATCGTCGCAGAGTTTTCTTAATATTTTTATTGCATCAGCATAAGAACTTTCGTTTTTTAGAACAAAACGTAACGCAAATAAATGTATCCATTTTGAAAAATCACCGATAACATTTTTTACAATAACATAAAAAGCTATAACTTCTAACCTAAAAAGCGAAAGGATGTGAAACTTCTATTAGATACGAAAAACATTTAATAATTAAATCGTTTATATTTTTAAAACAAAAGTCATCTCTCTTTTTGCTCTTAGTAGTATTTCTTTACTAAATTTTAATACTTAACCGAAAAAAACCAGTATAAATACTGCAAATCCTCTTTCTAATACCATAATTACCACAATAACCAATACAAAATTCGAATAAGCAATTTAAGAATTAATTACATAGATTTGGAAAAAGCCTATAAAAACGAGAGATCTTAAGGATCACCCTGATATTATTGGTTTGCTTAAAATGATGTCCAAAGCTTAATCGTAGATACCTACAGCAGACATTCAGCCAGACAGTACCGTAAAAGAAAGACGGCTATTATTTTTCATTGAGCCCAGCCTCGTGTCAGTACACAACAACATATAATTATCCTTATATACGGCGTCCAACATTATAAATTGTACGTCCCAAAAATCACAAAGGATTACACACCGGTTTGCGCGGATGATTGATCGTAATTGATTTAGAATCGAAACACCGGACGATTCGACATGAATAAGCTCATTTGACTAGACTAAAGACCGAAAAGGATCTAGAACAAGAGCATTCTTGACGCTGAATCGGCAACGGTGGGGGTAGGTAGCGTGCTGGTCCCATTGAGGTCTAATTCTCGATGTCGACCCTTTGTTTCAAGGTCTGAAATGTGGACGATTGGCTTGTTGAGTGCGGTATGTGCCTCTCAAAAGGACGGCAGGAGGTTGGGGTTGAGCCAATTAGATGGGACGTGCAGTTTATGCAGCTGAACGATGCACTCCAGAGAAAGAGAGAGGAAAAATAGGATGTTTCGAGTTTTGCAATTCAATTGGTATCAAGTAAAATTTTAATTGCTTACTTCATTAACAATAAGTGCAACAGTACCGGATGTCTGTCGGCACTGTCGATGCAATTCAAACTAATTATTATGACTAATAATACTAATTAAATGAAAATGGAATTCATGGAATTGAAGACTATTAAAACAAACATAACAAGAATTTATATAAAAGATTAAAAAACGATAGAAAAAGGTTTCAATCAAAAATGATCTGCTATAAAAATATAAATGGAACTGTTGGCCATGGAGGAGAATCTTACCCAGATTGAGAAATAATGTTGAAAAATTATTGAACGAAGAAAGTGAGTTGGAAAAAAAGGGACATAATATTCGATTAATTTTTCTTTTTTTGGGTTTTTTTCGCCACGATCTAAAACTCAAAAATATAAAAATTATTTGTTCTTAAGTAAATAAAATAATCACTGGGTAAAAAACTAAAAGGAAACCCATTTCTTAGTGATTCTTTTTCTGTACTAAATTTGCATAACAAACAAAAATTTCCTTAAATAAATACAAACTTTTGAACGTTAACGTTTCGGGAAGTCTTTTTTTCCCGTTTTCAAAACGAATCTAAAAATAATTTATATTAATTCATAATACTCTAAAAGATACTAAGTAAATATATTTTGTATATGTCGATGATACTTACACTGACAATAATATTTTTTACTGACACTGACATACTGCCAAAAAATTATATAGGTGAGGTTTGCTGTGTGATTATTGTATATTGAAATAATTAAGTCAATAATATGGCTTAGATATGTTGATGATATTTTTGCTATATGGCAACATAGCATTGATGGTTTATTTTTTTTACAATATATAATTTCTCGAGAGCCTAGAATTAAGTTTACTTTAGACATGGAGAGGGATCATAAATTGGCATTCCTCTACACTTTAATAATAAAACACAACTACCCATTAAAAACTACAGTTTACAGAAAAGTTACAAACACAGATAGGTATCTAAATTTATTTTCCAATCACTCAAAATCAGTCAAAAAAGTAATTAGTAAGCAAGAGTAAATTAAAGTTTATATGACAGAGCAAAACTTGTTTGTGCCGATAGTGATACACTACAAAAAGAAACAAATTATATTCAAGATATTTTATTAAAAAACAATTAGACAAAAAATGTCATACATAAATATTTTAAAACTTTTAATACCAAACAAAACAGCAAACTTATTAATAACAATAATAATCACGCTCAAACAATTAACCTCACAATTCCTTACATGGTATTTCTGACACAATCAATCTGCGGAATTTCTGACACAATTAAAAGAGTAGGAAATAAATACAACATAAGAACGACATTTAAAACAAAAAATACTCTTAGATCTATATTGACAAAAACCAAACCAAATTACACACAACGGAATACAAAAAATGTGATTTATAAAATTCCTTGCGAATGTGGCAAATTTTAAAGGCGAAACATCTAGACCGTTAGATGTTGGAATAAAAGAACATAAAAACCTTTTTAAAAAGGGTGAATTTAATAATTCTAGAATTTGCCAACACGCATGAGAATCGAAACATAAAATCAATTGGAATAATTCCAAAACGGTATTAAAAGAATCGGTAACTAAATACAGAAGATTAAAAGAGACCGCTAAAATTAATTTAAAGAAAAATAACTGTATTGCTATGCTTTCGCTAGATTTAAATTCAATATGGTCCCCGATTCTAAAGAATATAATTAAAAACGTTTAATTATTTCAATACACAATAATCACACCGCAAACCTCACTTATATAATTTTTGGGTAGTATGTCCCTGTCAGTATAAAATATTATTGTCAATGTTAGTATCATTGACATATACAAAATATATTTATTTACTATCTTTTAGAGTATTATATAGAAATTAATATAAGTTATTTTTAGATTCGTTTTGAAAACGGGAAGAGAAGACCTCCCAAAACGTTAACGTTCAAAAGTTTGTATTTATTTAAGAAACATTTTGTATTTACGAAATTTTTGTTCATTAGGCAAATTTATTACAGAAAAAGAATCACTGAGAAATTAGTTTCCGTTTTGTTTTTTACCCAGTGATTATTTTATTTACATAAGAACAATTACAAGATACTTGATTTTGTATTGAGTAAATCAGTTTTCTTCATTGGTTGACGTTTCTTTATGAATAAGGTTCATCTTCAACTGCGTCGAGAAGTTCAAAAAAGGAATATAAACGAAGAATATGTTAAATATCTGGGTCTATACCTAAACATTAGATTAACGTGGAGAATTCACAAAGTTAACAAGCCAAATGAAGGATGTCCTGATTAAAAGCGTAATGTACTTCGGCCTTGCGTTATCTGAGGCAACTCATCGTCTACTAATGTAAACAACGTGCAGGTTCTTCGAAACACAATATTAGGAATAGCTGTGACTGTCGAATGCTACGTAACCAACCAATAACTGCTCCAAGAACTTGATCTAGTAACAGTGTCAGCATATATCACCTTTCATCAGAGGCTAGAGCAATGTCCTAACAGGGAACATTATCAACTAGGATGCAGAAACATACATATACAATATGTCGGAAAAATAACGGAAGTTTTTAAATAATAAAAAAAAACAATTTGTTATTTTGAAAATTATTATTTTTTTTATTTTCGGAATCGCCTCAATGACTCTCCGGACGGCTTCTTGAACTCGTATAACAGTGTCAAAAACGTCCATTTCATAGCCAGTTTGAGTTTCGAGAACAGGAAATAGTGCCGCGGAGATAAATCAGGAGAATACGGAGGATGTTGAATTATACAGATGTGATTTTTGGCTAAAAATTCACGAACAGCGATGGTCCTGTGAGATGGTGTATTATGATGCATAAAAAACAACTTCCCGGTGCTCGATATTAGGTCTTCGCACGAACGATTCTCTTCCACAAATGCTCCATAACATCCAAATAATATTTATCAATGACATTTTGACTCTGCGAACTTTTCCCACAAACTCATCGCGAATTTTGTTTTTTGGCCGGCATGGCTTTTGAATCGTCTTCGGAAGTATCACAATCGTTCTGAAATCACTTATACGAGGGTTGCTATTTATCTATGCGGAATGATAAGTAAAAACAAACATTTTTCATTGAAAATGGTTTTATTGTTTTTCAAAATATTCTCCGCGATGATCGACATATTTTTGCGTACGTTTGCACCAATTTTCATAGCACTTTTTCCATTCCAATCGAGGTATCTCCAAAACATGCATTTTGAAGGCATCAACCGTTTCTTTTGGCGTCGAAACTCGTTTACATCGTAGTCTATTCTTCACTGAAGGGAACCAAAAGAAATCATTCGGTGTCAAATCAGGACTGTATGGCAAATGACTCTGATCTTGACCCATCAATTCAATGCTTTGACCGGTCAAATATTGAATTGTTCAGTCCGACGTGTGAGCTCGCGTGGTCAAGGTGAAGAATGATTTGGCGTAGCTGGTTGTTTTTCCTTATTTCTTCAAAGACTTCTGGCAAACAAATGGTTGTATACCATTCAGAATTGATCGTTTTGCCATTCTCTAGTGGCACTGCAGACATCTGCCAATTTATCCCAAAAAATCAAGAGATCATTTGCTTCGAAGTGATTCTTGAGCGAACAACTTCTGTTGGGTTTGGCTCATTTTGAAAGACCCATACAGCCGACTGCTATTTACTTTCGGGCTCACATGCATAGATCCAATATTCGTCACCTGTGTAGATGTTGTACACCACTTTTGACGCACCACGATTGTATTTTTTGATCATTTTTTTGCACCAATAGAAAACAGCCTCGTTTTGAGCGATTGACAAATTATACGGAATCCAACGCGCACAAATCTTTTTCACGGCTAAATATTCATGTAAGGTCGTGTGTATTCTTGTAATACTAATGCCCAGAGATGCCTCAATCTCATAGTATGTCACATGATGTATCATCTTGCTGTATCATTTCACGCACAGCATCGATGTTTTCTGGCACAACAACCGATTTTAGACGATTTTCTTTAAATTCGTCCATGAGCGAACGATGACTACGATTGAATCCACTAAACCAGTGATATACAGTGGTTTTAGAGGATGCTTCATCGCCATCGATGCACTGTTGTTGAGAGAATCCACGTCGAAATTCGTAGTAAATCATCGCATGAAAATTCTCACGACTTAATTCCATTTTTTGACTGAGATGAAATTTTCAAGTCACTAAACAACACAAATATTGTCCGCATGACAAAACACCATTGTTGACAATTCCGGATACATAAATAGCAACCCTCGTACCCTCGAACACCTGTACTGTATAAGCAATCACTATCATAATCTTTTTTCATCAATTCAAATGTGTCTGTAACATTTTTATTGAGCTTGAAACAAAATTTAATATTAGCTCTTCGTTCGATCGTGTTTTTGCGACGAAGTGACTAAGGAGATAGCTGAGCAACTTTTCGCTTGATCTCCCATAACTTTAAGAATATGCATCGGATTTAATTGATTCTTACTCTGCTAGATTCGTAATTTACTCCTCTCCAAAACGTCTAGCGGGGTAAAAATGATCCAAGTACAAATTTATAAGTTAGTGTCAAAAATACGAGAATGCTCAGAAGTTGCTCAGCGTGCCCCACTAGTGGGGCTAGTTGAACATGGGTATAGGGCTAGTTGAGCAATAGCTAAAATGGACTTGATGACTGTATAGAATGATCTGAATACAAAATAATATTAATAAACAAGTACATATTTATTTATTATGACTATTACATACTCATATTGTTATTATATCTCTAGAAAAATAAAATAAAAATCAAACAAAATTAAATATTTCCAATTTTTGAATTATTATTACAATTTTTATGTTTAAAATTATATATTTAAGAATAATTATAACGCAAATAAATATTAAACTAAAGTAGTAACTAATTATGAGATCAAGAATATTGCTAGATGATAAATAATTCCAAAATATTTATCATCTTTGTCTCTATCACAATTAATAGAAACATATCTCTTTAAAGTCGTCCTGTTAATATTAAATTGTTTGGCTGTAGCATTTACACTCATTCCTCCTCTACAACTTTCTCATCCTCTGCATCACTCAGTTGTTGAGTAGTAGCTAAACCTTTTGAGGTCTTTCTTTTATATGTACGCATTCTAAAATGTAATAATAATGAATAATGCACTTACTAATATAACTAATTTTAATTAGTTAACTTTGTGTAGAATCATCACATGCACAATTAATTGATGGTTAATAATTTATTAAAGAAACATTTGATTTTCTACAATGAGCATCTAGTGGGGCTAGTTGAGCAAGCATTAAACGCGAGTTGCTCAACTAGCACCAGTTGAGGCAACAAGATAAAAACTAGGTTATAAAAAAATCATAAAAGTTAATAATAAATAACTATCTATAATCGAAAGAACAATAATTAAGTAATCTTTAAATACTTACGTGGTCCTTATTAAGTGTTAGTATAGTAGAAACATTTTGTTGACCTGTAATATTTATTTTTACGCCGATAAAAAAACAAAGCGTCCTATTATTTTATAGGAGCACCAGACAACAATTGACAGTCGCATTATATATTTCCCTCCCATAACCCCTTCTTTTCACCATTTACACTTTTGTCGTAGGTTGATTAGTTTTCGAGATTTTTCGATTGCACAACTTGTCCCTATGATCAACTCCGCTCTACTCTACAGCCTTTAGGTTTTATATTGTTTCAATAGATGTCTCTAGTAGTTTTCTTTAAATTTAAAAGATTTCGTTATTTTTCCGAAATACTGTGTACAAGACTAAACTGGAAACTGCTTCAAGATATGATTTCAGAATAGATCTATTATGTTAAGGAAAATTAATCAGTCCATATGTTACGTAATGTTAAAACTTTTATATCAGTGCCTTGTAAGGCAACTGTAGTTGTTGAACATATGGCATTTGAGTAATATTGCCATTGTTGGCATTTGAGTAATAAAAAAAAATAATGAAAGTTTGAAACATCAATATTTAGGTTTACTCAAGATTATCCTCTTACAAAAATTAAACGTGGTACTGGGTTGTTTCAGATTAATTCTGTTATATTCCGTGTAATAATTTGCTAAATTACTGTCTACAGATAAACTTTAACTTTTATTTGGAATCTATTATCAATTTTATGCAAATTTCTAAACGTTATCTTGCTCTTTAATCTGATATTTGCTAAAACTCATTCATAAGTCTTAATTGACCTGACTCTAGATTAAAAATTCGCCCTCAAAAATTAGCTCGTCACCGACGTCTATCTCCCGGTTAACTGAATTTAACCTAATAACTTCCACGTGATTAATGACGTTCGCTGAAATGGTACAACCCTCCAAATAATAATAAGAAGGAAAAAAATGCTACGCCTTTGCTCCTTTAGCTTCATTTTTTATCGCTGACATCGGCGACTGCCGTTATGATAAAAACGTAAAGAGAGATCCACCCGAGCGTCACCGTGGGGGAAAATTAATTCCCGTAGTTTGGACACCGGGCCCTCTTCTTGTCGAAAAACGGTCGAAAATTTCGTTAGGTGACGGAATGAACGTGGTTTTGAAAAACCACCAAGAGAGAAATGTAACAGCGAGGTAATTTAGTAACACTACAAGGAATGGTGTTTTATTATTAAATTGCTATGTTTAGTTATTTTACAATCTTCCAACGATGTATATATTGAAGACATTTTGAAGCTAAGAATAGACCTCTTACAGTGCATTGAATTATTACGATTTTAATGTTAGCAGACATACATTTTATTTTTTTGGTTACTCGGAATAGAATCGCTTGTGTTATAAAATGTTTTTGTTCAACTTTGATACATTTTTAGTAAACTAAACTCGTTTACCACTAAACACCAAATCACATTTTTAAACTTCTCAACGCGTGTTTCGCTCTAACTATTCATTAATTTTCCTTTAAACAATGACAATACATGCCAATGGTTGTTTTTGTGCCGGAGTTTTGATGTTGGGATTTCATACGAATTTAATAACATGAATTCAAATATGACATTAATTTTTGCCTAGGAGATCCAATTTCTAAGATATTGCGCTTCGGTGAAATCTAGTAGAACTATACACGGAATTTTATTATTAAATACTTGAATGCATTGAACAGAAAAAAACATTGATAGATAAGTGGATGTATCTAAAAATGTAGAGCAGATTGAGAAAAACTGATTTTATATTTAGATTTTGCTCCCCAAATATGATAAAAATCAGTTTTAAAATCCTAGGCACCCAAAATAATATTTTTTTCTTGTAGGTCTGTGTAATTATAACAGAGAATTAAAATTAATTAGGAAGGGGTCCAAAATAAATGGCATAAATTGCAGATAGATTAATTAGAAGGCATAAGTTTATGCAATTATTTAAAGGAGCTTCGATTTTTAAAAATAAACAGAACAAAAATAAATTCTTGGTAATGCCATCTGATGCCCAATACGGGGGATAGACAAGATTTTGAAAAAGTAGATATTAAAGTAGTCTACAAACCATATAATAAATTAAGAGAAGTCCTGGGTAATCCAAAGGATAAACTAGATCAACATAAAAAATCGATGATTTATAAAATTAGTTGTCAAGGTTGTACTCGAAGGTATATTGGACAAACTAAAAGATCCGTATTAACCAGACATAAGCAACATATTGCCCACATTATATAATGGAGAAATTACAAATCTTGTGATGTCCAACATGCACTTGATAATATAGATATTAGTAATTTAAGACTTTTTGAAAGTGTAAATACGGATTTGGATGCATATGAAAGCCTTCAAATGAACAATTCTATTCAGTGAACTTTTTCAATTATTAAGTTGACGCTTAATTATATTGATGGCTCATAATTTTTATGCTGGTACGATTCTCATATAAATAGAACATTAGTTTTAGAATTAGATTCAATCATCTCCTGGTGAAGCTCACATAATTAGTAAAACACGTCTTTAAAAAAAGTTGATTGGGCATTTAATGGTAAATCACTTCGAATTTAGGGTTTCATACCTAAGGTTCTAATAGAAAAATGGACATTTTTAGAAAGTTAAACTTGCTTTATCTAAACAACAATGATACTTGCAATTCCATTAATTCATTGGTGATAATACACCTTTTCGAATAGCTATCTTTAAATACTACTACAGAATTTTAAATATTACTACAAAACCAGCTATGACTGTTGGTGCTAGTACCCTCAAAATAATAATAGAAGAAACCGATACATAACTGTGGTATCGATTAAAAGATTCAACTACACTGGGAAAATAATTCTTCACGAAAGATTGCATGTTGAGATAATTGTTTTGCGTTGTGTGTATTTGCGTAAGTCTTCTTCATCAACTAACCGAATAGCAAAAACGCAGCACGCGTGAAAATCAATTGACTAACTGCAATAACTGTACACAGAAATTAAAACGGATCAAAAAACACATAGTATCTTTTACAATGTGCCGACACACAAGAATATATTAATGATGTCTCAAAGTTATCAGGAGTAACCTGATAAGTTATGTCGTTTTCTTTTGCAAATTTTAAAAACATCTATATTGACAATAATACAACTTAATATAAAATAACCTATATTCTAGTTAAATATATTGATATATAGTGGAATAGAATAAAAGACAAAGTGTGAATAAGTTACATTAAGCTTTGAGTATGGAATTGAAGCTGCTCTCAAACAAAGCATTCAGAAATTAACTACAAACTTTAAAACTTCATGGTTCATCATACAACAGTGTTTAAAACAACTGGATAAAGGGCTAAGGGAAGGGTTGTGAGTGCTATATCAATATTAGTTGAAAAAAAATTCACCTTGTAACTTGTAACTGGAGATGAAATTCTATATAGTAATCTGCAAAAGAAAAATTAGCAATGGTTAACACGTTTACTCACGCCAAAACCGATCTTCATCCTAAAAAGTGTTTCTGTCAGTATGCTGGGATTTTACAGGAATTATTCACTATGAGGTTCTGAATCCTAATGAAACGATATGTGGTGAATATTATTGTGCTCAGCGGAATAGATCAAATGTGGGTTTGATTAACAAATGTCTATCATTAATTGCCAAAATCACCCAAGAAACAATCAAATAGTTAGACTGGGAGTACTTCTTCCCCCAATGTATTATCCTGATATTGCACCATCAGATTACCATTATGTCCCTTCTAATCAAGTTGTTAACACCTGGTATAATAATATTAGTTCCGAGTGACTGCGCGGTTGGCTCTTGGCAAAACATAGTAACTGAATGATTAAAACACTTGATATTTGTTTCACAATATAATCGGTATATGCTCTGACATGTTTCGAACTGACATGAAAATGGTGGCAAAACACTGAAATATGTCAAAGAATATATCGTATATATTGTGAAACAAATAGCAAGTGTTTTAATGATTATGCTAATAATTTTCAACAATCGAAGATAAAGTTGATTTGGTCTATGACATTGAACATTGCACTGAATTATCGAACAATTTAAGTACATTTTAGGCAACTTTGATAAACTATTGTATCAGAAATTGAGCCTGTAGTTTATGCTTGTTTCAATATCTATTCCTCATAAACATTACATGGTACAGGAGAAAGGATGCAACCTTGACGAACTATTTTTTCTATTTTGAAATTGGTAAATATTTCAACTCTGCCGAATACAATGTTCTGCAGGCTTATTTTATGAGTAAAATAAGGTCTTACTGCCATATGCTCAACAGGCCGGTACTGACATTTCACATGGTATTATCCAGAAATAATAATTCCAATATAAGGTATAAATTGTTTTTGAACAATCCCAAAAGCAAAATATAGTTGGTATATGATCACTGTAACATTTCTCAATCGTCTATAAAATTTATGAGGTGGTTTTTTGTTCCTCCTTCTGGAACAAAACCAGACTGTTTTTGCTGGAATGGGAACAAGTATAAACAGCATGACCTTTCTGCCATGGCTAATAAAGCAATTATTCTATAGTTGAAAATTTCCTTGGAACCTTGGAAGGTGTGTAAATATAGTAATGAGACTGGTGGCCTAACGTTAGATCTGGCAACATTGCTTGCTTCCCCTTTGGAGGGGAGACAGACCAATTGCTGGTGCGTCTTCAGTACGAGTTTGAACTTTCCCGCAACGGTGTGCTATCAAGTTTTGTTGCAGACTTGGAAACAGTGTAACGGAAACTTTTGCAAAACTTCGTATTAAAACTCGTTCTTTTTATGCTCTGGCGCTTTATTTCCAGATTATATGAAAAATCCGGAACACTCAATCCATTCCAAGAGTCAATACATGGTTCCCACCGGTTGTCCTTTTGATCCTGCGAACAATTTTTCGGAACCATTTTTGCGCAGATTTTCTGTTCATGTAAAATAACTGCTACTGACCACTAAGTGACTTTAGAGAGTTCAAACTCGCATTAACGATGCATTAGAAGTTGGTAGGCTTCCCATTCAAAGGGGAAACCAACAGTATTGCCAGATCGAACGCTACATCACCAGTCTCATTACGTGTTTATACACCTCGTATATATACTGATTGTATCCAGCCAAACGACCAAACATATGGATAGATTAAATATTTTCTTCATTCATTATTAATTAATCATCATATACTATATAGAGTTACTTATCATATACTATATAGAGACTATAATATATCAGAGCGACTGCTTAGACAACAATTATTGAATAAACTGATTCAAGGTCTTTGAAAAATGCACAGAACTATTTGCTCTTAGTTTCCTTAAATTAAAATTGTAGAGTAATTTCTAAAGAGTGTTACAATAAGAGTGCAAGATTTGAATGGCGCGCCATTTTGACTGCCATGATTCGATAAATCAAGAATTGCGACAGGTAGATAAGAGACAGATAGGAGTTGATAAACATGGAGCGCTACACGATACAGCAACGCGTCCTTATTGTGAAACATTACTATCAAAATAATGAAAGTTTGGTTACTATGATTTGTAAAGTGCGTCCGATATTGTCCCAAATTTATTAACTGTGAAAAGAATAGTCGAAAAATTCGAAAGTTATTGATGTGAAACTCACGACACGATCTCGTAGTGGTCGTTTAGAACAAAACATCATAGCAGTTCGTGAGAGTGCGGCCGGAAGTCCAGAGTCCTCGATTCGTCATCGTACACAAGAAATGGACATTTCAACAACCACTCTTCGCCGTATTCTCAAATTTGTATCTTCATACTTATAAAGTCCAATTGACTCAACAACTCCTGCCAACAGACTATGCACAGCGAAGAGAGTTCACCAATTGGATTATTGGACAACAAGAAGTGAATGTCGATTTCTTGGACGAAATAATATTTAACGACGAGGCCCATTTTTACCTCGATGGTTTCGTTGATAGGCACAATTGCCGCATTTGGGGTTCAGAAAATCCACGAATGATTCATGAAAAACAACGCATTCCCAACAAAAGTCACTGTTTGGTGTGCATTATGGTCTGGAGGGATCATTGGATAATTTTTCTTTCAAAATGAGACAGTTAATACATTAACAGTAAATGGCGAACGTTATCGTGACATGATAACCCAGTTCTTTATCTCTAAATTGGAAGATATTGCTCTTGAAGGAATGTGATTTCAATAGGACCTGTGCCACTTGTCGCGCCGCCCGTGATATATTGACGGTCTTGCACAAGTTTTTTCCTGGTCATGTCATCTACCGTTTTGGTGACCACAATTGGCTACCACGGTCTTGCAATTTAACATCTGTGGATTTTTTTGTGGGGTTTTCTGAAGTCACAGGTTTACGCCAATAAGCTCACGACCACCCAAGAACTGAAGGCTAAAATTGAACGTTGTATCAACGAAATACCGCTACATTTATGCAAAACTGTTATTGAAAATTTCGCCAGAAGTGTACGCGTGTGTCATCAAAGCCATTGCGGCTCGATGTGTTATTCTATCCATAATTTCCAAATGTCCAAATGTGTGTTATATTTATATATATATATATATATATATATCTATATATATATATATATATATATATATATATATATATATATATATATATATATATATATATATATATGTAGTGTTAGATTTTCTTGGACTGCGTCCAATGAGACATGAGTAGCTGAGTGTCATCACACACCCAACCGTTGGGTTCGACAATCTCATGTGGAACACACAACAACCTGCGTCTCTGCCTGAATGAACACTTCTGTTGGTTGCTTGACCGGGAAGGAGCCCCACCTATCCCTTCAACTGGATGACATATGTTTCGTCTCTCGAGGTTCAGACTCTTCAGGGCGCCGACATATAACATACCATCAAGAATAGGGAGACCCTATCCACAGCCAACAACCAATGTTTTCGCCGGCCTCCCGTCGGATGGCGTATATATGTAGTGTTAGATTTTCTTGGACTGCGTCCAATGAGACATCAGTAGCTGAGTGTCATCACACACCCAACCGTTGGGTTCCACTTTCTCATGTGGAACACACAACACCTGCGTCTCCGCCTGAATGAACACTTCTGTTGGTTGCTTGACCGGGAAGGAGCCCCACCTATCCCTTCAACTGGATGACATATGTTTCGTCTCTCGAGGTTCAGACTCTTCAGGGCGCCGACATATAACATACCATCAAGAATAGGGAGACCCTATCCACAGCCAAGAACCAATGTTGCCAACCCTAATCAATTAATACAATCAGTCTATTAATTTTTGGATGGCAATCTCTATTATGGCTATAAATGGTTGTGTATATGTTAGATATTATTAATATTTTGTATCAAAAATCCAATCAAATTAATATTCAGTGTTACGCATATTTGTGGATTTATATTTTTCACTTATTTCCACGCCTATCATTACGATAAAAGCATAAAAGAATATCCCTCTAGTGACTGAGGGGGAAAATTAATTCCTATACTTTGGGGAACAGGCCTTCTTCTTTTCGGAAACTGGTCGAAAATTCCAGAATGAGGTTTAGAAAAACCACGGAAAAGCAAAATAATAGGATTAAACTTTCATTAGATATCTTGTTTCGTTACGAATATCCCAAAAGCTTTCCAGGTTTTAGAGGATTGCGGATGGAAAAGCGGATGTTTTTCCATAATATAGATGCAAGATTGACTTTTATGTATATTAAGAAGTTAAAGCCACCACGGTAAACCAACTTGACGAGTCGTCCCTAGTTTAAAAATGTAAATGCATTCTTTTCCTACAATTATTACTGCAAATATTGAGTTAGCATATAAGTTGATTGAGTTTGTTGTACAATACAGGTTAGGATCGATTTTTACGGAAAAATACGAGACTATTGAAGAAATATCGCATAAATTTCACCGAAACGACCTTGAACACTCGCATATTCATCTGCAATACGTTATCGCAAATCGCTAAGAGAACGATGTTTTTTTAAATTCAGTCGATAAGGATAATGCACTGGCTAAGAATGATGATACCCAACAATGAGCTACCGAAAATAATATGGAAGACGAGATCGTCTTCCAAGGTCTACGTGTGGTGTTATTATATACATGGTATCTATGATGAAATGTTTTATCGTCAGGCAGAATTTAACCCCAACTGCCAGTAAAAAAATTAGGAGATCAATACAAAAGAAAACGTTCAGAATTGCTAAATCTAAAGCGAACGGGGAAATGTACTTATCTGGAAAGCAAACTATACGAAACAGCAATATCACAGGATCATATATATCAGAATATATCAGAACCAGTGGTGGCTTGTGAGGGAGGGCGTTAGGGCGCCGCCTCTCCAGCATTTATCACGGTAAACAATTTTTCAAAGCAAAACACCATATTTTATTTCCGTTCAGTTTATTTCCTTTAACTCATTTTCCTGGTTTACCTTTTGTTTCAATAACACGAAAAGTAAAAAGGAGGAAAGGGAAAGCAGAAAAAATCTTCAGAAGCACGATTTTCTTTTACGCCCTCCCACTTTAAAAACTTATAGAAATCTTATTATACATGGTAGCAAAACTACTTATTCCCTCCAGCCCTCAAAATCAATACAAAGAAACACGAGAGTTAAGATTTATAAAACACTGATTCGGTCTGCTGTCACTTGTATCTACTAGATGTTGACCCTCACAATGAAAACAGAAGAAATGCTTGCCGTATTTGAAAGAAGGGTACTCAAAAATTTTTATACTGCTGTAAATGATAATGGAAATTGGAAGATAAGACAAAACTTCGAACTCAAGCAATAGTACAAAGATATAAATATTGTAGTTTATATGAGATATCAGTGACTCCGATAAACGTCACGTGGCGATAAATGCAGAAAGTTGAATACCAAGGAAAATCATGAAGCGAGGGGTAAGCGATAACCGAAAGAGAGATAGAGAAATGCCAGTGTGGCAGGCTAATATAAGAAGATATCCTGAAGAACTACTGCACATTAAAAACTGACAAGGGGCTTCTAAAGGTCGATCCGGACGGAGGCGAAGGTAGAAAGAGATCAAGGCTCACTGACGGGCTGTAGCTTCCCTGGAAGAAAAAGAACAAGAAAAAGAAGAAGCGAAGGAGAAATTGATAAGTATTATCTAGAATATTTTGGTTCTCATCTTCCATATTCACTAGAATTGGCACTTTCAAATCTCTGGATAAGTAAAACTTGACAGATGAGGAGAGTATTTAAAGGAAGGTTGGAGATGGAATGGTTGGGATAATAATGATCAACATATGATTCAATATAATTAATGTTGAACATTAAATTATATTTCACTACTTTCTAAAAAGCCGAACGAACTTATTCACTAGCACAATACATAAGGTATCATTTGGCGCTAATATAACTAATTGGATCGGAGCCAGTTAAAAATGATTTAGCTATTGTCTGTTGTACCGTTAGAATGTGTAATAAAAGATCAAAGTCACTGAAATAGAACTCTTTGATTAAGTTTAAGTGACTGCCGTCTAAACAAAACCTGGGCAATTTTTATTCATTTACCATTATTATCTAAAAATAACCATGACTAGACTTAAATTAAATTCTCGTTGGTTCTTCCGAAGTACTAATTTTAAAATGAAACATAAAGTTTTTTACGGCCTATAATTTCTTATTACCTTTCGCACTCAGATTCTTTCTTTTCTAACTAATTTGATCTTTTTTGTTGCACTTGAGTACCTTAGCTAGTAACATAGTAAAGCCATAAGTTCTGTCCCTTGTACAATACATAAGTGTAGTTTATAAAAAAATAAACAAAGAGGAATTACATTTACGTCATTTAATTTTTTAATTCGCAGATAATTCAAAAATAAAACATATTCGATATAACCACCTTTAGATCTTACGGATTTATCACCTACTACAAAACGCATTACAAGAGTATTGAAGCTGTTACTTTCACAAAATCAGCTTTTAGGGCATCCGTATTGTAATGAAGTCTAGGGCAGTCCTTCTCTAAAACACTCGCTACCCGATATTCCAGCGGAGTGGGGTCAGGGCAATTAACTCAACCCTCGGTTTGTGGATCTCGCCTTGTGGGAAGACGCTGAATCTTGCTGAAAGATCCAATGTTTTCCTATAAACAAACCGTTATTAAGCGGCTTTACTACCTTCTTCAAAACATCGATATAGTAGCTTGTTGCATGCGTTTTAACCCCTTTCTCGTAGAAATGCAGTTAAATAATGCCGTCGTTCGACATTCTGCACCAAACCAATACAGAAGCCGGATGAAGAGCTCTTTCCGCTATTCCAATTTTTTCAGCAGATATTTAGACTGTGTAGTACCCTTCAGTTGGTTCAGTATCCACAAGTAATACTGGCGACGTCTAATACTCCCCGGTGATGATCCTGCGTGTTTCCAGGCAGCCTATGACCACCACCCTCATTTATCTCCTCAAGTTATTAGTAAGAGCGTCGCTATTTATGTATCCGCAATTGGCAACAATGGTGTTTCTAGGCGTCATCTGATGTATACATCGTAAAGTCTGGTATTGTCGACTGTATACGTACTCAAAACGTTTTGTCATACAGATTGTAGTGTTTAACTCGTGAGAATTTTCGTTCGATGATTTACTACGACTTTCGATGTTGATTATCTCAACAGTAGTCTATAGATTAACTTACTTCGACTTTTGGTGGTGAAGCATCATTTAAAACCACTGTATATTACTAGTTTAGTGAATTCAATCGTGGCAAGGATGAATTTATAGGAGTTCGTCCAAAAACGATTGTTGTTCCAGAGAACATCGATACTGTTCGCAAATTGATAAAGCAAGATCGTCGTGTGACATATTGTGATATTGAGGCATCCCTGGGCATTAGTATAACAAGCATAAACAAGATTTTACATGATTATTTAGCTGTGAAAAAGATTTGTGTGCGTTGGATTCCGCATAATTTGACAATCGCTCAAAAAAAGACTCCTGTCGATTGGTGCAAAGAAATGTTAAAAAAATACAATCGTGGTGCATTAAAAGCTGTGTATAACATCTACCTAGGTGATGAATCTTGAATCTATACGTTGCGTTCGTGAAAGAATCACTTCAAAGCAAATGGTCGTCTGTTTTTTTTTATGATAAAGGGGCATGTGGCCACAGTGCCACTAGAGAATGACAGAACAGTCAATTCTGAATGGAACACAACCATTTGTTTGCCAGAACTCTTCGAAGAAATAAGAAAAAACAATCAGCTACGCAGGATCATTCTTCACAATCACAACGCGAGCTCTCACACATCGGGCTGAACAACTCAATATTTGACCGGTCAAAACATTGAATTGATGACTCATTCGCCATACAATCTTGATTTGACACCCAATGATTTCTTTTCGAACTCGTCCGTGAAGAATAAACTACGGCAACTATTTTCGACGCCAGAAGAAGAGATTGATGCCTTCAAAATGCATATTTTGAAGATACATCAATCGGAATGGAAAAGCTTCTATGAAAATTGGTTCAAACGTATGCAGAGGTTGATATTTAACCCTTGGATATATAAAGAAGGGAGGTATCACGTTTCTAATCGCATTAACAAGCGATGTCTGCAGACATTCTGCAGTGGCTTGTGACCTGCTTCGACTTTTTACTGGCTATAACTTTTGGACATTCTTGTACAGTCGTCCACGCGGTTTCATCACAAATGTATATATTCTGAGGCTTAAAATTATATTTCTCGCGCACAATCGTTAAATTTCTGAAAAAATCGCCGACATTTTTTTATTAAAATATTTTCCGGAGGAGTTGTTCGTTATGCAGCTTTCAGGAAATTTTTTTGAATTCACTTTTGCAAATTCAAATGCTAATTTCATTGCTTATTTTCTGGTCAAACTATAATGAATTTAACTACAAGACAGTAAATATTTAACCAATAGGTTTTCATAAGACATTGTAAATATCACCGATTTTTTTATATTGACTGTCTTTGTCTTCAAATTTATGTAATTTTTATTCATTCAACTTATAACGTCCTAGTGTACCTCTGTCGCTTACTGAATAATTATTTTTCTAATAGAAGCGGCCTTCACATCATCTATAGCATTTTCTAATTCTCTAATAGCAAATTTTTTCTTCTACATGTATTTTCTGGGGACTTATATTGGAATAGTATTGTTTTCTGCAAATAAAAAAATAATGTTAAAAAATAAAAAAAACAAATGAAACTACCGTTTATACTACAGAGGGAGACATGAACCACTGAACATGTCGCCCGCACCCTCCATGGTGCAAGTCTCCCACACCCTCCACGATGCGTGTCTCCCGCACTACTTTGGCATTTAACTTTTGTTACAGAAAAACCCTTCAATCATAGAGAAAAACATTTAGCACACATCAAACTACAATTACCAGGCAACGCAATAATAGTAACACACCGCATAAATACGGTCGTAAACTGAAAATTACTAAAATTATAAAAAATCACTTCGTAGCGACAAAAACACGTTTCACAGCCTAGTACCACATTCGGTCGAATGCTTGAACCACATCGAGGAATATCGTTGTACACATATTTTTCTATTCTAGTGCTCTCTCGATTACATCATTGATTCGATATACTTGATCTATTGTTGAGTGCTTCTTGCGGAATCCAAACGAATGCGTTGGAATAAGATGTTTGTCTTCTATTATGGGTTTGAGGCATTGAAGGAGCAGTTTTTCAATAGTTTTCAATAGTCAAAGTTTTTGGCTATAGTCGAATACAAGCTAGAAAAATATTTACCACAACAAGTGAGCCAAATTCTTTAATCATGCATCACGACCGTCACTTTATAGTCAAGCATGGTGAAGAATATTCAGATCTTATAAATATATGTGCTGGAGTACCACAAGGCAATGTTCTCGGGCCTGTCCCTTATTTGCTGTACCGCAGCGATATCCCTCAGAGCAGTGGAGTAGTGACGGCAACATTCGCCGATGATACTGTTTTACTTTCCACTAGAAATTAAATTTATTTAGCTTCAAACAAGCTCCAAACAGCTGTCAATAATGTCATCAATTGGAGAAATATGGTGCATTAAATTAAATGAAGCGAAGTCAACCCATGTCTATTTCACCAACAGGACAGTCAATCTAAAAAGAATCCCACATGCTAATGAAGCAAAGTATCTGAGCATGACTCTGGATGCCAACCTAACATGAAAAAAGCATGTGAAAAAGAAACGTGAGCAACTGGGTCTCAAATTCAGAAAAATGTATTGGCTACTAGGGCGCTACTCTGTGTTGTCAGTACATAATAAACTGCTTTTTTATAAGCACATTTTCAAGCCTATATGGACTTATGGCATCCAACTTTGGGGATGCACTAAGAAATCTAATATAATAGTCATTCAGACGTTCCGAAATAAAGTACTTCACAGTATTGTCAATTCCCCGTGGTACATCCGAAATGAAGACATCCATGACGACCTGAAAGTACCTATGGTCGAAGATGAGATCAAGGGGTTTGCAAGCAAATACCAGAAGAGGCTGGAAAACCATGGAAATATCGAAGTGATCTCGTTATTCGTCAACAACGGACTTATTCGGTGGCTGAAGAGACTGACACTGTTAGAATTAGTGTAGTGACAATGAAGGGCGCCCGGAATTTATTCTATGCGTGTGTCGACCACATGATAAGAGTGATTAGTGAATTTTGGAGCACGTTGCTGGAGATGTAGCTAACAAACAGTGTAAGATAAAGATACATTTTTAGTTTAGATAATAGAAACATATTGTTAGACAGATTTAATCTAGTCATAATTTGTAATGTCTATACGATATTAGAGCCTAAAAAAATCCCGACATCCGAACAAACCTGCTATCGTGCAAAATTGCGGCATACTTGTGATTGACCTCCCGCGCGCCACCAATTACCGTTTTGACATTTCATTAGTGCAAAATTTAAATTGAATTTTGAAAGATGGATCAACTTGCCCACCTGTGTAAGTCTCCCGGACTGCTCCAACATATTTTTTTTCCGAAAATTCAACTTAATAGCAATCTAAGAACGTATTCATTAAACACTAAATGTATACAAACATTACTACCTGACAACATGCATAATTTTAATATTTATAAAACGATTAATTTTAGAAAAATCTACCGACCCAAGGATTAAAATAATGTCTCCATTATTACTAAGTTATTTCTGCTCCGTGCTAATTGCTTACAAACCTTTTTGATGTAGGTCTTTCTCGTTAAAAACCCACAACAAGGCAAAAATCAACACCGTTTCCTCTCTGCATTCAGCTCACAACAAACCATTCAACGGCAAAATAATTTATTGTTTAAATGCATGCAGAATTCTAATAAGTATTTATACCGGCGCGTGTAGCGTAAAATACTGTTTTAACAGATTCATTGTAGTACGACTCAATTAGGCATGTTAATGTTCTAATTAATTACCATAAGAAATAAGCAGAGATTTAAGTCATTCAGCAACGCGTCGAGTATGAGAAATATTTATAAGCGCATCGGATAATTTCTGATTTTTTTGTGCGATGCGTGAGATTCGGTCTGTGGTTCTTAAAACGGGTGTACTGTTACAGTACTGGACGTACCGCTGCTTCTTAATGGAATAATGAAACAGAAGTATTTGTATAGGAGATAAATTAGTTTAACAAGCTATTTGGTATAAGATGTGAGACGGTGAAATATGAGACAAGAACGATGGAATCTCAATTAGTTATAAAGTGGATACCATTGTTAGCATCACTCTCTTTTAGTTAATATTAAATTATCATTAGCGAGTTTAATCTGAGAGCATGATGAAGGTACTAAGTGAATTAGAAGAATTATTTTTTTAATAAATAGTTAAAATATTTATACGTGTTAAAGATTTTTCATTTTATTTTAAGTACTTTCTAAACACCAAATCACTTTTTTAAATATCTCGACGCATGTTTCGTTAACCATATTACCATCATCAGGAGATGATTTAATATAATCCTAAGTTTTTTTTGTTGTTTAGTAATGCTAACATTTTCATACGGAAGCGAATATGAAATGTTTATTTAGAAGTTGTTCATTTAAAGTGAACTTTGATTGTTTTTAATCATTAGGCTTTCAACTTTATTCTCGGCTTTTTTTGACTACATTTGACTTATATTTATTAAAAAATTAATACGAACTTAATGTTCGAAATAATCTCACTCACTTTTTGTATATTTTCGCCACTTTTCAGGCAGCTGTCGAATCACAGATCGAAAAAAACTTGATTTTAATGTGATAAAATAATTGAAGTTTTTTTCGACTTCCTCTAGAAACATGGCAACTAAGCGATGTTGCAGGGATGGAAAGAGATTAATGTTTGGAAAAATTGCCAGGTTGGATACCACAAATTACCCAGCTCCACTGGGCGATCGTTTACATAGTCTTTTTTGCAATATGTAGCCGAGAGTTTCCTTTGCTATATATCTATTTTTTATTTATTTGGGTTTTTCGCTACGATCTAAAAGTAAAAAAATATCAAAATATCTGTTCTTATGTAAATAAAGAATCACTGGGTAAAAACAAAAAAACCAAATGGAGACAAATTTCTCAGTGATTCTTTTTTTTGTAATAAATTTGCGTAACGAACAAAATTATAAAAATATAAAAATGTTCTAAAAAATATACAAACTTTTAACGTTAACGTTTCGGGAAGTATTCTCCTCCCGTTTTCAAAACGAACCTAAAAATAAAGTATATTAATTTCTATAAATTATGAAAAGATAGAAAGTAAATATATTTTTTGTGTATGTCAATGATACTTTGATATTTTTTGAGTTTTACATCGTGGCGAAAAACCCATATAAAGAAAAAAATATATGAACACGCCACAATCATTTAGACATTGTTATATATCTCTTGAAGCAAAATAACTTTCCTGTTTCCCTTGCCAGTTTAAGGTCTTTTTTGACACGGCTAGTAGTGACAGTTTGACTAGATTGAACCAGCTCATAATGCACGACATCCAGCTGATCCCACGATATACAAAGCAATACCTCTTTTTTAGTTTATATTTGGTTTTACAGTATTAGTTGGAGACTCACCAGGATTAATCTACGATGTTTACTTCTCTAGTTAATATAAAACGTGTAGTTGCAGGTCACAATTGTGCTTGAAATGCTATTGCTTGAATCTGGAGAGCAATGACACAATATAAAAACGTCAACACTTTTTATTAGCTGTGAGTTCATAGTCGACCGAAGGACTCTGCTTTTGCTTTTTTGCTAGCTTATTCCTAAATTGTTGGAATATCTTAAACAAATTGTAGAATTGAGCAACACAGAACCGTAATGTATTAGATAATTCATTCATTTTAATGAGGTTTGTTTGAAACGGTGTGCTATAAAAAAAAAATTAAACGAGAAATTAACCATATTAGGAATATGGCTAACATCTGGATTTTCTAAAAAATCTA
This sequence comes from Cosmopolites sordidus, assembly GCA_031761425.1. NCBI lineage: Eukaryota > Metazoa > Arthropoda > Insecta > Coleoptera > Curculionidae > Cosmopolites > Cosmopolites sordidus. The sequence continues at coordinate 1,760,433 of JARFXV010000063.1, read as the reverse complement.
CAGATAGGATTATTAAGAAAGCCGAAGTTTAGAAAAATGATTTAAAAACCCTGTACCTTTTCACATAAAAAAAAACAGATCAAAAATGTATATCAGTCATATATGAATTTCAATTCACGCAGGGAATTCATAAAATATGATGAGTATTTTTTAAATGAGGTCCGTTTTTGAATGAGAGTGGAAATGATGCGTAATCGCTACAGTGTGCTCTCAAGTAAACTCTCAGTAAGCTTTGCGCGCGTTTAGGCGCCGTACCGTTTGTAGCGTACCGTCTGTCTGTGTGCTGAGATGTAGAAGTTTATAATACTTAAGAAAATTGAGTCACCCATTCTTGAGTATAAGAAACTTGACAGCAGCGGAAATTCACGGTCAGATTTGTGAGATTTGGTTCGAAAGTGAGTGAGAATGTTCAAGGACGGGTGGGTTAATGGGCATGATGAGCCGTGCCCTTGCCGACCTTCTCTGATTTCTGAAGATTTGGTTCCTGATGTGGATAACAAAATTGGAGAGCACCAACGATTCACGATTTCAAAGTTATCAAGTGAATTTCAACAGGTTTCAAGGACACTTTTGTGAACTGTCGAACATTGTGTTCTGGGTAGATTCCAAGACTGTTCCTGATGATCACAAAACAAAGATATTGGGCTGTGTTTTATCGTTTTTGACTCGATACAATCAGGAAGGAGATGAATTGTTACTGATGTTGCTGATGTTGCTCCATGTCACTGCAAAGCCACATGTTTGTGCACAAACTCAAGGTCTAATCAGGTCTTTTTGATGGAAAGAACTGGATCATCGACCTTACAGTCCAGACCTTACACCCAGTAATTTTAACTTACTTCAAGGAGTTCCTTGATGGTCAACGGTTCGACGACGACGACGAAGAAGTAAAAAACTGCAGTCATCTATCGGGTTTCTTCACAGGTGGCAGATTTCTTTGACGTCCGAATTCAACAACTTGTTGAGCGGCATGACAAATATTTGACCAACATGGAAACTATGTAGAATATTTTAATGATATTTATACAGGTAGTTTAAATATTGGATATGGTGTTGTAGTTTCTCCCTCACTTGGCTTTTTACCACAAGATGTAAGGAAACCAATGGCAGCATCTGCGGAAAACTAGTATTGAAGCATAATTAGGACCGGATGACTTATTAGGACGCATTTGAAAGTCAAGCATCTAACAAATATAATGCCATCGGCCAATACTATTTTCGTTGCCACATTCTTATTCTGTACAATGCTATAAGTCCATTCATTTTGTCAACTAACCCCATATGCTTATTGTAGTTTGCTATAATCTTAGGTTGTGGAATCTGTTTTTTAGTTTTGGGTTCCTTGCATCACCTGGAAGTTGTTACGATATCATTGATCTCAAAATACGTACCCAAAGTCACCATCTTATTATCCATCCTTCCATTGTACAGATATAACATTTTTACATGAAACAAAGTTAGAACTTTCTCTTGGTTTTGATTTCCAGGAGCTGGCTTCAGGAAATCGAATGTTTTCTATGTAATTTTCCCTAATTGTTCCAGTGGCACATATATTATTTTCGGATAAGTGATTCAACAATTTTAGACTGGTGAAGTAATTGTCAAAAAAAAAGTTTATATCTGTTATTAGAAAGAACCTGAGCCTTGTCTAATAAAGTTATGATCATATCTCCACCAAGACCAAAACATTTTTCGAAATCCCATTTTCCCGTATAGGTTTCAAAAGAAATCATATAACCGCTAATGGTCCAATAAATAAGTTTTTATATCCAAAACGTATGGGGTTTTCCTTTATATATTGTTTGGCACAATTCCTTGGCCTCTTCCAATCCAACGTGATATTTAAAATTCCGATTCAATGATTCAAGCAAAGGACGCAGTTTATGAAGTCTATCGTTTTGGCCAATATTAGCATTATCATTGAAATGTAAATGTCGCAATAACATTTCAAATCTATTCAAGCGCATTCTTCGGAACGTCTTCAGAAGAATTACAATATAACCTTTTGCTAGGATACTTTGCATAATCCGAGAAAAGCATTGCCCCAAGTAAAACAAAAAATTTGTCTTTAGTGAAATTTAGCTGATTATTTTTTGCTGTCTATAGCGATTTGTTTCCTGAACAATTGTTGATATCAGTTCTTCGTCAAAAAATAGAAGAAAAAAATCTAAAGATGGCTCGCGAAGCACATCCAATTTATTTGCAGAAAAGTTAGGAGGTTTTTTTCTCACTTGTGAGGCTTTTTGCTTTGATTTTCTGTCAACTTACGTTTTCGGCTTACTCGGTCAAGCCTGTGGAAATAGTCGTGCTGCAGGTATCAGATCTTCTTCATCAAACTCATCTTGCTTCCTATCTCTTACTTCACAGTTTTGCTGTAGCATTTCACGGCACAGGTGATTTACATCACCAATGTGTTCGCCGTCTTATTTGACACTATTTTCTTCGGTGTATGTCCCTTGGTTGTCGGGAATTCCAATATACACGTCCAGATCAGCTTGGTTATTGAAATCCTCATCATATTTAACCCAAGAAATCAGCTCGTTACGATAATCTGCAAAGCAAATATAATTGTTGAGTTTTGGATTTGGTCATTCTGCATGGAGTTTCTTATAAGGGACGATACAAATATACAGTAATATTATCCTAAACAAGTTGTGCAAATTGCATGTAAAATTTATGGAACCAAACTACTAGTAATAACGATCTTTTGCCAAAATTTGGTAGGTCTAATGTCATAAAGCTTCCATATGAGAAATAAAAACTTACCCTCGATTTTTGGTTGAGTAAAATTCGGGATCCATAGCCACAGAAATACGGAAAATTAGTTCACACAACCGATTTGTGTTTATAGACTGACCTGCACATAGCTTACTAAACCCTTAAATATATTAACTAGTCTAAAATTAGATTTAGTATACACTGCACCCTGAAAACATTGGGTTACATAGAGTCCCTTATGAGGGATATTCTAATGAGGGATGCTCTAATATGACATAACAAAACTTAGAGATTTAAACAACTTCAAACTACTTAGAGATGTTAGAGATAGGAAATTAGTAGATTCGACCAAAAACTAATCGATTATTTAGCAAAATATAAAAATAGTTTAAATAAAGACAAACAGTTAGTCTCATAGAGTCATTTGTTTACTTTATTTACTCATGAGTAATTTTATAAACTTTAGTGAATCTGATACTCATCATAGTTGCAACGGGTACAAATTAACTCTAAGTTTGAAAATCATTCTGTTAAAAAATCGTTCTGTTTCTGAGCAATATATGGTTGTCTTTCGGAGTACGTTAAAACGAGACAAGTATCGATTTAGTCCCAACTAATTGTATTCATATTATTAATTCCACTGTTCCTCCGGTCTCTTTTGGGTCCCCAGCTCAACCATCTTTCATCGCAGTTTCCTCGGATTATCGGGGTTTGGTTGTATTCGTGGTGGAAGTGAAAAGTCACTTTTTCTGTTGAGCTCTGTGGTTACAAACCTTCATGGTGTAATAATTTAGTTTATCGTATTTTTACGGATTTGCACCTCGAGGTCCCAGATATTTTGTGTTGGCTTGAGTAGCGGTCTTATGGGTCCTCCTTTAGGGAGGATTTGAACACCCAACTCACGGGAGGGTCACTATCACTCCATCGTGATGCCTACTACATCAGAACTGCATTGAAACCCTTTTACAGGTAATATCCTTACTTTATTATGTTTTGTTGTTCGATAACTCAGTGCCGGAAATATTAACGTTTTTTTTATTTTCTTGCTGGTTACTTGATGTTTAAAGCTAGCACATCAAGTGCTTTGTCCTCGATCAATTCGTACCGTCTGTTCTTGGCTACGGGAACAAACCATAAAATTGTTTTTTTTATACTTTGGTTTCTGAGTTGTTTTTTGATTATATGTATTTTTTTCTTTTATTTAGGTTTTCTAGAGGGGGCCAAATTTGAGATTCTTAGACGGGGACAAATTTAAAATTAGACGGGGCTAGATTTGAGGTTCTTAGACGGGGACAAATTTAAAGTTCATAGACACGGTCAAATTTAAGGTTCTTGGATACAGCTAAATTTAGAATCACTTTCAGGCGAGAAAGCTGAATTCACGTGAGCCTTACCGCCGCACTTCCCTTAACACTATTGTGGGAAGCCTGACTGGAAGACAACGTTTTTCTTTTTTTTTTCTTTTTTTTTTCTCTGCCTTATTTTTTTTTATTGCCTTGTATTACCTTGTCTTTACCTTTATGTTTAATGCTGAAGAGGCCGATCTTTCTGCTCTGAAAGATATTTTATGTGAGCCTTTTTTTACTTTTTTTTTTTTTTAATTTTTGGTACCCAACTTGGAGTTTTTACTTTTTTGAACGTTTTTATTTTGAGGGCCGCGACGTAGCTGAACGCCAATATTATTGATATATTATTTATTCGATTTGTATTGACTTACGTAGTACTCTAGTTAGTAGACGTATGATATATATATATATATATATATATATATATATATATATATATATATATATATATATATATATATATATATATATATATATAATTTCACCGCTGTAATGGTGAGTGTGGTGAACTAGAGCATTCTAGAACATCATAGGGATTTCCTAGCTTATTCCGTGGCAAGGCCAATGGCGCTCCAGTTGATCTGGACTAAAGGGGCATAATTTGCACGCAACAGTCCGCTCTGGCTAACACCCGCTTATCAACTGTGTATATTGTTAATGGCATTGTAAGTTACAACCTCTTTTAAATTAGAATAAATTTATTTTCTTTTTCTTTTTATACATTAACAAAGTGCATCGCACTAGGTTTAGATATATATTATAAACAAAATAGGTTAAGTTTAGTTTCAATTATCTCCTGAGTATACTAACTTTGTTAGCGTAACGCGTGACGAGTAATTTCAAACGTTTTGGTGTAAGTAGAAAACTCATTATAAAGTTTTTCTTTTACACCAAAAGTTCCAAAAGTTCAAAATTGTCAAATAAAGTTTTGTTTCTTATTAATAAATAATATGCACTTTACAATCAATAAAAATATAATTATTTCTTAACCAACCTAATATTCAGAGGATTACATAAGTTTTAAAAATTTTTCGATTATAATAACCGTAAAATTCCAAAAACAATAAATCATTTATTAATAAAATCGTAAAAATTCCTAGAAAACCAGAAGATCTTAGAGAATAATCTGCTTCGACCGGCGTTCATAAATATTAATAGCCCTGAGTGTTTTAACAGAGTAGATATTTTCTGCATAATTATAAATTAACAACAATGCAATTTAACAATTTACATAAGTAATTATTAGTGTTTGGTCGCTCGCTATCACCTTCGTCTACTTAAAGGGATACGGACGAGTTGTTGTGGCGGTCTTATCAGTCGATATGGAGGAGAACAACATTTTTACATTTTTATGAAGACTTAATACGGGTTTGTGAAGATGGAATCGGACTTCAAACCAAGAATCAACCTTCGATTCGATTGTCTTCATTAAAGGATTGAAGTCGGTGAGACGTAATATGCTAATTATACGGGGAAATCGAAATTAGTAAAGATAAGGTGATTTAAATTAGAATAACAGACGTCATTCGCAATCATTTACTATATTAATTAATGGAGCATTAGTTTGTTTTCATGTATAAAAATAGAAAGACTTGGTGATTTTCGCTTAAAAATCTTCCAGAGAGAATTATGCACTGTTAAAAACTGTCATATGTTTCGTTTTTTTATTTTAATGTTTGATTCATGCTTTCTTTACGAGCCCACTAATACGTATTAAAGCGAAAAAATAGCAGAATCATTCAAAAACAAGGAAATTTTATCCGTGCTCCACGTAAAAATTGCCCGTTGCTTCAGCCGCCACCAAAAAGTCAGCAAGTGTCTCCCGAATCCGGTTTCTGGCCTTAAGTTGTCATTAGTCGGGCTCAAGCTGTCTGCAACGCATGTCTAAGTAATAGATAAGAGTTTCTATTGATACTAGGTATGCATGAAAATGCTATGGTGGTATGCTGTAGTGGCGGCTGGAGGAATGGGCATTTTTTCATGGAACACAGACAAATTTTTTTCGTTTTTGAATACTGTTGATTTTCTCTACGGACCCATTAGGCAACTTTTCAAGCAAAATCATTGGCATTGGCAACATATTTTCTTGTTGACTTAATGCATCTACAATTAGCTAAAACTAGAAATTGGACTTAAAATAAATTAATAAAGTGGATTATAAATGAATTAAAGATAAATATCGTTTTATGTAATGGCGTGCGCTATAATTTCAATTTATGAAAATATCTATAACCCCAAAATGTTTATAAATTCTTTTTAATTATTTGTTTTTGTGAGTACATTGGACTATTTCGTTTTTTTATGCAGTATGGTACACAAGTAACTGTCTTCCAGTGTGGGATATACCACATGGCACTACCATGCCCTGCGCTTGGGAAAAATAAATTGCGGCAAAGTAAAGTGAGTTTTTCTTTTAGAAATAGGATCAACAACAAAATACGGTAGGTGTACGTAAGTAAAATGATATACAGCTGAACTACCTTAAGTGAGTCCGGCAAATGACATACATAAAATAATATCTTAAGATTCACCCTGCTCTGTTGTCTACTTGTCCCGCAGAGGGAAGTGGTGCGAAGCGTTCTATCTGAAATTGTTGTCGTCTATCAAACGGCGGAAATACCAAGGACGAGAAGGCAATGGGGTCGTAGTGGCCCAATGTTACGGGAGATCATTGCCCCAGCTACCTGATGTGTAGTTTCGGGGTTATTTTAGAAAATAACCAAGGGTGGAACGGTAAAGTTAAAGTTAATATTTATTTTTCTACAGAATCAGCCCGGTAGTATCCGACTATGACTAAATACAGTGATAAGAACTAACCTTGTCCGTACTCGGGCAAAAATCCACTCCTCCCTGACAAGCGTTGACCTGCCCGAGCTGAGGCAAAAAAACCTGGTCATAACCAATAAGCTTCACAACAATATCTGGTAAATATTTTTCAGTCAATCTGGAAGATGTATCCGTGTTATTGGTCAAGTTAGATTATTTAATAAGAGGCAACACTCCAAGAGATATCTATAAAGACGATGAGCCAAGCTTTTTCTTTGGAGTCTCTCAAGCAGAACGTTCACTCCAAATATTGAAAGATATGCTGGTGGAAATATCCCCAATGAAAGAATAACAATTTTGCATTGTGTGAGCATTGCTTCAAATAAAGAAAAGCTTTGGAACATTGCTAATGCAGCTATGCGTTTAAAAAAATAATACACATAAATTACGTTTGACTTGGAAATCCAGTGAAAAATCTCGAATAACGATTAACATCATGGGGGTATTAAAGGCAGTAAAGTTTTGACAAAAGAATGAATATTGGAAAAAAAAATATTCTGTTATTCCATCGGCTTGCCAACAGCTTGATCAGAAACTTTAAGGCTTATTTTACTTTAACATTAAGGCTTATTTTAGAGCTTTAATGCTGAAACGCTTAATAATCAACACTAAAACTGGCTTTATGGCGCATTGAATAAAACAAATTAATTCGTCCGATGCTCTTTTTTTGTTAAACGGGCATGGAATTAACTCACTACCGTAACAGTTAAAAACTATTTTGTACGGTTGGATTCCAGTGGAAAGTGCAATAATGTCAATATTTTCATTCCAAAATGAAAGTTTTCAAAAATTAAAATTGGCTCATTTTTGGATATTTGACACTCCAAACTACGTCTATCAAGAATCTGACAGCAATTTTGTTTCATCTTTTTTAGTTTTTGAGATATATTTTTCAAAGATTGGTCAGTTTGCCAAAATTGCATTCTCAAGGTGGTTTTCTGCGGATATCTCGGAAACCGTTCGACGTGCTAGTCGGTGTTCAATTACCCAGAATTATCTTTATCTGGTAATACATTTTTACAGTAATAGGACGACTTATGCTTTTCCAAAATTTTTTAAAGGGGTTTTGGAACATTTTTACTGCAAAATTCAAAACTTCAAAAATTAAAATCGGCTCATTTTTGGATATTTGACACTTCAAACCACGCATATCGAGAATGAATCTAGCCGCAAATTTTTTAAAGGGGTTTTGGAACATTTTTACTGCAAAATTCAAAACTTCAAAAATTAAAATCTGCTCATTTTTGAATATTTGACACTTCAGACCACTCATATCGAGAATGAATCTAGCCGCAAATTTGCTTTATATTTTTAAGTTTTCAAGATATTTTGAATATTTGACATTTATCAATATTTGACTTCAAAGCAAGCGAGTGAAGAATCTCCCCTCAAATTTGTTTTATCTCTTTTAGTTTTAGAGATATGATTTTTCAAATATTGGCCAGTTTGCCCAAATTGCATTCTCCCGATGATTTTTCTGCAAGAAAAGTCTCATTTCATGAGACAAACTAAACAAACACTATTCGTGAAAAAGTCTTTTTATTTGTTGACAGATAATGCGACATATATGCGAAAAGCTGGACAGTACTGGAATATTTTCAAAATATTATACATCTTACGTACCTGGCTTATGGTTTATATCAAATATGTAAAATGACAAGAGAATGTTACGTAAAATTGTTAACATGGTTAGTGGGATATTTCTAAAGGTAACTGTTCGTATTAATAGTTTTAAAGAAATGTGCTCAAACGTTCCATTACCTCCTCAACCTGTATTGTGTGTAGTAGGTACCTGCCTTGTAACAGTGTCGTATTATAAAAGTAATTTTGACTAGGTGAAAAATGTTATTTGTTAGACAGAAAATGTTCAAAAATGTAAAGAAATGCAAGAAAATTATGACTATTCCTGATGTCAAAAATTAGTTATAATTTATTAGAGATCATTTTGGAAATATTCCAAACGTGATTGAAAAATAAAATTGAAATCTCCCAATTTGCCACTTGTTGAATCCTTTAATTTGTTTAAAATAGATACAGAAAAGCCGAAAGCAGTTCTTACCGATGTTGCAGAAAAACTAAGAATGTATTTAGAAACAACTCTGACAAGAAATTCTGGATATTCGCTAGTAAAAGATATTGTTGAAGTACTAGAAAAACAAGAAGACGACATGTATGAATATTGAGGTTATGCTTCAGTTACAAGTTGTATGGTAGAAAGAAGTTTCGAATAGCTACGCAACATTTTAAATTATAAACGAAAATTCTAATAGAACCTAATTTTGAAAAATTATTCATCATATCATGCAATTTTAACAAGGTATAGTAATGTATACTTAGTTAAGACATTTATACATTCGACACTTGTGTAATTGGAAAATTAGTGAACCAAATGTTGTCTAATTGAATATCTCAAGTATGACTAAACACACTGTTAACCGTGACTTTGCTCGAGCTCAGGCAGAAATCCACTCTCTTGTTATTACCATTTTTTTTACAACATATTTGATCAGATTTTCCATTGGAAGGACACTGCTCTTAGACATAATGGTGTCATTCGCATCCGTCCAAGAAAATTTTTACCGTAATACTGTAAATTAAATATTATTTCGATTAGTAAAATTGTAAATGGTTTCCATCGGATAACTTAATCGCGGAATTGGCATTGCGATCACGACACTGTAAAAGAAAGAATTCCCGAACTGACCTTTTATAGCTTAAGCAGATACAACTTTATGAAGTCATTAAATAAGTTATTTACCATGCCTCCATCCATTTACGCTGACTAGCGTTTACAAAACTGCTCTAATTTCCCAATTTGCATATTGTTATGGTATTTCGGTTTAATTACGGTACGACTTTTACGAAAAACCGCGTTAATGATCCTTAATTGTGTTATTACAAGGTTTTGCCAATTTATAGAATGGAACTTAATAGCAAAGACGAATTAAAATGTCTGCTTTGAATTGTCGATTCGGATCGAAGTGGTATTTCCTTTGGTCAGGTAGTTATTATAATTGTGGATATGAAATTATTGTCGGCATGTGATTTGTGGTGTTCGAAAATTCACTTTTAAAATATTAAGGTCAGCGCAATCAAAGTCATTATATTAATATACCTTCGACAAGATGATACCACTTGAAAATAAATGGTTCTTTTTAATCAAAGTGTTAAGAAATATAGCAGTAGCGTTCACTTTTGAAGGGCATCTAGTTAATAATTGAATTAAGAAAGATCTATTTTTTGTAGATACCTTTCTTGAGTTTTAACAAGTATCAAATCGCCATGGTTATTAATATTTGTTTTTACATCTATATATTAAATTCTCAACCTAATTCTCAGACCATACATTTCATCGACTGCAGAACCCATTCGAATCAGTTATATTTTCACGCCATATAGATATTTTAAAGTCCCATTTTTCAGTTTCAAAGCGAGGTATAATATATGAGCCTACTTTAAATATATCCTGAGAAATTAGTTGTAGCGGCGATGTCCCTTGAAAAGCAACATGCTTTCTTTTAGATTTTCAACTGAAAAAAAAGGGTTAGGGCGGCTTTGGAAGATAATGCTCTTTCTTCATACGGTTTTGTTAATAGCAATGCTATTTCGTAAGCAGTGGTCTTGTAAGAAGTGGTTTCAGCAGTTTCGAACTGTAAATTTTGATTTAAATGATGTATGAAAATCTTGGTCGTACAGTGCTAGAGCTCAAATAGGAACTCGCAACCATTTTTAAACGTTTACACAAGCTAGAGAAAATTCAAAAGGAGAGTTGCTGAGTCGCCTATGAGTAGACGCTTTGTTGATTTTGTGTCATTGCTCTCCAGATTCAAGAAAAAGAACTTACTGTATAAGATTGTGACCTGTTACAAAAGTGGACACTGTACGATAATCCAAAGAGGCAAAAGTAGTAGCGAGTCATTAACCAGTACTGCAAGGCCAAATAACCACGTCATGAAGGTGTTGTTTTGTATATGATAGGACCAGATGGACATCATGCATTAAGAGTTCTGTCCAATCTGGTCAAAGGCCCATCTATCAATTATCAACAGAGACTGATTCATGTTAGTGACCCTTGGGAGGAAAAAAGTACTGGCAAGGGAAGAAGGGGAATAATTTTACTTCAGAACAACGAACGGCTTCATGTAGCAAAAATAACTCTGGAAATTAGGACTGAGTTGGGCTGGGAGATTTCATCGTAACCGGCATATTCTCCAAACTTGGACCCTTTGGATTCATTCTTTTCATATCTCTTGAGGGAGTTGAAAAAAACCGCAATAACTTTATCATATCAAAACCACAAAGTTTTTTTAGGTCTGGAATTCCACAGTTACCTGAATGGTGGCTAAAGCATATATGAAGCGAGGGAGATTATTTCACAGAGTAAATTTGTTTTAGTTATTTCATAAATAAATATCAAAGATAGTTGAGGATCTAATATATCAAATCATTCTTCAGCAAACTCCTCGAAGCTTTCAGGATCTTCTTCAAACTAATGTGAGATTCCTCCTCTGTTATATATTAAACTCTAGGTAAAATGAATTATCTTTATCAGCCATCTCAGCACGGTCATCTTGTAATCTGATCCTAAAACCTGAGAAGAAGTGGTTTTACAGTTAATGAATCTAACAAAAAAGTAGCATTATATCCATATAAGAGTTTGTTAAAACATACGTTAAATGTTACAATTAATACGATATGTTATATCTATCATAGATAAATTAAATATACTAATGACACATTCAATTTAAATTTAACTGTTACTGTTAATTGAATTTCAATTAATTAATATTAAAATAAATTCATATTAATATCTTTCTGTTACTTCATGTGTTATTTCAGGGTTTTCAATTAGTTTACTTTATAAATATAATGTTTAATGTTTAATTTAGATTAAATATAAAATGAAAATGTACTATTAAATTTGTTTTAATAATATTTATAATCATTATGGAAAACCTTTTGGTGACGCACCTATGTTTATTATAATTGTAATTTAAATTATATATTATTATAACTGTCATCTAAATTGTTGTTTTCAAATAAAAATAAACTAACGACATCTAGCTAAAATCGATAGAATTAATAATATACTAAAATGTTGAACATACTGTTGTCGATCATCTTGACAATGTGGTAGACAAAGTTCTACAAATTGTAGAAAAATGTAAAAATTATAAAGGAAATTATGCTGATTTAATACAAAAATTGGCATAGAAGTGCGACGATTGATTTAAATGAACAAAAAAGTGGTTTTTTAAAGACGTTTAATTTAATAACATTCAAATGATCCTAAATGACCAAAATGTTACTGGATGAATGTTGTTTGAGATTAAAAGATCCGAAACATTATTTTCTTTAGAAATGGACAAAACTGATATTTTTAAGTAATAGTTGGAACTGTTACTGTTATTTTAAAATTACTGTTAAAAATAACAGGCTACTGTTATTTTTGTTATTTTAAACATATTGTCATATTTTGCTTACCTTTGCCCTTGTAACAGATATTTATAGCAACAAATACTAAAATAACACATTTAGGTCGTTTTTATAAATTCTTAAATCAAATGCATAATCCAAAATACAATCGTACAAAATGCTTATAGAACAGATATATTATTTGAAAAAGAATTCGTTAGATAATAGATCTAACCATTTGATTTTAGTAATAATTATGTTTTAAATGCAAAAGTCTGATAATCTGGACAGTGAACACTTATTACAAAAATCTATTTTAATTGCGACTTTTTATTCATATTTCCTATATATTTACTTTTAGTTTGACTTATTTCGAATACATCTAAATAATCTAGTGCATATTACTAACAGTAACTAGTAGGTTTTATTATAATATACATTTTATTTTGAAGATTGTTCTAATACAAATAATTTTGAAGTAATTTTGAAGCAAGTAAGTAAGTTTGGCTTTCCAAATGGAATTTGAAGAAAGGTGTTCGTATCTGGAAGAAAACAATGAACTGTCCAGTGACTACTTGCTATTCAAGAACGAAGACAATTAAATAATTTAAATTTGATATTACAGGGAAAATATTGTATTTTTCATACCCTAGTTGGTTATATATCATATTTTGTGAACAAAATTTTGCTTTTTTGTCTCGATTTTGGAGAAAAAATATTAACACATTTCACATTAATGCAGGAACTAGCTACCTAGCAAAGTCAATAATGCTCGGAACTATGATAGATTTAAAAATATAATATCCATTTTGCAGGATTCATTCGGGGCTAGGTTTAATGATTTTCAGGATGTTAAAAAAATTGCTGATCTTTCTACAAATCCTTTTTCAATTTCTCCGGAAGACGTTAATTATTACCCACCTGAAATCCAAATCGAAATTATTGTCCTACAAGACCATACTACGCTGAAAAGCAAATATAAGGTACTTATTTCAATTGCATGTTATCCAGAATTATATTGAATTTTGGAAATTTATACCAACAAGCAATTTTCCAAATTTGCACGATTTGGCTGTGAGATATTGTTGTAGGTTTGGATCAATGTTTCTGAACAAATGTTTTCTATTATGAACATATAATAAAATCAAAATATCGTTCAAAATTAACTGATATGCACCTAAAACATCTAATTTTATTAGCATATTTAAGAACTAATCCTAACATAGATAACTTTGTAAAAAAACTACAAATTCAAAAGCCACATTAATTAAATACTGACTATGTAATAATTATTTAGAATTAAATGTTTCAAGTTATTCATTTTTATTTTATACATAACTTAACTGACTGAACCTTTAAAAATGTTTATTAACAATAAAAGCTAAGTTTGTAATTTTGTTTTATTTAATATTTTATTTTTAAAATCTGCACTACTCAAACTTACATGAAAAACAAGTGCTGTTTGCATAAAAATCCCACAATCAGCCAATAAATAACATTTTTTCACCTTTTTATGTTTTAAAATTTGTGGCACGCATAATTTTTTTTCAGATAGTGGCACTATTTCCAAAAAAGTTTGCCACCGCTGGTTTGCATGATAATTTTTCTACGCAATAACTACTGTTCAATACAATAAATTCGCTTTTTTCCATGATAGCAAAACTATCAAATTTGTCTTCCATTAGTATATAAAAGTAAGTTTTATAGACTGTCAAAATAAAACTAAGTGTCATATCAGCTTAACATTCAAGCAGCATTACTAAAAAAAAAATCTACTTTTCAGAAAGACAATCACGTTTGCGGTCGCAACAACATCTATAGGAAAATTATATAATTGTTAACTTTAACCTCGTATATTTTACTAGGGTAGTGGCATATAGAATATTCTGTATGATAGTATAGAATATTCTATATGTTATATTCCATATATATATATTAGTATATATATTCTGTATGATGGAAAAACATTTTCGCGGTGATTGCCCACGCTTACAATTATGCAAATGATACTATAAATGACTATGAAAAAATGACTATGAAAAAATAAATGACTATGAAAATAAATGACTATGAAAAATTAACAGATTTGCATTGCTTGAAATATGGTATGTCAATATTAGTTATATTAATTTCGATACTTGTTTTCGCCATTACAATATAAAAGTGGACTTGAGTGAAAGGCACTAACCCCGTAGCTTATAGAGTTTCTTGGAAAGCTATGAACAGGTTTTCCTGTTAGATATTTAATTTCTGATATCACAGTTTAATTATGTGTTATTAAAGTGTATTAGAGCTTTTTCGACGGATAAATAATAAGATGATAAATATAATTCGTTTTGTATCATTTCCTTGATTTTTTAAAAATTGTTGATTACTTGAGTTGCATTGGGTTGGTAAATAAGTTCGTTCGGCTTTTTAGAACGTAACGGAAAAAACATTTTTCGATATTTAAAAATTTTAATTGAAACTTTGCTGTGCTTTAATCACGTCTTTTAACATTTTTCTATTTTGAAGGTTGTCTCATTCTGATAATTTCCCACCGATGTAAATGATGGAGACGACTGAGCATCACATTTTTCAAGAATATTTTTAATGAAAGTTGCCTTTTTTGTTTAAATTCAAGTTTAAATTCAATTTTATTCGAGTGGAGATAAACAAAAACGTTTAACAAATCTGTAGCTCGTACAGAATAAAAGCAGTTGGACGTCATTAAGCACGTGATCAACATTTTGACTGTCCTGTTGCCAGATTGTGATTAAATATCATAACCTTACTTTAGCGAATTATTTTTACAATTTAAACTTTAATAACAAGTAAAAAAATGAACTCAAATTACTAAGTAACTAAAAGAAATATAATAAATGCTTAAACTATTGCAAGTGTCGTCGATTTATTATCTCTAGATAGATTCAGCATATGTAAACTGCTTCGTTCAAAAACCATCGACATTTTTTAATATTTGAATGGTTATTAAAATAAAAAGATTATGTAATTATCAATGACATTTATTGATATATAATATGCAAGTGTAAAATAGAAAAAACAATGAAATATCTGCATGTACTTATATTTTCATTAATATAATCACTTATTCCCAATCAAGTATATGCTTTCTGTCATACCATTTCATTATTTCATTTTCTGTAAGCTTGAGTCTTTTTTTCTTGATCAAAGCTATTTTTCGGTCTTTCATATAACCTCTCAAAAATCTGTACGTTGTAGGGCAACATTGGGAAGTTCCATAAGCCCTCGTATTAGATAATCTTTTTTCCATTTAAAACCCATTTGTTTCAACATGTTGCACAATGACATACGCCATCCATCAAACAGTTGTTTTACTTTTAATTGCTCATGTAAGGAATTCAAAGTTACATGCTGTCCTGAAAATGATAATTAAATTGTGAACTGCAGTATTGGTAACGCTTTTTGTAGAATTACACTTCCTTGTCGATTTTAAAACTTCATTGTTTTTCACCTTTTGTGAAATAGTACTAACAGTGGACATATTATACTTTAAGGCTGCTGTAACTCGCCTAAAAAATATGACAAACTAAACATATCCAAGTATTAACAATTAACTTAACATACCATTCTAACAGCCGGAAAGGGTAACAATGGATCATTATTGTCTCGTTCGTGTTCAAAATAGTGCATCAGAGATATTACTAACTCTTGACAATGATTATTTAACTGATTTGGCATTTTGCAGGCGCTGCTCTGGCAATTATAACACTGTGGCAGTTCTTATAAGATTTTTGATCATAAGGTAAAAAATTAAAGTATTGTATTATCCATATATGGAATAATTTCCAAACAAGAAAAATTCTAAACAAGAAAATTGTGGAACTCAACAACATCGCATATGTTGCTAACTGAATACGGCCGCTAAATTTAAAATTTATTGAATACATTCCATTTGATTATTTTATTATTTAATTTATAAAAGCATTTCTGCTGTTCTTCAATAGCGTCCTCGATGATGTGCAACGGTTTTTGTTTTGTACAGTTTGAAAAGCTCTCTCGGAACCACAGATTCGATAGTCGTGATATGATTCGTGATTCGCATTAGTGACAAAGAAGAAAAAACATTAAGTGGTACAAGCGAATTAATGTTGTTTCAGGACAACGTATGTCTACATATGTTATAAGGGATTATGGAAACGATCACCGAATTGGGCTCGGAGATTCTATCGCACCCGGCATATTCTCCAGACTTAGCCCTTTTCCATATTTATCTCTTCAGCTCCATGCAATATCAACTGGTAGATAGCCACTTCATATTTCTTGTGGAAGTCGATATAAGTCCCAATGATATTCTTACATCAAAACAAATAAGTTTTTATTTTGATCTGGGATTAGAAAGCGATGGAGACTACATCGAAGATTAAGTTTTTCATTAATAAATGTTAAGGTAGTCGATAAAGGCCGAGAATGAAGCTAAGACGTTAATAGATAAAGTTCTAAATAAATGCAAACACCACCAATGACAAAACTAACCATTGATAAACGAGGCACTTGAAATTTTGCGTATTGATGTCAATAAATGACAACACCATTTTATTATTGGATATATATAAATTCATTATTGGACTAATAATTAATCTAAAGATCTCTATATAAATATAAAGTCAAGAAAACACGTCTCTACTTCGAATTTGAAGAATTAATTAAATGACGCAAAGAGAGCTAAGGATTTCACAGCTTACTCTCCACCTTTTTCTCTCTTTCCAACTAAAATATTTATGTAAATAACTGGAAAACGCTATTTAACCCCGTTGCGTGCCCTCGTCCGCCATCAAACTTTTAACAATATATTTTCACTGTCAGTATCTCGGGATTAATTAATAATATTTAACTGAGACGCTGATGTCTAAGTGAATCAGGGGCCGCACGCTGGGCCGGCAATGGGCCCCAGGCCTGCAGCTCGTTAATTGATATTTTGTATATTAAATTTGTTTGTTTATTCTCCCACTCTATATTTGAGTGGAACGTAAAATAAGAGTGGAAGATAATGGATATATATATATATATATATATATATATATATATATATATATATATATATATATATATATATATATATATATATATATATATATATATATATATCTGTAGTGTCAAAATTATAAAAATTAGGGTTCTTTGCGCCAAACTTATAGAACACTTTGTGAATTTTATGGTACGCATAATCGCCTAACCAAACGATGTATTCGCCTAATTATCGACAAATTCCGAACGTATTTTTCACTGTTCGACATTAAAACAAAAACAAGACAGAAAACTGTGCGTTGAACAACAGAATGACAGAAAACTGTGATGAAGATCTAAATTTATCAATTCGACATCGTTCGCAGGAAGTTGGGTTTTGTTATTCGACTACGTGCAAAATTTTACATAAAGATCTTAGTCTGGTTCTTACAAGATCCAGCTTGTCCAAGAACTCAAGTCGCAAGAGCATCGTTTGTGTCGTAGGCTCGATGAATGGGCTCAAAATTAATTCAAACTTAACCCAAAACTTAACCGCAAAATGTTGTTCAGTGACAAATGTCATTTTTGGTTAAATAGTTACGTTAATAAATAAAATCGGCGCATTTGGAGTGAAACTAATCTGCAAATGTTCCAACAATTACCGTGGTATCCAGAAAAATGCATCGTATGGTGTGGTTATGCACACCGGGACATCATGGGCCCGTATTACTTCAAAAATTAAGCTGGAAAATACCCGTTAAATGGGATCGTTACACAGCGATGATCCATGATTATTTAATTCTCATTTTGAATGATATTGATCTCGAAGAGATGTAGTTCTAGCAGGACACATGTCATACAGTCAACACTACAATTAATTTATTTCGGGAACAATCTGGTCATGTAACAGTCGGGAACAATCATGTCATGTAATCACCAAGGTCATGTAATTTAACACCTTTAGATTATTTTTTTTGGGGTTATGTTAAATCTTTTGTCTACGTGTGTGTGTGTGTGTGTGTGTGTGTGTGTGTGTGTGTGTGTGTGTGTGTGTGTGTATGTGTTCTGACGAATGTTTTCACGGGTGTGAAATGTGACGATAGTTTCGTAAGCTAAATGCCCTGACGGTTTCGCTGACGTTCCGATGGAATCTCATCGACGTTTTTCAAAGCGTTTACTCGACGGGGTTTTCTCGGGAATCTCATGTTAGCCAGCTAACAAGGGATACCCGAGAAACTATCATTACATTTTACACCCGTGAAAACATTTGTCAGAATATAATACACTATTACAGGGAATAAATTTACCAACGAAAAGACCTTCGAAAAGCTATGGAGAAAGAAAGCCACATTGCTCTGCGATTTAAATTTTCTATGATGCTGTCGGGATCAACAACTTATTCCCAACTGCTGCAAATTAAAATTTCACACGAGGACCAACAATATAAACCGAATCGTGAACAACGCCAGCCACGCTATCATACGAGAACGAATCCACGACGTCAGACACAAACTAAACAACAACAACCAGTTATACAAGATGCGTCTTCGACTAAGCAACGCCAGGACAAAGAGACAAAATGCAAAAGTCGTCACTTTAGTGAACAAAAATCGCAAAATAAAAGAAGAAAAATGACAGGAAACTCCCATCCTCGTTCACAACCTATCAGACAAAAGCCTGTGTCCTGCGGCTGAAAACGTTCTAGCCAAGGGTTTCAACGTACCCCTATAGAAAACATAATTTGTGGTGTCGAGCAAGCGATCTCTAATCTAGACCAGAATACTGCCGAAAAAGTGCGCCAAGAAACAACTGCCATTATTCGCAGTGCGAAGCCACCAACGAAAAACATCTCCAGTGAAGAACTCCGAGCCTTACATGATCACACAGCTAACACGGGATACCCGAGAAACTATGATTACAAGGATATTTTTACCATCTAAACTGTTTGGAAGCGATCTAAATAAATGATAATCGGTAGGCATAATGTTGGGAGAGTACGGTGCATGGACCAAATCATTCCAGTCAAGTAGTAAAAACTTATGTCGAGTGGTCAAAAACACGTATGGTCTAGCTTTATCTCGATGGAACACAACAATTTTAGCTATTAATGAAGAGGTTGGACCTATGACTTTCTTTTCTGGTTGTGCACCCTGGGAGTAGGCGGATATATATATATATATATATATATATATATATATATATATATATATATATATATATATATATTTATATATATATATATATATATATATATATATATATATATATATATATATATATATATATATATATTAAAATTACTAGGTTTTCAAGTAGAACCGCGTTTTAGATTTGTAAAATCGCTATGTTTCGGTTTCCTCTCTGAAGCCATTATAAAGAGAATCTAGTTGATTTGCCCCGAGGCCCCAATCCGCCTACTCCCAGGGTGCACAACCAGAAAAGAAAGTCATAGGCCCAACCTCTTCATTAATAGCTAAAATTGTTGTGTTCCTTCGAGACAAAGTTAGACCATACGTGTTTTTGACCACTCGACATAAGCTTTTAAGTTTTTACTACTTGACTGGAATGATTTGGTCCATGCAGCGCACTCTCCCAACATTATGCCTACCGATTATCATTTATTTAGATCGCTTCCAAACAGTTTAGATGGTAAAAATATCCTTGAAAAACTTGAAGTTTCACCTGGATCAGTTATTTATCGAAAAGCCTAAAAATGTTTATGAGCGCGGAATTATGTATCTACCGGAGAGATGGAGAAAAGTCATCGAATAGAACTACACATACCTTATTAATTAAATATAAGTTTTCGTAAAAAAAATATTCTTCCATTAATAAAAAAAAAGATGAGCTCTTATATAAGGAACAGAATACACCAGGAAATAAAAATCTGCATCAAGTAACCTTGAACAGAACTTTTATAAATGTAAATTTGTATCTAAAAAAACCACAATGCTCTTATTATAATATATTCAATGTGCAGATAAAGAAACAATTATGGGAAAACAAAGGAAATAATCATAATAATTTATATTATTAAAATAATAATAACAACAATCATAACAAAACAAAAACAAAAAACCACTTTTACATCACTAAACGTATATTTAATTGCCATCAAGCAAAAACAAAGTTAAAAATAGCCGTTATTTTTCTTATTCGACAGTAGAACGTTAACGTTGAAGGATTCAGAGCTTCCCACGCTTCAAAATCTAATCAGGCTTTAGATGCCGAGGTGACAGATTTATAACTCGCGAAATGATGTAGATTCTTTTTGATAGAATTACAGTTGTATACGGTTCAATTTCTGAACCGTGCTTTTATATTGTTCGTCAGTTTAACGTTCGAATTTTCAATTACACGTATGATTTCCTGGATGGTTGTTTTTGTTGTTCAGTTTTATTGAGAGCAAATTAGAACTAACAGAGAACATGTGTTCTGGTATAAATTTTATTATAGAAGTCTAATTTCGTGCATCAATAAACTTATCCATATATATAGATTTTTTTCTATGATAATTTCAAACCGTTGTCTGAAGTTAATCAAGTTCTTCAATTTATTTATGTTATATACCATTTTATAGCTCTTCAGCTGTAATTTTATCTCGGATATTATTTATTAGCAAATACAGTTAAAATACATCAATTTGGTGGAGTGTGGCCGTGGCACACCTAAATGAAATTAATATAATAAAATAATTTGAATATACCTGCTATTTTTATGAATAAATATTTTGTAGCTATCTAAAATTTGTATCTTATTGTTATCGCGAAAATAAGCATTAAAAAATTTAAATTAGCATTAGGTATACGTATGCCTAATTCGGTTTAGTATTGTCGGTCACAAGTCACAAAAGGACAAAGATTTATCCTATTTTTAAGGGCTAGAAAAGAAATATTTAAAACAGCCTACTATATCGAACCTTTTTTCGTCGTTTTCCAAACAAGAAAATGATGGACTACGAGCTTCATTTAATGTTTCATTGTTAATTTCAAAAACACACACAATTGGCGAGGATTTATTGCTGGCAGTCAAAGAGTATTAAAATATATTCTTCATCATAAGACACCGTCAGATATCATCAGGAAAATTATTTTGAATAATAATTCAGTGCAGAGACGAATAGATGAAATGGCTAAAAATGTTGAAACATTATTAAACCATTACTTAAAAACTTGCAAGTTTTCCATTCGACTCGATGAATCAACGTTACCAAATAATGAAGCATCCAAACACCCAAGCACACAAACATAATGAAGGTAAGAGTTTTTATTTGCTAAAAATTTGGAAACCGATACAAACGGAGAAATGCTATTTAATTCCATGAACAAGTTTTTTAAGAGAAATAAATTTTTTGTAATATTTTGTCGGCTGCTACTGATGGTGCTCCAGCAATTATGGGGCGTCATAAGGATTTCATAGCGAATTTAAACGGTAGTACCAAATGTACTCGCTATACATTGTGTTATTCATCGTCAGCATTTGGTTGCCAAAAAGCTGAATGAACACCTACATACGTCGCTCTATTATGATGGTAGAGCACCCAATAAGATTAGAAGCAATTTATTGAACGACAGATTACTTGGGCAACTTTATAGTGAATATTACAATCGCTTCCTTCTGCACACAGAAGTTTGTTGGCTCTAAAAATGTATTTGTCGTTTGTAGTGTTGCTTTTTCAGATATTTGAATCAGTATTGGACTTCAGGGAAGTCCACAGTCCAACAGTCGAAAAAATGCGCGAAAACCTAATTACATCCAAAAATTACAGCTCTTATTTGATAGAAAATATTTAATGAAGTCAATTTACAATTGCATGGCGATGAGTTGAATTTAATTAAAACAAAAAACCTCATAGCTGCTTTTGTGGGAAAACTTCTTCTATTCAAATGAAATATAGCTGAATACAGCCACTTTCTCACATTAACAGGTATCTAAATATTAATATGTAGAATGTATAGAAAATACAAATTAATTGTACAAAAAGGATAAAAAATATTATTTGATGTATTGCTCATCGCTAGCTATACATTTTTCCCACTTGTCTGGCAATTTGTGGATGCCACGCCAGAAAAACTATTGCAATTTTGAGGCAAACCAGTCATCGAGCCATTTTCGTACATTTTCGTAAGAAATTAAGCGCTGCTCAGTAAGTGCGCGTCCCATCAATGCATATAAGTAGTAATCGGATGAAGCCAAGTCTGATGAGCAAGCAGCATAAGCAGAAAGTATTTCCCAACTAAACACCCACTCGTTTCCTTTACCAGTTTTGCCATATGTGATGGTGCATTATCATGGAGCAAAATCCCTTTGTGTGCCTTTTTTGATATTCTGGTCATTTTCCACACAAAGCTTGATTCAAATCGATTATTTGTTATCAGTAGCGTTCAGTGTAAATGGTTTCACCAAGTTTTAGTAGCTAATAAGAGATCACACACTTCTAATCCCACTAAACACTGTCTTCCGTCCATAGCGATTTGGCTTTGCAGTCGATGGTTCGATTGGAGTTACCAATAATTACGCTTAGGATTCTCAAAATATATCCACTTTTCATCGTCAGTCACAAGAAAGAAATGACTTTATTTTATACCTGGCGAGCAACTTTTCAAAAGTGTTTTTTCGATTTTCCTGTTGTCTTTCATTCAATTTATGTGAAACCCATTTTCCCACCTTCTGGATCTTTCCCATGGCTTTCAAACGTATAGAGACGGCTTCTCTTGTCACATTTAATTGAGATCCGTGGGTTGTTATTGCGTTTGAGCGTTAGCCTCATCCAGAAATGCTTACAATTCGATGTATTCAAACTTTTTTCGTGATATTTTTGACGTTTTTCGTTTCTCACGTCAAAATCGCCACTGTTGATTTTTTTCGACCATTCAAAGCACTGTGATTTATTAAGCGAATGCTCACCGTAAGCCTCGACAAACATTCGATGTAATTCTGTAGCAGTTTTCTTCAAATAGTAACAGAAAATCAATGATGTTCGCAAATCGTAGTTTCTAGGCACAAAATTCGACGTTCTACGCTGTTACAAACTATGCTGTTGTATAAAATTTGTATTGTTGTGAGTTAAAAATCGTTGTCAGATGTCAATAAGGAAATGGCAGTTTGACGGTAACTACATTAACAGCTAGCCATCTGTGGGCAAATTCCGGTTTCATATTTACAGACCTGGTATCATCAGTCTCTGCAAAACAGGAATACTTACTTACTTACTTCAACACTTGGACATTCTTCATACTGATTTTACGGAACGATTTGAGAATATTATAAACATGAATTTACCGAATGGGGTTTTAGATTCTTTCGCAAAAGCAGATACAGCAGAATCATCAAATTTAGAATAGGATCTCATAAAACTCACAACTATCAAAGAACTAAAAGTAAAGTTCTGAAATGGATACAAAAGTTCTGGGCTTCAAAAATTAATACCAGCTCTTCACCCTGGATTGTGGGTAATAGCATATAAATTTTTAATTTCATTTCCTTTCAGTGTAGTAGCTAATTTACTGTCTAAGAAAAGGAAGGGTTGTACATCACTGAACGTGGCGATTTGCGACTGATGTTAACGAAATTGATATTAAAATTGAAACCGATATTAACAAATTGTTAAAACTTCATTAGCCTAAACCATCTCATTAGTTTTTTATTTCTTATTGCTTTTGTATTTATTGTTTTATTTTTAATAAATAATTCTTTACTACATTTGATGGTATTTTAAAATAATTTATACTTTCTAGTTCTTAATAGATAGATAGAAAAATAAAATAGATATAATGGGCTACAATATTTTAATATTTCGTATAATTAATTTTTATGGAAGAGGGAGCGTTGGAATTTGTTGTTCTTGTAAAGCGGTGGTCCAGAAAAGATTGGAATACTCTGATCTAGTATTTGTTATTGACAACTAAATTTTTTGTAAGCTGGAACGTATAATAATGATCATCTTAATTAATTATTTTAATGATCATTGAAAAGAATTAAGTGATAAAAAAAACGTTCTTGGAAGATATGAAAAGTCGCCTGGATAAGTTCGTTAATCAGAAATTTTTCTCCAAAAAATGGAAAGAACTGTTGCATCAACCCAATATATTCGTCTGTCTTCAGCTAATCCTATTATTTATCATCTTTTCCATATTTTTAATGTTTCCATTATCATCTGCATAACGACTGGTCAAAATGGCAATACTTCTTTGTAGTCATTTCTTCAAGACGTGTATTGGTTTACATGAAAGGATTCTATAAATTGGTGTACAGCTTAATGTAGATCAACTGTTGTTCCCAGAGGTCATAATTTTTTCCGGCAACATTTTAAAGTTGGTTTTATCATTATAAAGTATCTTTTCATGGCTTTTGCCATTTCCAGCATAATAACCAACTGCTAGCTGCGGCAAAAATAAAAAAAAATAATATTGATAGAAGAAGATTAAACTTTATGTAGGGTTCTGTGGGTCTAACCAAGCAATAACTTCAGTTACTTTACTATAGTAACTTCAATACAGTAACTTCACCACAATTATGGTAGATATTTGAATAATGTTATATTCGACATATAATTGCAATTGATCATAGTTTCAATAAGAAAAACAACGTTAAAATGATCTAAAGAATTAATACAAAAACCACTAATAACCACCAACATTAAAGTTCGATATTTGTCAAGTCGAAATACCTCAAATATTAATCCTGAACTTACTGCATATTTACAAAGGGAAAACCTAAAGCTATTTTAAATTAATGTTATATTTGAAGTAATTTTTAGTTTCATGCATAATTTTATTCGTTCACTATACTCGACAGCCTCTTTATATTCGAGGAATACCCTGAGGAAATTTAACGTTTCTGGAACAGGTAGGCTTGGAAACAAAGAGACTAAAACACAATTCCCCCTACATAGATATTCAGGGTATTTAATATTAATTATATGTGGAATGGTGAATGAGAAATGTGGAATAATTATAAAAAGTGGGCCATAAAAAAAGATTTATCTCGATGTTTTTTAGTACTCAGATTTAATAATACAATATTAACATTTTTTTGTTAATTTATTTTTTATACCAGTCTATTCGGAAATATAATTTAATACAGTTTATTTCTCCAAAAATCATGTTTTTTTCTCAAAAAGAATTTTCCAAACTAGTATGAGAATCTTATACCAATTTTACTTACTAGCATAAAACGTTATCATGTTAGTTCTGGTACTATTAGAATATTTATAAAAAAAATTACACAGTGGGTTCATGGAGAATATTAAAAATGTTCAAAAAAACAAGGAATATTTTTCCGTGCTCCACATAAAAATTGCCCATCCTTCAGCCGTCAGTAAACGTCAACAAGCGTTTTTCGAGACCGGTTTCTGACCTTCAGCCGTCATCAGTCGTGCTGACGTCATCATGGTGGCAGAAGAATTGGGCAATTTTTACGTACAACAGGCAAAAAATATTAATTTTTTTTTACATTTTAAATAATTTGTAAATTGTACGATTTATCGTGCATCCTGGTACTTAGATATAGGGCCTGGCATAAGTCACGAACGATTTCAGACACTAGTAATGTTATGAAGCATAGGATACACCCGATATATATATATATATATATATATATATATATATATATATATATATATATATATATATATATATATATATACATACATACATATATATATATATATATATATATATATATATATATATATATATATATATATATATATATATATATATATTTATATATATGGGGATGCAAAATAAAGTTCCTAGTTTATTCGCTCTGTAAAAATATTTGAACAAAACTCCTGACTATTGTTGTCTCATGGACGCAGTCCAGAGAAGTCAAAAAATTGCATTTATAAGGCATCCGACGCGAGGTCGGCGAAAATATGGGTTGTTTGATTGTAGAGAGGGACTCCCTATTCTTGGTGAGAGAGCATATGTCGGTACCCTGATGAGTGTAAACGCCAACAGACGAAACATGTGCCCTCCAATGTAAGGGATGGGTGGGGCTATTTACATAAAACACTGTCGAAATTATATTCAAAATGCTTCTAAAAACAATAAGCCTCTTATCAGTAATGTACAAAGTTTTCACTAAGATATCTGAAAGAATATTAAGAAAACAGAATGATGCACAACCAAGAGAACAAGCAGGATTCAGAAGTGGATTCAGTACAATTCACAACAAATACACCATGCCACTGCGCTTGGCTTTTATCGACCATGAAAAAAAAATTGATTTAATCTCAAAGTCAGGCCATCTCAGGCCATAATGGATACATTGCTTGGCCAGGGGACAGACAAAGTATATGTAAACCTATTAGGATCGATATAAGATAAAGCTACTCCGACTATTCACCTTGATGATCTTGAAGTGGGAATTAATGTAGAGCGAGGTTTACGACAAGGTGACGCAATATCACCTTTTCTTTTCTCGGCTTGCCTTGAAGAAGTATTTCGTAATCTGTATTGCGCACAGGATAGAGTAAAGCTTAATGGTGGAAACTTAAAGCAGCATATATTTGCCTATGATATTATTCTCCTTTCACAATACCCAGAGGAGCTGCAAATACGCATACAAGAGCAGCAAAAGGCTGGCGAATCATATTCTTAATAATAAACCTGAAAAAGTGTCATGTTATGTTTAATAAATTCGCTGAGAACAGAAGAATTTCACGGAAGGGATTTGGAGATTTTGGACCACTTTATATATCTTGGGCAAAGAATTTCAATGAAGGGGGATACCGCCCGGGAGGTGGAACGGTGTGTTATATGTGGCTGGTAGGCATTTAGCAGGCTCAAGATGGTGTTTAAGAGCAAACTCTCACTTTGCCTGAAAAGAAAGTTCTTCAATCAGTGCGTCCTGCTCGTTATGCCAAACGGAGGTGAAACCTAGACACTCACTTCGCAATCAATTCAAAAACTTTGAATAGCACACAGATGATTGAAAAGATGTATGTTTGGCATTACAAGACGAGACAGAGACCCTGCACAAGGATCAGGGAACAAGCGAAGGTATGTGACATGATTGGAAGGGTAAAGCAATTGAAATGAAGATGGGTAGGCCATATAGTGAGGCGATGGAACGACAGATGGACCAAGGCAATCCTGGAGTGGATACCGCTTGATCGCAAATGCCCACGAAGAAGACCGAAAGCATGATGAACTGATGACATCGTTAACTATATTGAACTCGAATGGCAGAGGAACGCCTAGGACTGTTGGAAGCATGCTGAGGAGGCCTTCATCCTGCAGTAGATCGACACGGGCTGATGATGATTGTATGCATATAATATGTAAATGAACATTTTTGTTGGTTGTTCTACCGGGAAGGAACCCTACCTATCCCTTCAACTGGATGACATATGTTTCGTCTCTCGAGGTTTAGACTCATCAGGGCGCCGACATATACCATACCATCAAGTATAGGGAGACCCTATCCACAGCCAATAATCCATGTTGTCGCCGACTTCCCGTCGGATGGCGTATATATGTTGTGATTTTCTTGGACTGCGTCCAGTGAGACAGAAGTAGCTGAGTGTCATCACACACCCAACCGTTGAAGTTGAAGTTGAAGGGATAGGTGGGGCTCCTTCCCGATCAAGCAACCAACAAAAATGTTCATTTAGGCGGAGGTTGGGTGTGTGATGACACTCAGTTACTGGTGTTTCATTGGATGCAGTCCAAGAAAATCTAACACTTGCTTTCAAACGTTCAGCTAAAGTCCGACAAAGAAAGCTATAATTTCTAACTTCGATAACTTCGATAAGTTAGGAATGGTCACACCAATCGTTGTCGAATTTGGATGAGACGTTAAAATAGGCAAATCTACATAAAATACCTCCTGACACTTAGTGGTTACAGCGAATCGAAATCGCTTAACTTAACAAGTAAAATGAGATTAAAGTTTTGTCAGATATCAAAGACAGTTATACCAACTTAAAAAACAAATGGTTGCATTGATAAGTAAAGCGGGCTAATTTTTTAAACAAAAGTCACTTACTTTTTGATCACAGTAATATATTATGAATTTATTTATTCTTATTTATTCTTCACTCTTTTTCTTCACTCATTCATTGTTACAGTGATGTAATTAAGTTAACATTCTTTCTCAATCAGGTTAAGTAGTTTTATTTATTTTCATCAATCAATAAAAGAATAAAGTTTGAAGGTGTTCAAAAACTTTTTGTTATAATAAATTTCTAAACAAAATATAACCTCATAAGAAAAAAAAGCTTCAGTACTAACTAAATAAATACAGTACTAACACTAAATAGCTAAAAAGTGAAGTAAAAAACGATGGTTTAACACGGCGACCATTCGTCCTTTTTTCACTATTGTGATTTATGAATAACAATTTTTATTTTTAAATGGCTTATAAACTCCTATGAGCGTGTTTATACGCTTACGAATCGTGAAAAAAAAAACGAATTATCTATTTGTCTTTGTATTAAATGAAGAATCGTTAATGACGGATGTATGAGTGAATTGGACGGCGCACTTAAACCGAAATACCGCATATGGCCATAAATACCGAACTATAAGACTTGCGTAAGCCATTGTTCTTATATTACTTTAACCAGTTCGAACCTATGTCTGCAATTGCACGCACTTGCACGAACCTGCCCGCGCATGTCGCGCCACCCGCCCTTGCGTGTGAGTTGGATCATTCATCCAGAGTCCGCTTAGTTAAGTTCGAGCAAGATATGCGCGAGACGAAGAGTTTCATTGATAATTACGTTTTTACGAAAATAGGTACTACGATTTCTTCTCTCACTTATTGTTAAATAAATTAATAACAGTATGGTAATAAAATATATCAATAATATTAAATAAAATAAACAAATTTGTAACAAAACGAAATGCACCATCTGCATCTGATGAAATAGTAAAGAAAAAGACTAGATTGTACAATAAAATATATTTAAAATATTGATTCATTGCCTTGGATGACAAATTACAATGTGTTGTTTGTTATCAAGTTCTGTCCGCGGAAAGCTGAAGTTTTCAAAATTAATCCGGCATCTCGAAACAAAACACCCGTCTTAACAAAAGAAACCATTAGAATTTTTCGAACGTAAAATCAACAAAAAATCAACCGAAAAATCAACAAATCAAACCATAATGAAACCTCAGCACATCAAGCATCCTATTCAATAGCATTAAAAGTAACAAGGAAGTCTAAACCCCACACGAAGCGGAAAAACTCATTGTACCTGCTGCCATTGGTATGGTCAACGTAAGAAGCAAAAAACTTGAAAACTATACCTCTTTCAAATGATACAATATCGCGACGTATTGGTGAAATGGCCAGTAATGTTCACGATCAAATAATTGAAAAGCTTAAATTATGAGAATTTTTGCTATTCGGTTCGACGAGTCAGCAGACGTGTCGAACTTGGTGCGATTTTTGTGTTTTGCGAGGGATCAATTAAAGAAAATTTTCAATTTGGAAATCACTCTCGGTCGTGCAACTGGCGAAGGATTTTTAAAAGTTTTTATTGATGCAACAAAAAACGAAAACTTTAATAAATGTATTGCGGTATGTACGAACGCGATAACGGGGAAGAACAGTAGTGTGATAGTAAAATTAAGACATTATGCCACATATTGAATGGACTAATTGCTTTCTTCACAAAAATGCGCTTGCTACAAAAAAGATGCCAGATAATTTACAAAATGATCTGTCAGAAGCCGTAAAAATTGTAAATTTTATTAAAAGCCCGCTTTGCAAACTAGATTGTTTTCCATCTTGTGCGAAGAAATGGGTGCCAAATACGACTCACTGCTTGTCCATACTGAAGTCAGATGGTTGTCGCGAGGAAAAGTTCTAACGAGGCTTTTTGAATTGCGAGATGAATTGAAAATCTTTTTACAGATAAAAATTGCTGATTTTTAAAGTTTTCACAAGATGGAAAAACTTTATTACTATTGTCTTATTTGAGTGATATATTTTCACATTTGAATGACTTGAATACGAGTTTACAACATTTACTAATGACAGACAAAGTCAATGCCTTCATCAAAAAGCCTGGTATTTGGATTAAACGTCTTGAAAAATGCAATTTTGATACATTCACTTTAACTTCAGATTATATTACCAAAAATATAGATTTTACTTACCAAAAATTTTATATTACCAAAAATATAGATTTAATAAATCCTATTAGTGATCGTGTGTTGGAGAACATGAAAACGCATTTACGTAAATTGAAAATTCAGTTAGTAAAATATTGTCCAGATGGCAACGATGATTTGTTGAATAGATGGGTTCTCAATTTGTGTGATGAGAATGTTGGTGCAACTGCTTAATAACCTATTAAGATTCACAACCAACTTATTGAAATATCGGCCGATAAAACTCTACAACTAGAATTTTTAACTCAATATTTAGATAAGTTTTGGCTTGCACGACGATGTAAATACGGAAGCTTAGCATTCGCTACTTCTTACTTATGGGAAAAAAGCTTCTCGCTTATGGTAGTTTTAAAAACTAAATATAAAAATCATCTATTATTACTGGAAAATAATATGATTATGTGTGTTTGTAATGATGATCCACGAATTGAAAAACTTTTTTCACGTAAGTGAAAAACAAAATCAACCGTCGTATTAAATTAATATTTCAAACATCTTTGGCTATTACCTTATTTAAGTTTATTTTATTTAGATTACATATTTATTATGATAGCAATTATCGAAATCTTGAATTCATTGATGAAATAAAAAAACATAATTTAGTTGATTGAAAGAAAGTGTTAATCATATCACAGTAATAAGAAATAACTGAAAAATAAATAAAAATAATTAAGGAATAGATAAGAATAAATAAATTGATAGCATAATTTGTTTAGTATTAATTTCGATGCACTTTGTTTCAGTATTTTATCTGAAAAGTTCAACAAAGCTAATGGTTTAGTTAGATTTCGAAACACATAGTATCCGTGAAAATAGAAGACAATGAAGTTTGCGTCTGCTTTTAGAACAAGCCAGGCGGCAATAAAAAGTTTTCTAGAATTTCGAAAGAACGAACTTCGTCCCCGGCAAACGACAATAAGTCCCCGCAGCCACCGAAATGGCAAAATGGTCGTTGGTGAAAAGACTTTCTCATGCGTGCATGTTAATTAAATTATCTCCGCGTCTAATTAATTTTTGTCTTACTTTTCGCGCTCGTCGTCCTAATAAAGTTTCCAACTCCTTTTCCACTCCCGGAGGAATCGCCGCCAAAAGAGGTTTCCTATTCTCATTAAATTAATTACTGTTCAAAGACGGTCGTCGGCGACGTTCTTTTTGTCACGCCCGACATGAAGCCGCGGCTGACGACTCGCTATTATTTCGCTTAAGTATAGGTTAAGAGTTACACAGATGCGGAGACATGGCACCGGCATTTTCTTTCAAATGTAGTAAATGTCTGCCTAGTGCGAGTCTTTGAGCTGCTGAATTGCACAAAATAGTTTATGATTATTTATTTAATTGCATCTTTCCCAAAATGCAACTTCAAATATTTTTACCGTGTGATATCTACTGGATTCATGCAATATTCTCACTTTTGAGAAAAATTTAAAAAAAATGTATTTACCAAACATTTAATTTCATTAGTATAGTGTGCCGTTGTGTTCGATAACCTTTCCCTATCTCTCGAGTAGCTGCATAATAGCGCACTCATAGAAATTGATTTAAGCCAGGGGTCGCCAATCCATCGATCGCGAGCTACCGGTAACTCGCGTGGACAATTTCGATAGCTCACGGCTATAAGCAATTCTCAGACGCATAATCTTTATAAACGAAAATATCGAAATTATAATACTCTTATGGATTACGGCCTGATCGGCGCATCGTAGGCGCCGAAGATCAGCCATTGACGCCACCACGCTAAAATCCGCAAAATGGCTGAGAAAATTGTAGCGAGTAACGACCAATCGATCATTCAGGAAGGATCTCGGCTGGTTTTAATGGGATATATAGATAGACTTTTGCGACGTGCCGCGTTCAGTGTCCAGTGACGTTACAGTTACAATTACAAGTATGGCTAAAGTGTGTTTGTTGTGTAACGCTTCTGCATCCGTTGTTAAAAAGGGAAATATGGAAAGGCACTATGAAACTGTTCATTCGACTTTTGAAAATCATATTTTTTTTACATTCTACCACTAGAAAGGAATTGATGAGAAAATTCAAAAATTTGTTCATTGTACAACAATCAACATGTTTAAAAGAATTTGAGAAAAATAAGACTGCAACTGAAGCTTCCTATCGCGTGTCGCAAATAATTGTACAAAATAAGAAGCCTTATTAATAAGGAGAAATAATAAAACATTATTCGCCAACTCTAAAAATAAAAATGTGATTGTGTCTGCCATAAACAGTACAACTTTCTGCCAATACGGTGATGAGTCGAGTAGAAGTAATGAGTAGTGATTTTTTTTACAGTTAACGTGTGACTTAGATAACTGTAGTTATTTTTTCCTGCAACTTGATGTATCCATAAATATGGTTGATGCCGACCAGATGGCTGTTTATCAAGCACCCACCATGTTTATTTGATTTTGCAATATGAGATTAAGCCATTCGTCTTCGTCTTCCATTCGTCATTCGATTCGTCTTATCATAAAATAATTTTTTGTCTCAACTTTCGAAAAGGACAGCCATGAGGGCAAGCTGGAGTGATTCGTACATATGCTATCAGCTAGAAGAATGTTCTTTTTTTCATCTAATTTCATTAATATTTTTTTTATAGAAAAACAATTATATATATATATATATATATATATATATATATATATATATATATATATATATATATATTTTAATCGGATGCCTTGCATTAAAAAGTAGAACTGTTCTGCGAGCACACCTATCTTTCGTATCATAAATAAAAATAATTTCAATTTGTTCTTGCAAAGTATATATCAGTACATTTTGTAACTGTCACTGTCACTGTCACTGACAACATTTGATAAATATTCGAAAATCAGTACTTCTGATAAAAATAATTTTTATTTTAGCTGCAATGAGGAATAAAGTGTGATTAAAACACAAATCAGTGACGAGTTAAAATAAAAATGATCTTGCTTGCTCTCTTATCTTGCTTTTTATATTAGGAAAAGAAAAAGGTGTGCGTAAAAAAAGTAAAACAAACATTGTAAACACAGTGTTGTGATTCCGTTAAATACTTTTTAAAATTGAATTTTTCCCTCTATTATGAAAACATATTAAGCGATCTCAGTTTTGTAAACGCAGCTTAATTAGGATTTTCAAGACCTCTAAAACTGTATGCTACAAGGTAGGGGTTACCATTTAAAAATTTTAGGTAGAGGTGACTGGAGATGAAATATATAATATAACGGACTTTGGTTTTGAACTTCCCCTTCGATATCTAAATTGATGTGTTGTTTGCCTAGAACTAATTTTCGCTAGAACTATATATACTAGAACTATATTTCGCTCCTAGAACTATATACAGCTATTGAAATAAATGTGTTTGACCTTATGAATATAATTCTTCTTAAATTCAAAATAGATAAATATCTAGAAGTTTTACAATAATACCTTTAATCCTCCGTTCTATTTTATCAAGATATAATAAGAAACATGAAGAATATTTTATGAACAACATATTAGGCAATGGTTAACTTACATTTTATGAAACCCTAACACAGGAGGATTTTGAATTTCGAACATATGTTTTACATATTTTTACATTTATTATGGAGATTACCTTTAAAGCGGATATTTAATTTTAAAATTCGTATAGATGAACGTACTCATTTAATGCCATTAATTGTACAATGTTGCAGGGAGATAAAACCGGAATAAATTTTAAAATCGATGGTTAAAGCAAAAATTAGAATTCGCTACTTGGGAAAAAAACTCTTTATTATATAATTATTTTAGAGTTTGATGAGTGTTCTTTAGTTCAGTAAGTAATTTGAGAAGATTTACCGATATTATTCTTTTTGGATTAAACATTAAATAACATTACAAACATTAAACACATCAAAAGCTATAAAAAAAAACGAATAATAAGCTGAAGACCGTACCTGAAATTCGTTATATGAGGCGCGTTCATATATATATATATATATATATATATATATATATATATATATATATATATATATATATATATATATATATATATATAGCTTGATAAAGCTCCAACCCTTCCTTCACGTCGCAGGAAGCAGACAACGGCTGAACCCGAACGTTTATTTCGGGAATAGACGATTAACAGGGCTGTGGCAAAAAAAACCCAGGTCGCGTCTACCCAGGGGGTACGGTCACCGGCGACCACCGGCAACCTGGTCGGTGTCTGTTCACCCAGAGGGTGTGGCTGTACACCACGCTCCAGGAACTAACAATCCCCGGTTCTAAACTCCCAGTGGAAACACTGGACCCATAAGCTTATAAGCAATCATGACTCGTGCAACTAATACCGGGGAACTCGGATTCTGCGGAACCTGGACTTTCACGATTTCAAAAAATGTCGGAGCTTTCCGGCAAATTTCTACATAAAACTCCTACATACATTGGCACCTTCAACATCAACACGCTAATCCAACCAGGAAAACTTCACGAGCCAACCTCAGAACTTAACAGACAAAAGATACTTGTGCTTGCCCTACAAGAAACACGCATCACAGATGAGGACACGGTAGACTACAGGAACTATTGCATATTCAAAAGCAGGACAGACAAACGAGTCGCCAGGTGTGCTCCGCTTCTGGGCATAGCCTTAGTCCGCATGCCCTTAGCCAAGGGATAGTTAAGTCTATTAAGGAAATTACCCCCATAAACAATATACTGATGATAATGCGCCTACAGAGCGCCAATAAAAAATACACCATGTTCAACGTACACGCCCCCACAAACGGGGACAACACGAAAGACCCCAAGTCTACAGAGAGATTCTGGGCAACACTAGAAAAGATAACGGCAAAGGTCCCAAAGGATGACGTCAAAATTTTACTGGGCGACTTTAACGCACAAATCGGTAGGGAGAAAATTCATCAGGAAACCGTAGGCAATTTCCCCGGTCACAAATTCACCAACAAGAACGGCATAAGAATCATCGAACTATGCCGAGAGAATAACCTGAAGATCATGTCAACATCCCTCAGAAAATCTCCACAAAAATAAAAGACATGAAGATCGCCTATACAACAGATTGGTGAATTCCAGACAGACCACATTGCGATCTCATACCCACAACAAAGAGAGATCCATGATGTTCAAGTCCGCAGGTGCGCAAACATCCACTCAGACCACTATCTGACACGAATCAAAGTAAAATTCAGCCCAAGGAGAATACATCAGAAGAAGACACACCTACAGTAATTTGACACGAAAAGGATCAAGGAATACAATATAACAGAGGAATGGAAAAAGGAACAGGCAGATACATGGGAAAAATTCCACAAAAAAATTACACAAAAAGCACAGGAACTGATCGCATTGAAAAAGAACACAAAACACCCGTGGTGGGACTCGGAATGCGAAAGTGCATTGCAGCGACACAAACGAGCATTTCAGGAGTACAACAGTAAAAAATCCCCAGAAAGCCAACAGCTTTTTAACGAGACTAGAAAACAGACCGCCAAAGTTATTAGACAAACTAAGAGGAAGTACATGAAGGAACAACTAGACTCTATAGAGGAAAATTTCCGCAATTATAACACGAGACACTTTTATAGGACTTTCGCAAGAGAAATCCGTGTGTACAAACCACAAAATCTTTGCTTTAGAAAGCGGAATGGGAGATTAGCGCTAAACAATCAGGATAATTGTCAGGAGCTGGCACACTATTTCTCTGATCTGTTCAATTGCCCTGAATGCGACACAAGATTCCCCAAGGAAAATTGTGTCTATACCCACTCAGAATCACCACCACCGACACAGGAAGAGATTCACAGGCATATACAAAAACTGAAGAATAACAGGACATCCGGTGAAGATGGTATCTCCGCGGAACTATTGAAAAACCTCGGACCAAACTCACTGCGGGAACTCACGCAAATTATCACGAACATCTGGCAAACAGAAAAATTACCATATGAATGGAAATGTGCTCTTATACACCCGCTGCACAAGAAAGGAGACAGAACAGATGTGAACAACTACAGAGGAATCTCCTTACTACAAGTCAGTTGCAAAATCTTCTCAGCATGCCTTCTCCAGAAAACACAGGAACAACTAGAACACAAAATTGGCGAGTACTAGGCAGGCTTTCACCCTGGTCGCTCATGCACTGAACAAATCTTTAACTTAAAAACAATACTGAAATACAAAGCTATCAGGAACGTCCCAATCATCTGCACGTTCGTTGACTTCAAGAAAGCATACGACTGCATTGACCAAAAATGTCTGTTCAACATCCTAGAAGAGCAAGGAGCCGACCCCAAAACACTATGATTGATCAAGCAGACACTGACCGACACAATCTCTAAAGTAAAATGTATGGGAGAAATATCCGAACCCTTCCTGATTGAAATCGGAGTACACCAAGCAGATGGGTTATCCCCACTCCTCTTCAACCTGGTCCTGGACAAAGTCATAAGAGAATAGGAAAAGAAACAAAAAATCAAGGACACCGGAAACCAATACGACTCGGACGAACCAAAAACAACATAGAAATATAATGCCTAGCTTTCGCAGACAACCTAGCCATACTCGCGGACAATGAAAAAAGGGCAACCAAACAGATCGAAGTCCTCAAGGAATGTGCAAAGAAAGTTCTATGGAGATATCAGTAGACTCCCACCGATAAGACTCACCAACAGAATTCTTACGTACTTACAAGGAGCTAAGTCAACAGTACCATGGATCGCACAAGTCAGAGCTGATCTGGGAAAGAAGAAGGCACAAATGGGTCCGACAGAGATTGAGGATAGAATAACGTACAGACACAAAATACATATGTGGAACGTTGCATCAGAGAGCGAAGTTTCGAGGAAATTAGGAAGAAAGTGGACGGAGGAGAGAAAGAATCCACGAAGAGAGGATGAGAGAGGTGTGGAGGATCAGAAAGAACACTTGAAAATGCTTTGCGTGATCCAGCCGGAATCCTAACGCACCTAATAATATATATATATATATATATATATATATATATATATATATATATAATCAAGGATGGATGAACAAAAATATGAACAGACCATTTTAAAAACCTAACTAGTACATCCCTTCTATGTGCACATGGGAGAAAGCAGGAAGAAAGAAATGAGAAGAATGAAATGAAAGAAATAAGAAAGCCAGAAATAGAGAACGGAATGAGT
The DNA here is from genome assembly GCA_031761425.1 of Cosmopolites sordidus. Taxonomy (NCBI): domain Eukaryota; kingdom Metazoa; phylum Arthropoda; class Insecta; order Coleoptera; family Curculionidae; genus Cosmopolites; species Cosmopolites sordidus. Next base: position 1,722,894 of record JARFXV010000063.1, on the reverse strand, counting down.
TTTCATAGGTTAAGATACATTTTTATAAAGAAGAATACGAAGAACAATTTTTGCCACATTTACTTTTGAATATCTCATGTATACAAAAGACTGATTATAGTTACTGTGATAATAAAACAATAATTATTCCGATCCGAAACGAGCCAATCATTAAAAATAAAACTCGAATCGAAAACGTTTTACGTATACTCAAAACATCGCTAATTAATTTGTCGTATAAAACATCTCAAGTATGCTAAACAAATCCAAGTATTCCGGGAACATGAAACGATGTATTGTCAAGATCAGCTATCTAATGCATAATTCTGAGATCCCGAAATAACTCGCCTAACGTCGGAAATCGACTGAAAACTGTTACGTGGTGATGCACGATATAAGATACATGGATGGGCACGACAAAAATATATATCTTGCACAGTTTCGTTTTGCGATAGCTATTACTTAATGACATTTGTTTCAAAAACTAGTTCTGGAGCATCTGTTTTTCAAAATTAATTGTTCAACTCATTTTATTATTATTCTTTATTCTAGGAATGCTGGATTTTGGATTGAAATAATTTAATTTTAAATCTTCTTTTTTAATAGTATACTGTTATAATTAAAGAGTAAGGTCACTTTTTATATAAAACAGAACTTATTTATTTATTCATACAAATTTATTTTGTGTGCTTCTAAGTTTGTTTTTCGAATAGTTTCGATGCACGGAAACAGGATCAAGGAAACAAGAAAAAATCATACGGTACCATATATGGTGAACATGGTGCTTGTAGAGCAGTATGTGTTTGGTTAACGAATAATTATTGTAGTGTACGATAATGTTTTATCGTGATGCAAAAACCATTAATTGTTTTGCAACAAATCTGCACGTAATATCTATAACTTCTCTAATACTTAATCAGTAATTACTCTGTACAAAATTCTTAATTTTATTAGTGTTTTCTTCATTAGTTGACTTGTAAGATGTTCTTAAAGAGGTTTATCTTTAACTGTACTTCTGCCATCACTAAAGTCCTTGTATCACGTTTAAACGTTTTTTTTTGACATAGCTTCATCGTCGTAAATTTTTTTTTACTTTTTTAATTTATTAACATAAGAAATTTGGTTTTTTAGACAAAATTTAATGGACAAATTTTTCTCGATAAATTTATTCATTTTAAAAAATCGTCCACAATTTCTTGTGGACGATTTTTATTGAAATGATACGAAATTTCTATTAGATGTCAAGGAGAGTCATATCAAGCGACCGAATTTAAAAAAAGTCAGCTTTTTGATTTTACTGTGATTATACTGTGAATAAATATTTGTTGCCTACAATTTCAGTGTATATGCACTTTCCTTCCAATTACACTTTAATCCAGGGTTGACAGGCTTTTCTTACAGTGTCATGAGTCGTGCTGGGATTTCTTAACAAAATTTATTTATCAAAACATTATATTATTCTGCATTTTAGGAACGATGAGTTTTAGACACAACTGAAATAATGTTAATTCTTCTCATTAAGTAAATTACAATATGAGCGATTTTCATTTTGAAATGGTCTTCCAAATGTCACAGTATAGGCACTTTCGTCCCTTTCAAATAGGGTCATTCTAAGAATGTTCAAACAAAACTAAATTATACATAAATTGAAGTAGTTCTCAATTAACAGTGAACATTGACAGTGGGCACATTTAAAGTGGTTATAATGATGATCTTCAAAATGTTTCTTCAATAAAAAAACTGAAATATAACTTTTCCGGAAATGGGTCCAAAAAACGTTTTATTCGGCCATGGAAATAAGGCATGATCGAGACAGACGAGCCTCTAAGATGACATTTGGGAGACAGCTCTAGACATATATTTCTTCCGTGAAAAAATGACATCAAATGATTTTTAGGAGTATTTATGTGAGTCATGGAACATAATGTATGAGTAAAAAATTGTAAACTGTCTTTATCACGCATTAATAACTTTAAAAATAATGTTGGCAAGAAAGTGAATTTGTCCTAAAAGTTCTAGGCCTGAATGGAATACATAAGATCTACTTATCACTACACATGGAATCAAAATGTAACAAAGATTCTTCATACTCAAAACATCGTTTAAAGTTGAATTCTTCTATTGGAATCTTTGGTGTGAAATACTAAACTTGAAGAGATTTACCACTAAACACCAAATCACTTTTTTGAACTTCTCGGTGTTTAATGGTAAATCTCTTCAAGTTTATTGTTTGAAGTGAAATGAACATGATCTATGGAGAAGTTTATAATGTCAACAACCTCTCGTAGCTATAGTCAATGATTACACCGACCTATAAATTTTTTTTTAATGTTTTCCTCACTTCATGAGTCAAATCTAAACTAATTTTGGGTTTAGAGAAAACCAAAAATGAAATAAAGAAAACTTTTATTAGCTCTAGTTTCTGTTATATATAATAGGCGGGAGTATTTTATTTTAACAGATTAAAAGAAAACGATACATTTTAATTACATATGCCAACAACATTGAAAGTCCATTTGATTTTTTTTAATGACAGATTCTAAGAGTTCAAAATTGATAGGAGAATACCTGACAGGTAGTTGGGTCTGATGAGAATCACGTGGTGGCTTCATGATATTGTTTTCTTTTGGCTTGCCTCTTGTAAGTTAATTCCGGAGCATCCCTACACACAAACCAGCAGTAATCAAAAGCATTGCTTCATTCTAGAAGCCCTGATATCTCTGATATATTTTCTCCGTATTCATTAGTGACAGCTCCATATCTAGGAAGGAAAAAATCTACAAAATTTCCTACAACCTGAAAATGTAAGCTCGAAAAAATTACTTCATTGTATTTCCAAAGTAAGAGCTAATCTGTTATTTTTATAATGATTTTTGAATTCAGCAGGTGGACATACATAATACATTTAATTTGATATGGATTTTTGGTTATATGGATTTTTGGTGGTAAATACATTTAATTTAACATGGTGGATTTTTGTAACGACTTTGTTTAGCCCTTTACGAAACAAGTACTTTTTAACAGCTCGTATGTGCAAAGCCATATCTTTTTATTTAGCTTTTTTAGATCTTTTTGTGTGGAACTTTAGCGAATTAAAAAGTAAAATAGGACGATTTCGATATTCCATTTTTAAAATAGCATCAAAAACACATGCTACAATGTAAGTACTGGTTGCCATACGTATACACCCATAAAATTGTAACCAAAGTCGTCCATTTGTGGAAACCAAAAGTAGTTTCCCAATAATAACTGTTGTAGACTCATTGTATAATACAAAAATAAACACTTACAAATATTCACGCATTCAACAACTAAAAATACACGCACTCGAGCAATAAAATCAGCAATTCAAGCCGATCAGTTCATAAAATAACTATTTTGGGCATTTGTTGCCTCATCGACCCCAGTGCCTTCTTTCGCCGCATAAAACAATCCTAATCCATTCGAATGTCATGCCCGTAATAAAAAATAATTATTAAACAGAGTGTTAACTGGTCCGGCATGTTATTTATTGCTAACTGCTTCCGTTTTTTGTTTGCCTTCTAAATTTATGACATTTTAATAGCACCGTTTGTGAACGAGTTCGACTTGTGTACTCTCACGGAGTCGGCTAATTTGTTGCAGGGATGTCATAAAAAGGCCTATATTCATTTTCTTTTCTTCACGGGTTTTTGTTTCATTTGGTTCGCGCCCGACATAGCAGGAACGATGATCACTTTAGCGTTCTATTCATTTAATAAACGCTTTGCTTAGTTTTAACATCTTTTTAACTGAATCTTAACATCTTTTTAACTGAATATCTTATTCATTTTAATCATTTAAAATACTTTTCAATATTTCTTCTCTTTTTTCTTTTTTCTAAGCATTTTGCATGTTTATTTTTGCGACCATCCTCCATAATCTTTGAAATTGACTTCTTAACTAACTTGCCATTCTTTACTATATACCTACATCCGGAAATACCCTTTCATATTAAGCGTCACATTAATAATTGCTAAAGTTGACTGGATGAAATAAGTCCTTTATCCCAGTTCATGGTTTTCTTATATTTCTCTATTTGAATGCTTTCACAGGCATCCAAAGATCAAAAAAATATTATTTACTCTTTTAACTTAAGTCTTAAATTACTAATCTAAGACAATTAGTATGATTTTCACCTTAATTCCTGAACATGTTCTCTCTTTAAATCATTACTTTTGGTTTGTCACCGAGGTCGTCAGATTTTACACCCTTGAGCTTGGGGAGATATTAAAGAATATGTTTATAAAAATAATATTCAAACAAACTAGAATCAAAATAATAACATCCAATGTGACATTGGTCATTTCATTATGTTTTCTAATATATATATATATATATATATATATATATATATATATATATATATATATATATATATATATATATATATTATTACATATATTTTCGTAACCGTTTAATATTTTTATTTTTTATTTATTGGGACTTTCGGTCAATTAATAATTTTTAATTTTTTTATTCCTTTGTTAATGTTTCGATTCAATAACGAATCATCCTCAAAACAATTCAATAACTAATTAAACAATTAATTTTCCAAATTTTTTAACTATGCTGTGACATTTTTTTTAAGTTTTTAATTGATTTATATCTGACTTTCTTAAAAAGTCAGATAAAAAAAATTAAAAATTATTAACTGACCAAAAGTCCCAATAAATAAATAAATAAATATTTCCAAAAGTTTGAACCAGCAAATTTACATACAAATTTCTCATTTTATGTAGAACAATGCTTTATAATTTGTATTATATCTTCAGTGAGACCATAAAATATTGTTAACAAAGCATAAATGTAAAGTAACAAAATAACAATGTATAAGATAATATAAATCTATTGTAAGCTAATTTAACCAGGTGTTAGAAAGAATGTTTCCAGGCTCTGTTTCTCTCAGAATGCAGGAAGTTAACCTAAGCTGCGAATTTATGTACTAATTCTTAAAAAATACCCATTCTAGTCTAATAGTTTACAGACATAACTAAGTGAGGGGCTTCACGACCTCGAAAACAGTTTTCGCATGAATTGTTTTGACATTTTCAGTGTGTCCCTTACAATTTATATGACTCAGTTAAATATTGTTAAAGGCGATAGCATTAAAATTTTTTCGTATTAAAGTTTGTCAATTGTAATTCCAAACTTTATGACATCATTTTCAAAACAGTTTCTTTATAACTCCCTTGGTGGTAGTTGTCTATATTGCTGGTGCCTTGTTTTTTAGTTCTAACGACTAATGATGTAACTTTATTGTACAGTATAAAAATGTTGTGGAAAGTAAAACGAAGGCAATTTTATTAGATTCTTGTTTAAAAGAGATATCTTTTAAGCTTTAAGATGCCTCAAAATAGCATGAAGTAAAAGCGATTATATAATATATCTTTATATACAAAATGGTACACTGAAAATGGACATCTCCTAAAGACGTACGACTTCAGTATTTTTTTGTATAAAAATGTTTATTAACACAAAAATAATAGTGTAACATTCCATTTTTAATAATTAAGTGTTGAAAATAATGCCATTGAAATGATGGTCATTTTCAGGAAGACACCTTTAGAACCAATTTCGAAAATTTGCTTTTTCTCTACTAAGTCTCTGGAGCAATTCTCGGAGGCCTAAAATTAACAGTTTTGTTTATTAACTACTCCATTTAAATGCAGTCAATGCTTAATTTTCTCTAAGCATTGTTTGCTTGAGCTAAGGTGAGGTGCCGACAAAAAAAACCAAATTATAAACGTATCATAAGGAAAAGCCATGTTCTCGAGCCTATAGCGACATGATTGATACTAAATAGTATTATAGAGAAGGTCGATATACATCTCTAGCAAGCTCCCTCTTCCTCTATTAGCCGAATACCACCCATTATAAAAACGCCCATTTCCTGTGAATCACCCTATACTTGAAGAGATTTACCACTAAATTTACCTACCAACTTTCGACGCACGTTTCGCTAACCATGTTAGCATCATCAGGAGACGATTTAATCTATTAATAATAGATTATTGATATAATATAATAATGATATAATAATATATAATTAGCCAAACGTGCGTCGAAAAGTTAAAAAAAAAGGGATTTGGTGTTTAGTGGTAAATCTCTTCAAGTTTAGTATTTCACACCAAAGGTTCCAATAGAGGAATTTATCATCCTATACTTATTTAATTCGAAAATGAACTTAAAGCTATATTTTAACAAGCTGTCATATACTTTCGGTCTAACAGATATTTCATTAAACTTGTGAATGTATTCAAGAATCTTCTAAATCAAAGAAGTCGATACAAAGTTTATCTTAAAAATAACCTAAATGTCTCGTTTGGGTCAAGAGTTTGTAGTTTATTTCTGTAAACCAGAGATTTAGCATAACCCCACAAAAAATAATCCAATGGTGTAAGATCGCATGATCTTGGTGGCCAGTTGACATTAACATTTTGTGAAATATCGCGTCCTTAATAAACTTTTCTTGCAATAAATCGATCGTCTGGGGAGAGGAAGATCGTCTTGTTGAAAGGAAACATTGTTTACATCCACATTTATCAGCTCAGATATTCTGTTAGCATATTCTTAGAGCGTTCACTAATAACAGAAACACGATCATCGATTCAGGATCAGGATTCATCATCCTGCTCAAATCCAAAGATTAGCGAACACCTTGATTTCCAGATCCTTTCGACTGACACTACAACGAAGTGACAAATACACGAAGCGAGGAACTACCAAAAATTTCCACAGCCCTTAGACAAAATGGATATTCAGAAAATTGTATCAGGAAGGCCATTCGCAGTCAAGAAACCCAAACACAAAGAACAATAGAGGACCATGAATCAAATACACCAAAGGTCTTGCTACCATACGTAAAAGGAATCACAGATAGGATAAGCAAAATACTATATTAAGGAAACATAAGATCAGAACAGCCTACAAGCCACACAAAACTGTTGCAAACATCCTAAAAAACCCCAAGGACAAAGTTAGACTGGAAAATCATGGGGTGTATAGTATATCTTATCTTTATATATTTCTTTTGGTCCTTCAAAATTGATTTTATGTCCTGTATGTAGATGGTGCTGGAACAGAGCGGAAGTGGTTTGTTTGTTTTTTAAGTCGTTTTTATGTTCTTTTATTCTGGCCGATATTCGTCTGTTTGTTTGTCCTATGTATGCTCTGTTACAGTTGGAACAAGATATACTATACACCCCTTAATTTTCCAGTCTAACTTTGTCCTTGGGGTTTTTTAGGATGTTTGCAACAGTTTTGTGTGGCTTGTAGGCTGTTCTGATCTTATGTTTCCTTAGTATAGTAGTTTGCTTATCCTATCTGTGATTCCTTTTACGTATGGTAGCAAGACCTTTGGTGTATTTGATTCATGGTCCTCTATTGTTCTTTGTGTTTGGGTTTCTTGACTGCGAATGGCCTTCCGGATACAATTTTCTGAATATCCATTTTGTCTAAGAGCTGTGGAAATTTTTGGTAGTTCCTCGTTTCGTGTATTTGTCACTTCGTTGTAGTGTCAGTCGAAAGGATCTGGAAATCAAGGTGTTCGCTAATCTTTGGATTTGAGCAGGATGATGAATCCTGATCCTGAATCGATGATCGTGTTTCTGTTATTAGTGAACGCTATAAGAATATGCTAACAGAATATCTGAGCTGATAAATGTGGATGTAAACAATGTTTCCTTTCAACAAGACGATCTTCCTCTCCTCAGACGATCGATTTATTGCAAGAAAAGTTTATTAAGGACGCGATATTTCACAAAATGTTAATGTCAACTGGCCACCAAGATCATGCGATCTTACACCATTATTATTTGTGGGGTTATGCTAAATCTCTGGTTTACAGAAATAAACTACGAACTCTTGACCCAAACGAGACATTTAGGTCATTTTTAAGATAAATTTTGTATCGACTTCTTTGATTTAGAAGATTCTTGAATACATTCACAAGTTTAATGAAATATCTGTTAGACCGAAAGTATATGACAGCTTGTTAAAATATAGCTTTAAGTTCATTTTCGAATTAAATAAGTATAGGATGATCAATTCCTCTATTGGAACCTTTGGTGTGAAATACTAAACTTGAAGAGATTTACCACTAAACACCAAATCCCTTTTTTTTTAACTTTTCGACGCACGTTTGGCTAATTATATATTATTATATCATTATTATATTATATCAATAATCTATTATTAATAGATTAAATCGCCTCCTGATGATGCTAACATGGTTAGCGAAACGTGCGTCGAAAAGTTCAAAAAAAGTGATTTGGTGTTTAGTGGTATATCTCTTCAAGTATAGGGTGATTCACAGGAAATGGGCGTTTTTATAATGGGTGGTATTCGGCTAATCGAGGAAGAGGGAGCTTGCTAGAGATGTATATCGATCTTCTCTATAATACTATTTAGTATCAATCATGTCGCTATAGGCTCGAGAACATGGCTTTTCCTTATGATACGTTTATAATTTGGTTTTTTTTGTCAGCACCTCACCTTAGCTCAAGCAAACAATGTTTAGAGAAAATTAAGCATTGACTGCATTTAAATGGAGTAGTTAATAAACAAAACTGTTAATTTTAGGCCTCCGAGAATTGCTCTAGAAACTTAGTACACAAAAAGCAAATTTTCGAAATTGGTTCTAAAGGTGCCTTCCTGAAAATGACCATCATTTCAATGGCATTATTTTCAACACTTAATTATTAAAAATGGAATGTTACACTATTATTTTTGTGTTAATAAACATTTTTATACAAAAAATACTGAAGTCGTACGTCTTTAGGAGGTTTTACTTCAAGCTATTTTGAGGCATCTTAAAGCTTAAAAGATATCTCTTTTAAACAAGAATCTAATAAAATTGCCTTCGTTTTACTTTCCACAACATTTTTATACTGTACAATAAAGTTACATCATTAGTCGTTAGAACTAAAAAACAAGGCACCAGCAATATAGACAACTCCCACCAATATATATATATATATATATATATATATATATATATATATATATATATATATATATAGCAAAAAACAATATCCTATCATTTCCACAGTCCAGAAACCTCACCAAACAGTGATTTTCTGAGGATGAAGAGATAATTCCTGAATCACTTGATTTTAATTTTTCATTTTTTCATGTAGTAATTTCTCTTCAACTGCGGTTATGTCTTGCAAAATCGCCTAATGTAAATATTCAATCGGATTATTTAGCAGCTCTATGCGTTTTCGTCGCAATATTCTGCGAACCTCTACTATAATTTTCCAGGAATTGTTTTATTGCCTTTTTCACATGACGTACACCCATTGGTTATGCATTTACATAATCTGTATATATTATTATTCAAACGAAGTTGACGATGAGAGAGAATCTTGTCATTTTCGTGGCAATTAATTACGTGATTATGCGTACATATCCTAATTTTAAAATCTAATGGCACATGTTAAGATTTTGTTAAAAGGAAGAAAAATGTAATAACTCTTGATGCAAAAATTCAATTGTTAGACTGTCTTGCTGCAGATGAAACGTATACGAGTGCCGCGAAAAGGTTTAAAGTGAATGAATCCACAATAAGTACAATAAAGATTGATCATTACATTTGGGCCAGTGTTTCGTGCGGTACTAGTACCAGCGATAATGTTAGGTGTTTTTCGCTACCTCTAATGATCGAAAAGATGGAAAGAGCTCTCGGAATTTGGATCGAAGATTAAACAAAAAGAAAAGTATCTATTAGCAGCTTAATTATTAAAAAAGAAGCTAGGCGTATTTTCGAGAATCTAAAGTCAGATGAGTAAACTCTAAACTTCCAAGCCAGTAGGGTTGGTTTGAAAAATTTAAAAAGCGCTTTTCGCTTCACAACTTAAAAAAAGTGGGGAGTCGGCTTCTGCAGATCACGAGGCTGCTAATCGGTATCTGACTGAATTCAAACAATTGATTGAAAGCAAGGGTTAATCAGATTAGGTATTTAACGCCGATGAGACAGGTTTATTTTGTAAAAAGATGCCGGCTCGAGCATTTGTGTCCCAAACCGAAAGATCTACGCCAGGATTTAAAGCTGCAAAAGATAGGATTACGCTTCTATTTTGCTCTAGTGCTTCAGGTAACCACACGATAAAGCCACTGCTCGTATACAAATTTCTTAACCCACCTGATCTAAAATATAAAAACAAAAATAATCTGCCGGTCTTTTGGAGAGCAAATTAAAAAGGTTAGATGAGTGCAATAATATTTCCAGACTGTTTTCTGCTTCGTACCCAGTATTAGGTAATAATCGGTCTCAAAAGTATTGCGATTTAAAGCATTACTTCTTATTGATAATGCTCCCGGCCATTCTGAATCTTTAAAGTTAGCTGATTCGAACATAGAAATTTGGTTCCTACCTCCTAACACTACATCACTGATACAACCATTAGATCAGGGAATAATAGCAGCATTTAAAGGATATTATGTCAAGCGAACTTTCAGTTGTGTATTGAATAGCATGGAACTAAAGCCTGTTCTCACAGTTACTGAGGGTTGGAAAGCTTTTAATGTCGCCCATTGCATAACACTTATCAAAGAAGTGGATATCAATCAGTTGATTCGTTATGTTCGTCATCAGTGAATTCCTGTTGCAGAATGTTATGGCCTGAGGTTGTGGCTGATATATCAGCAGTTCCAGTCAAAGCAACATAAATTGACAACATTATTGTAAGAATCTTACACCAAATTCATGGCGATGGTTTCGACGAGTTGCAACCAAATGACATTGAAAAGTTATAGCTTGTCACGACAATGAACTATCAGTATTAGAACTATTTGAAATTTTGGAAAATAGATCGTATGTCGAAGGCAGTACAGACGATGAGATACCCGATGAGGCAATACTACTAAGATGACATGACTACTACATCCTTAATCAAAAAAAAAATATATTAACCGCACAACAGTTGCACGATTTGATCTATGATGAACACCCTTCACTAGAAAGAAAACTAAAGTTTTCAAATGGTTTGGATGGGCTACTACGACGTCATAGGGACCAAAAAGAGCTCACAAAAAAAGTTAAACAGCCAACAATTTTGCATTATTCGAATGAAGATGAAATAATTAAGCTAATCAAGCAGCTTAAAAATAACAACGCTTCTGGTGAAGATGGAATCACTGCTGAATTTTTGAAATCCGCTACAATCAAGGAAATAACCAAAATTCTACAAGAAGTTTGGCGAACCGAACAGATTCCGGAAGATTGGAAAGATCAAGAAAGGAGATAGAACGGATGTAAACAACTATAGAGGGATATCTCTTCTCCCAGTTTGTTACAAGATTCTATCCCAATATCTACTAGACAGAGCACAGGGACAGTTAGAACCTAAAATTGGTGAGTATCAAGCAGGTTTTTGCCCGGGCAGATCCTGCCCTGAACAGATCCTGAATCTAAAGTTGATCCTAAGACATCAAAAACTGTACAATAAAAATATCGTCTGTACATTTGTGGATTTCGAAAAAGCATATGCTTCTATTGACCGCGAATCTTTATTCCGAATTTTGAAAGAACAAGGACTAGATCTAAAAACGCTGGCAATTATTAAAGCAACATTAACTAACGCAAGGTCAAAAGTTAAATTCATGGGTGACATCTCAGAGCCCTTCGAAATTAAAACTGGAGTGAGACAAGGGGATGGACTCTCGCCACTCTTATTTAACTGTATTCTAGAAAAAAGTAATACAGGAGTGGCGTGAAAAAAAATCGGCCCTGAATATTGACCAGCCCATTAAACTGGGGAGAACCAACATCAAAATTGATTGAAATCCTAAAAGAAACAGCAGAAAAGGTAGGACTCCAAATTTCCTTTGAAAAGACACAATACATGACCTGCAACAGACTAAGAACACCATTTCTAAAACAAAATATGGTAAAATCCGACGAGCCTCTCAATTCAAATATTTGGATGAAATAATCATGGAAAATGGGTTGGAAAAAGCGGCCAATAAAGGTACATGTCAAAAAATGGAAACGGCAGTGAGACTTACACAAAATATTTACAACAAAAAATGCCTATCAAAAAACACAAAACGGAGACATTATAACACAGTTATTAAGCCAGAATGTCTATATGGGGCAGAAACGCTCATTTTGATTAGAAAGAGAGACATCGAGGACATTGAAAAAAGGAAAGAAAAATCATAAGAAAAATCCTAGGCCCCAAACAAATAAATACAACAACATACCGACTTCGAGAAAACCAAGAAATCAAACAATACACAAATATACATAGCGATATGAGAAAAAGAAGAGTTAAGTTTTACGGACACATAAAACGGATGAATCCGAGTAGGCTAACTAGACAAAGAGTCGAAGTTTATGAAAATAGGAGTAGAGCTAAAGTAGACATAATTAAATGGATTGCTGCAATTAAAGAAGACCTAAGATCAGCAAATATTACACAAAGTGAAATTCAGGATAGAGACTGTTTCAGACACAAGGTTGACGTTTGGAAGGTTGGCCAGAGAGAAATATGTAGGAAAACTGGAACAACTGGGTGTGACAAAAGGAAAAAAGCTCATAGCGAAAGAATGAAATCAGTATGAGTGCAAAGGAAGGCTAACAAAAACAAACGCCTCTAATTGTACTTCACGTGGTCCACCAGGGCCCATGCGTGAATAATAATAATAATAATAATATATATATATATATATATATATATATATATATATATATATATATATATATATATATATATATATATATATATATATCTATATATATATATATATATATATATATATATATATATATATATATATATATATATATATATATATATATATATATATATATATATATATATATATATATATATATATATATATATATATATATATATATATATATACATATATATACATATATATATATATATATATATATATATATATATATATATATATATATATATATATATATATATATATATATACATATATAAACATAAAAGTAAAGAAAAATAACAAGGAATAATAATAAGAAGAAAGTTATTTGTCATTAGAAGTTATTTAAAAATTTTTACCTTAAAATTAGGTTATCTGTATACGTTTTTTAGGATTTATTCTCTTTACAAAATATTTCTTTTTTAAATAAAGTCAAAAATAAAATAGAATTAAAATTATCCATAGAATGTAGGATGACTAGAAAATTATTTTAGACGATAGAGAAAATTCACTCTGTTTTATTTCCAAGTATTCAGGTAAACTCAGATTGAAAATATTAAAAATTTACCCAGTAATCGAACAAGAGATTCGGCCGAAGAAATATTAAGCTATTTTCTTCTATACGATAGTGAGTTAGAAAATCGACATATCGAATGAAGCAGTAACGTACATGTTTCTCGGTCAATAGGCGAGGCAGGAATTGGTTAGTACGTTATAAAGCAAACATATCTCGATTGTATGGTAATCAGATCGTAGTAGTTGAAAGATTTTCAGTTGTGAAACGAATAGTATCGCTAAATCAACTTTGAAGGAGTCAGGTTTATGTACAGTCTTTCCATTATGTTCGGTCAAGACTCCGTTTCGAACCATTGTGATCGGATATTATTGATGATTATTTATTGAATAGTAAAGGAATCAATGAATTTAAAAAAGAGAGGTTTGAACCGATTACGTTATTAAGGTACCGTTATTTAAGAAAAAAATTGTTTTGCATAAAAGTAACATCAATTTAAAGTATTACGTCTCCGAAGACTCATTGCCAATTCTTCTTTAAATATCTTCAAGGTATTATAGTGACTATCCAGTATTAAAAATGTAAATTTCATTAAATTAAACAAACAATAATGAATAATAAATTGATTAAATATGTTTTTCGACGTTTGTTATTATACTAGGTGTTTCAACACGAGCTACAGGGCAACTGATTAAGGTAAACCCAGCATAGTTATTAATTTAAAATATAGTGACATAGGAAATAAAATCTAGTTTTGATAAGTATACAACAATTATATGATTCATTATGATCATCATCATAATATTTCACTTCATTTTTCCATTCGTTTGTATTCGCTGCTATCCAAATAGTACAAATTCTTAAGATGTCTCTACTCTCCTGGTCTACCTCCAATCACTCAATCTTGTATTGTAAATATCCTACCCATCTCTACATTTCCTTTGCAATTGTGTCTATCACAAATTGTACTATAGTTCTAAGAATTTCTTCGTTTGTAACTTTATCTCTCACACTTGTGCTCATCATTAATCAACTATGAGGGACGTTGGGTGCATGTTAATCGATAGCCCTGCGTTTCGAAATTTAGTGGAGCGTTTCTCGGGAGCAGACCGTGCGTTCTGTGTTTCGAGAATTTTATCTCAGAGAAAGTTCTGCAGTTATCATGGTTTGAGTTACATTAAAGATGCGTCAAGTGTTCCCCTCATCAGGAAATTGGTTAAGAAGTTTATAGAAACCGGTTCAACTATGAATAAGCGTAAGTCAGGGCGACCAAGGTCATCATAAAGTTGTGGAAACACATCCCGAAAATTTGGAAATGGTAAATCAGTCCTCATCAGTCAGTCATGATAATCCGGTCCTTTTCCTTCATAAACAAACGCATGCTTTAAATGTGCCTCGATCATCATTGCACTGCATTTTGCACAAGGACTCAAAACTGCACCTGTAGAAAATTCAACTGGTGCAAGGTTTAAAGCCCCAAAATCCCAGTCAGAGACTTCAACTCATCAATCAGGTAACTGAGCGTTTTGGAACATTCAACAATGTATTGTTTTCGGATAAGGCTCATTTTTATCTGAACAGTCATGTAAATAAGCAGAACAATCGTTACTGGAGTGCAACGAACCCGAAACACAAGCATTCGCCTAAAGTTACTGTATGGGTTGCAATGTCAGTGCGAGGACTAATCCAAAACAAGACGAAGGAGACGCACAGTTACCGCCAATTAAGCAAAACTGCAATTAACTGCAAAATTTTGCTAATTATAATCAAAGAACATAGTTTTAACAGGACGGAGCAACGTCACACTTCCAACAGGTCTTTGCCACGAATTTGTGAAATTTTCCCAAACAAATTGATCTCCAGGCGACGTGACATAAATTGACCTCCTCGTAGTCCTAATTTAAGCCCTATCAATTTTTTGACTCTTGACAAATTTGACTCACCCAACCTTTCATCCACCAAGTAACTCTCTGGGAATTCAAACTCGTATTGAAGATACATCAGATGTTGGACCGTCTCCCCTCCATAGGAGAAGAAAACAGTGTTGTCGGATTGAGCGATATACCACTAATCTCATTATTTAATTTACACACACAGTGGTGTAGTTATTTATCATCTTAGTTTTATCATAATTTATTTCCAGGCTGACTTTTCTTATAGCTTCACGCAAATCTTGGAGCAGACATATGATTTTTAATAAGTTGCCTGATATATGAATGATATCGTCTGCAAATTTAAGGCGACTCCATCGATATGTATGCCTTTTGTCTCCCAATTTAAATTATTTTGAATGTATTCTTTAGAACTATTATGATTTTTTTAACGTGACTTGCTGTTTAGTGTCTCTTGATTTTAACTTATCTGGCCATATCATGTAGATGTCCTGGCACTTTCATATATGTTTTTAATAATACTGGAATACCTCCAATTTGTGCTTTATCCATCAAGAGCATTTATTTTTAGCAAATCAACAAAGATGATTGTAAAATAAGACCAAAATTTGTGAAAAAAAATGATTATTTAATATTTATAATTTCATAGGCCTGTAACTTATAACGAATGAAACGTAAATGTAACTTAGAACTAATAAAGCTCGCCTTCCAACGTTTGTGTTTTTAGTCTTAAGCCGCGTCCTCACTTGAACACGAATGCGAATGAGGCAAGCCGAGTCCGCATCGAATGCCTCAGATCGGGAGAAATATCTGCAACGATACAATTTTTGATTTTCCGGCCGAGAAAATGTCGAATGAACAATTATCAGTGGCTTGTGTCAATTTTATATATGTTTATAACTTATTAAAAAATAAAAGACGTAAAAACATAGACGTAGATGGTCTTTCCAACTATATTAACATACTCGAATGAATGCGAACGCGCATGAGGCAAGCCGGCCAAACATGCTCAAACCAATCGCCGCACAGCCTCGACGCGATCCACAACAGTTGGATCCGAGCCATTCGGTGCGGGTTCGGCTTGCCTCATTCGCGTTTGTGCTTAACTGAGGACGCGGCTTTAAGGTGTTTCCTCACTTGAGCACGAACGCGAATGAGGCAAGCCGATGTCGCACGGGACAGTTACTGATGACGTCATAAAGAGCTCAGAAAAGAAGCTCAAATAATTTGCCGCACGGTCTCAGAGCGATCCATGTGTAGTCGATTCATTAAAGGAATTTCAATATTTACATCATCAAGGTTTTTTACAATTTTTATTTTTAATAACTTAGAAATAAGTATAAAATGATACAAGCCACGGATAATTATTTATCCGACATATTCGTTGTGATCCGGCGAACAAAAGTCAAAAATTGTATGCTTGCTACGGCAAGCCTTATGCGTCCTCATGTAAGAAAACAGTTTCTCGACCCGAGGCATTCAGTGCGGCCTGGGCTTGCCTCATTCGCGTTCGTGCTTAAGTGAGTACGCGACTGTATAATTAAATCTAATATATACTCATAAGATTGGAAAATAACGGTAAGGAACACCCTGTCTTCAAAACTAAATCAAAGATTGAATTGCATTCAAAACTCAACCCCGGTAAAGTATAATTTAATTATAAAATGAAAAAGTTTGTCTACATGAAATTTCTGTGCAAATATAATTTTGAAAATTAACTCTTAAACTATATAGTATGTCGGAAAAGAAAACTTTTTAAATTTAACGAAAACTACTAGCGCCATCTATTGAGACAATATATAATGTGAAAGCATTATATCTCCTCTATAAGACGAGATCGCCATCATTAGAATATATCAATGGATTGTTAAATTGTAGTCCTTAAAGTGTTTGTCGTCTTTTCTTTTTGTCATCTCGTCACAAAAACACGATGGAACATAGAGGAACATTTGAATTGAGTGAAAAAGTGTATCCAAAATGTTTCCTTTAACTAATAAAATTGAAAATCCTGGATACAGCAACGGCAGCCGTTCGCCGGAGGCACCTAGGCATAGCACATTAGCGCAAAACAAAAAACAACACATAGAACATGAAAAGGTTAAAAATAAAATAATTAAAAAAATTAAAAGGAGGTCTAGTGGTCTGGTCCACTAAAATCCTACTATCCTAACAAGTTTTTCCTAACTTAAACGAGCTCTTGCCTAGTTCACAGTGATTTTAAATTAGGTTATACTAAATCTATTTAAACTATACTAAATAAATGAAACTACATCAAAGGTAATCAAGTGGAATAAATTAAAATATGCTAAACCAAACTAAATTAAATCAGATCGAATTGTATATGGTTTATTTCCTGATGATACAGAGAGAAGTAGGCAAATAATGTAAAAGAATCGTAGAATATTAAGGCCCGGTTCTACAATGCAAGTATATACCTGGTATAAGCTATACTTGGAACAAAGTCTGAAACGCTCCTTCTACAATCGCCGAACAAAGCTATTCTCGGTAGAAATCGACAAATATAAGTTATCCCCTTGAATTTGGGTGGATATACTCCATATATAGTTATACTTACTTTCTATTGGCCAGCTTCAGTTGTCAGTATTAATAAACATACCCTGTCCTTTCTTTATATTCGACAGTTTTATGCATTTTTAATTATAACAGTGAAATAAATAATTGATATGGATCTCATAAATTTGATTTTGAGGTGAAAGTGATTTTGAAGACGTAGTTTTAATTCGACGGCCAAAAGTATTTAAACATAGGTATGAAAAAACAAATATATAGTTATACGATTTTTAATGTAATATGCATTTTTTAGGCCCGATTATTTCGTGGCGTTTGACGACCTGGAATTTTTTAAACGTTTTCGCTTACAAAAACGAACTTATGCAATGTTGCTGAGTTTTATTGAAGGTGAAATTAAATCTTCAACAGATCGTAATCGTGCGACAAAATTGTATAAAATCTGCAACAAAATTGTTATTGACAAGCTACGTATAATGGATATTGTTGCACGGTGGCCTGAATCAACTCATGATCAAGCCATCTACACGAGCAGCAGAATTAAAGGGAGGCTGGCGAACAATGAATTCCACACATCAGTAATCTTAGGTGATAATGGGTACAGCAATACCAACGTCCTAAAGAACCTTTACAACACCCAAATACTCAAGCGGAAATCCTTTTTAATGAATCCCATATCCGAACAAGACACTGTGTAGAAAGATGTTATGGAGTTTGGAAATGCAGGTTTCCTATTCTGTATGGTATGCGTGTGTCAATGGAACATTCCAAGGCAATCATAGTTGCAACTGCTATTCTGCATAATCTTGCAATAGATGAACATGAAGAAGAGTCACCAGTCGAACATGGCATGAGCTGCAAATTGAGCCTCCTATTGTTCAAAATCATGATGTCCGTGAAAACAACAGAATGCGAACATCACTTCAAAACCATTTTTCAAATTTGATATAATTTAATAAGGTTTAATTATGTTGTGTACTGAAAACAATGTATTGTTTGTTGTACTTTGTATTTTAGTATGTAATTTTGCCTCCATATGCCTGTTTAGCCATGCAGCTATTTTGTTCGCTTAGAACAAATAAACATTTATCTATAAGAACGGTAAATTGGAAAATTAAATAAATTTATTTACCTAATTATTTTGTTGATAAACGTCAAAATAAAAGAAAAACGGAAGTACATTTTGTTAACGTTTTATTTCAAGCCTCATGGTAATACATCAGTTTCTAAAACAAATAAAACCCTTTAATGTTAAGTATTTATTTGTTATCTATGGTGCTAGCTAATTATGTAATATTCACATCTATTAATAAATCAAAATAATAAACATAGAATGTCTGTGTGGTTGGCAAATAAAATTAATTAAGATGGTTGTTACTTTCTTCTCTTTTAAGTTGAGCATTCAATATTTTCATTCCCAACTGATTGTTTTTCTTCCAAGCATTTTTCTTTCCTTCCTAATTCCTCCAGAAGTGCCATTTGAAAATCAATGAACTCAATCTTTTTTCTGCCCAACTCTTCATACACATTCCCACCGTGTCCTTGCTGCAACTTGGAAGAAACTGATTTGCTTTTGTGTTTATCTATATTTATATATATATATATATATATATATATATATATATATATATATATATATATATATATATATATATATATATATATATATATATCATTTCTTGAATAATGTTTACCTAAATAATCTGAGATTTCAACACTTTGCTTTTAGGCTGTCTTAACTGGTGAGGATTCGATGAACTCCAGTTACAATTTGCCTATAATTATTAATTACTTTTATTTTATCACAAATCTCTTTAAAATTATTGATTGATTTGTCCGTTACTTTGTGATAGTTCATTTTTTAAAAATGAATAAAACAATTTTTTACTTTGTTATCTATCACTTTTATTCATATTTATATTTTTATCATATATATATTTTTTTAAACAAATCTCTTTCATTTGAGTTTACATACAAATTCTATATTGGCACTACAGTGTACCTTGCAGTGTATTTTGCAACTGGCAAATCTGTATTTACTATAAAATATATACACAAGACAAAATAATTGAATTGAATTGATTGCCGTTGCCCCAACACCAATCAAAGCCAGCCCCTTATGTCCAATACCATCTAACTTTATTTCTCTCGTTGGGCCCCCACCCGTTTTGTACATATATTGTCTCTGTTCCACATATTCCTTCTTTATTGATGTTTTTAACGAATCCCATTTGCTACACAACATTTTGGCAGTTCTTCCTGTACCACAAACTGCATTGAACCTTCCTTCAATCAGTCTCCAGTTTATATATTTGGTATTATTGGAAAGGGTGTCTGTTTTCTTGCACTCTGGAATAGAATAATGTGAGGATCACCGGCACCGTTCAATATGTAAGACAACTTTATACGTACCGACAATTTCTTTACTTGCCTGAACCAAATCCACTAACAGAACAATTTCGTCAATCGTGGCATTATTGCACCGCTTTTTCTCCATTTTAAGAAGATGAAACAATATTTTTATAAATCGAATAAAACAATTTTAT
Source organism: Cosmopolites sordidus (assembly GCA_031761425.1). Lineage (NCBI taxonomy): Eukaryota > Metazoa > Arthropoda > Insecta > Coleoptera > Curculionidae > Cosmopolites > Cosmopolites sordidus. The sequence continues at coordinate 1,702,729 of JARFXV010000063.1, read as the reverse complement.
ACTTTGTTATCTATCACTTTTATTTTAAAATTGCGTGAGTATAGTTTCCTAAACGATGTTACATTCTCGAGCACTACTTTAAAACTAAGGTATTATAGCTGTTTATCCTATGTACCTAATTTTACACTTTTATTGGGGTTAATTTCTTTACAATATTTTGAATAGTAGGGAATTCCGGAGATCTATCTGATCATTTAATAGATTCATCTAGATGGTTCTTTATTATATTTACAAATTTCAATTGCTTCTAAATTGTTTAATTTTTTGCTTCTTGGCGCTGTACTGTAAATCGCTTTACGAAACTATAGTCACGAAAATTTAAAAATAAAAGTGATATATAACAAAGTATAAAATTGTTTTATTCGATTTAAAAAATGAACTATCACAAAGTAACGGACAAATCAATCAATAATATTTTTATAATTTTCAAACCGTTTACGTTAGGTTAAGCTCACAAAATGCTATAATTTCCCACATCTTCAACTGTTAACGATGGCCCAATCCCACCTACTATTTTGATGTACTAGAACTACCTCGGCGTTATTTTAGTTATAACTATGTCGTTGTAGGCAACAGACCAACACCAGATATACTGAGAATCATACCTGGTATAACTTATTCCGAGTATAACTGTTCGCCGTTTGTACTTGGTTTATACTTGCAGTGTAGAACCGGCCCTAACTCAATAAAAAATAATAAAATTTGTTATCTGGCCTTATGGCCTTTGTCACGCCGCTTGTTTATCCAACACTGGGCTATCCAAGTACTAGTAAGTTCGCCTACTGATAATTTTGTGTTCCTAATACGGGGGTCCTCAAAAGGTCTAAAATCTACATTGACCGGGTACTGCACAAAGTGACCTCAAAAAGTCTGGATTTGGTAATGGCTGGGCTACGAAATATATATCTATAAAATATAAAATCTATAACTGCCTGGCCCCTAATTGATCGGGTTCTCTAATTACCGGGTCATAAAATTACTGGTTCCTATAACCGCCAGGCCATAAAGCCCTCTACAAAAATATCAAAATAATCCGCCTGAGTATGGCTTGGGGAGCTAATCTACATACCTCTGACGGAAGGGTACGGCGTGGAGACGTTTGTTCAGCTCGAGATGTGAAGTTAGACTATTTCGGCCCTGTCCGCTACGATACAGGTACGCTCTCAAATAAGACGCACGCAAAGTGATCTTACCTATAGCGGCCGATAATTTGTAAACGCTACAAGAGTTTATGGAGATGATTGCTCATCCCGTACACGTGTGTTCAAGTGGTATAAGCGATTCCAGCACGGTCGTGATGCTTTGGAAGAAGTGATGCGAAATGATCGCCTACGATGCGAATTCGATTGTGAGATTTGTGAACGGAGAAAATAAATACGACCAAAGACATGATTCGCGAAATTTTGACAAAAGATTTAAATAAACGGAAAGTCTGTGTTCGATTTGTTCCTCATAGGACCGTCACTGTTGCCGAAAAAACAAATCTATGTGTTTCACCAACTTCCGTATTCGCCTGATTTATCCCCGTGTGACTATTTCCTGTTCCCGAAGTTTAAACCGGTCAGTAAAGGAACGTTTTATGACAGTGTTATACGAGTGCAAGAAGTCGTAACGAGGGTCATTGAGGTAATTCCGAAAAACGACATAAACTAATATATGCTAGTATTGGTTGAAGGTGCGTAGTATGGTATTGCGGAAGGGATGTATTTTGAATAAAAAGAAATAATTTTAGCAAAATAACTGTTTGTTTTTTTATTTAAAAATGTCTATTATTTTTCGGAATACTGTGTATGCTCCTAAGATTTGAACATAATGATAGATCACCCTGTATCGAAAATTAAAGCAAAGGTTGAATTGAATTCAAGATTAAATCCCGGCCAAGTAAAATGTAATCATAAAATGAAATAAATTCGTTTCCATGAAAGTTCTCTGTTATTTTAATCTATAACTCTTAACTATTTCGACAATAACATTCTTAAAAATAGTAAATTATCTAACAAAAATTGTTGTCTAATATACTTATTCGAATAAACGAAAAAGCGTTTTATCCAAAAAAAAACTTTAGTTTACGTCACATCGTATTGTTTCATCCTATTTCCATCCGCCCAAACGGGAACCTAAAATTAACCCGGTAATTCAAGCCCCACCGAAAATGTAAACGAAAATCATTGTTTTCCCAAACGGATACGCCCCGTGTGTCTGCGTATCTGTCCCTTGTTGGGGCGCCATCCTCCACCGTATCGGATTTCTCATCCCGAGTTATACGATGTTTATAAAACGATTAAGGCAGTTTAAAAGATAAATATTAAACGCCATTAAGTTGCGACGATGCGCAGAACCCACTCTTCCCCCGCTCTCTCCGGCCCCCTTGCATGCCGAAAACGGCATATTTCTAATTTTAATTAGTCTTTGTGTTGGGTGCGCCCCCGTATCGTCGGTTCGGCCGCCACGATACGGAAAATTTACTTCTATTTGCTGCCGAAATAAAGATAAATATTGGTATTAACTTAAGCTCTGCTTTATTGTTTTTCTAATTACAAAAGGGCCTCGTTGAAATGCGTTGTTTTAAGGTTTTATTTACAACAGTTATATGTTTTCTTCTTTGGTTATTTGAATTTGCTTGAACTTCTGAATAATCATCATTTAAATTATTGTATCACATGTTTTTGTGTGAAATGGAAAGCAATATCATGCCATGTTTCTCTATTCATAGTTTATCTCATTTTTTGTAAATCTCTCTGTCTCATCTGTCCATGTTGTTCTACCATTATTTTTTTGCGTTCGATTCATTTTAAAAGTTTGTCCCAGCTATCTCCATCTTTGAAATTTCACAATTAATATGATATATGAATAAAGCTACTTCTCCTACATGGTTTAACTCTTTTACCTTAAAATATATTTTATTATACTTTTTTCTCCAATATTCCCGGACAACATCTTTTCCTCTGTCTCTAACAAAGTCCATGTTGCGATTATACCTATTGGCCTTATAATTCTTTTATAAATTTTTAAATTTAGACTGCGATATATCGCTTTACAAAATAATAATTCCTTAAAAGAGCGAACTACAGTGTGTAAGTGAGCTTTAACTTCCTGCCATGATCTTCTGTTGTATTTTTTTCCTTATTGTACACAGATATGTGAAATGTTTCACTTATATTTCTCCGCTTTTTTTTGTTATTTTTAAACTATATCCACTTCTTGTCTAAGACCGTTTCTAACTTCAATTTTTTCTGATATTTCTCCTTCTATTCGAATACTATTTTCTATTCTCCCTAAGGTAAGCTTCATCATGATAATTATGTTTTTCATTGTTCTCACTCCTTTAGTGCTTTGGACGATTAGTCTCTTTACTTCATTAATCTATTGGAACATTTGGTGTGAAACACTAAACTCGAAGAGAGTTCCGTCTTAAAATAATTTCGGGTTTAAGCGTAAATCTCTTCGAGATTAGTCTCATTGCATAATTATATGTTAATTTAAAGTCAACACAACACCACTGTGTCATTATTGCAATATATTCGTAACTTTTGAGTTTGAATTTCTCTCAAAGCAAATATCTGGTCCATAACTGATATACCCTTCTTGAATCCACTGATATTCTCCTATCATGCCTCAACTGTTCCTATCAGCTTGATCTTGATATTCTTAGCGATGAACTTATATGCTAGATTTAATAGTGCTATACCCCTAAATGTTACTCCTAAGGGCTACCCCTAAGTGGTACATTCCTTTTTATCCCTTTACAAATAGAGTGGACACAGTGCCGCTTCATTTATCTTTATCTTCGGTAACCTTTCTTTTATCCAAACTTTGTTCAATAGTCTTAGTAAACTGTGACCCAACCCTTCTAGTTGATATTTAAGAATTTGTACGGTTATCCCATCGTTGATTGAACTCTTGTTATTTTCTAGAATTTCTGTTTTCCATCTTACATTTGGCTAATACTGGAACTCTTTGCCTGTCTTGATTTCGATCATTGTCCATTTAATATGCCTCATTATTCTCTCCTTCATGTCTATTCGCCTATTCATCGAAATATATTAAATTAAATAATTGTTATGACTATAATATGCACTCATAATATGACTCTCTTTTCCTATACCAATACAGGAACCATTTTACATATGTAAAATATTGGATTTTTTTGATACACTGCCCCCTCTATTGCGTGCTTCTTGGCCGAACCACTTTTTTTGGGTTTGGCTCATTTTGAAAGACCCATACAGTCGACTGCTGTTTAGTTTTGGACTCAGACGCATAGATCCAATATTCGTCACCTGTTTAGCAACTGTGAGCAAACGACAACCACGATTGAATCAACTAAACTAGAGATACACTGGCTTTAGATGGTGCTTAATTACCAAAAGTCAAAATGAGTTGATCGATGCACTGTTGTTGAGATAATCCATGCCGAAAGTCGCAGTAAATCATCGCAAGAAAATTCTCATCAGTTAATCCCATTTTTTGATTGAAATGATATATTCAAGTCATTAAAAAATACAAATAGTGTCCGTATGACATAACGTTCTAAGTACGTATATAATACATCCAACAATGTCTTTCCGATGTATATGTCAGCTAACTTTCCGATATATATGTCAGATGGCACCTAGAAACACCATTGATGCCAATTCTCGATACATAAATAGCAGCGCTCGTATATATAATAATGTAAAACTTTGTTTTCTTGTAACTCGGCAATTTTTATATTTTCTTGTTTGTTCGGTATAATTTATTTTCCATGATTCTTTCACGAACAAAATTATGTAACATAATTATATCATAATTAATACAGAATATAAAGTATACGTGATATTAAAATGCAAAGAACATTCACCTCTGTTTAACGTGAATGCTTTGCCGAAAGAATGGGAAAGCACCCACGTAGTAAATTTTTTATTATTTGGTATTCTATTCCATGGGCTCATAATGCAACTTTGCATTCTATAAAAAATAATTCAAGAACTATTGATTTTTAACGCGAAGAAAGTGTTAAAAATTGGTCAATAAAAGTTTCAATATTTTGTATTGTATCGATTATTAACTAGAGCTTGCAACTATACCGGCATTAATTCTATTAATTCCGGTATAGTTGCTATGTAAAAAATCTTTTGCTATTTAAAAAAACTATAAAACAACTATACAAATACATATTTTCCATGAAAAATCTTACTGCATTAACTATTTATTAACAAACTTTATATTTTACTTTAATTATGGTATGGTTTTTCGAATATAATTTGTAATGTGTGTCGATATAACGATATAAAATTTAATGCAATTAAAAGAAAGAAAATTGAGAAAAACCGATTTGATGAATATGCTTTTTGGTTCAATGTATGTCTAAACATTATGTAATAAAAAATGTAAAAGCAATTATGCCAAAGGAAGTTAACGCATTGGTTAACCAAGGAATTGAAAAACTATTTTAGGAACAATCCCTCAGATATTCTGATTTAAACGTAATTTATATAATCCAAACTAATTTGGGTTATATAAATTACAACGCAAGGATTTAAACTATGTTAGAGCGGAACATTAGAAAAAATATTAACATTATCAATCTCCGACTGTTGAGTACTATTAATTTTAGTTTTATTAAAGTGTTATCTATCTGGCAAAGTAAAATATCATCCTGAGCCATCCTGATCATCAAAGTATTCTCAGTGTTGAATGTTGTATGCCAAGCAAAGATGCTTGTTCTCTCTGTACACTCAATAAATCAGAACTTGTTCTATGATTCCACGATTTAAATATTATATGACGTAAAGACAATATGGGTGGTAACGACACGGAAAACAAAGATTTTTGGGTTTATATTCCGATATAAATCCACGGAGTTATGGGAAATGGGTTAATTTTAGGTTAGAGAGCGAGGAACGAGGCGTCGCGTCGCGTCGCGTCGGCTGGCGTAGATGTTTATTTACAATTGCAGATGTTTGCCGTTGTCAGGATGTTTCTGATCCATTGAGTTGACGAGCTGTTACAATTAACCGCGCGTAGCGTAAAACGTCTACAGGGTTACTTAGTAATAATTCAATCTTGAAACCCGAAGAATTCCGGTTATGAAAATTACAATTATTAGAACGGATTTATAAATACGCTAATGGATTTTAAATGATGTGTAATTCAATCGGTAATTCAGCGTTCAGGATTAATCTTTTACAAGTAACGAAAAAACCGGATCTATTTTTAATTTTACAAATAACTGATTTTTTAGTCCTCAACTTTAATTATCCGCCTTTTTAACAATCTTTGACATTTATTTGTAAAAAAAGTAGTATACATTTACTCCTCAGGGGCTTAAATTTAACTCCAAGTACGGGCTTGATGCATCCGAGGAACCAAAGTTACAGGATCATCAGCCAGCGTCGATCCACTGCAGGATGAAGGCATCTTCAGCATGCTTCCAACTTTCATGGTCCTGTCCTCTGCCACTTGGGTTCTATATATATATATATATATATATATATATATATATATATATATATATATATATATATATATATATATATATATATAATAAATAATGTGCAACCATTCCTTTCAGCGTGACGCCTTCTCATTAAACTTAGCTTAACTACATTAGCAAAGATCTGCTGTTGGGTGCCACCCGTTCTTAGGATACTCATAAGGATTTACATACTCTTAAATAACCAGTTTTTAAGAATGGGTCTAGCAGTCCTATCCTGAAAAAACAATTGCTGTTACGAAACCTAATGCGATATGTGTAGATAGAGTAATAAAACTGATTTTGTATATTTTTTAAATTTACTTGAATGTACACGGCGCTGAAAACGGGTTGTCCACTTTTCATAACTGTGCCGGAACTCACATACTGGAATCACCTTTAGCTAGTTGGTTTGAAAAAGAAACTCAGCATGCTTTTAATTTGCTTGTTCTAGTTTGTTTTAGCCGTAGCAAGGTGGATTGCAATGTCTGAATGATTGTGGCGTGTTCATATATTTTTTTTCCTATATTTGGGTTTTTCGCCACTATCTAAAACTCAAAAATTATCAACAATACCTGTTCTTATGTAAAGAAAGAATCACTGGGTAAAAACAAAAAACCAAACGGAGACAAATTTCTCAGTGATTCTTTTTTGTAATAAATTTACCTAACGAACAAAATTTTAAAAAATTTTACAAACTTTTAACGTTAACGTTTCGGAGGGTACTCTCCCCCTCGTTTTCAAAACTAAACTAAAAAATAAATTATATTAATTTGTAATATATAAAGTAACGAGTGAAAGTAAATATATGTTTTTGTGTATATCAACTTTACGTTATGTCGTTACTTTATATATTACAAATTAATATAATTTATTTTTTAGTTTAGTTTTGAAAACGGGGGGAGAGAACCCTCCGAAACGTTAACGTTAAAAGTTTGCAAAATTTTGTTCGTTAGGCAAATTTATTACAAAATAGATTCACTGAGAAATTTGTCTCCGTTTGGTTTTTTGTTTTTACCCAGCGATTCTTTCTTTACATAAGAACAGGTATTTTTGATATTTTTTGAGTATTAGACAGTGGCGAAAAACCCAAATAAAGGAAAAAAAAAAGGTGGAGCTTCGTTTCCGGGTAGTATTTAAAAATCCAAGACACATTCTACAAAATGAGAGTAACTCATTTTGTAGAATGAGTAAGATTGAATCAAAATCAGATGAACGACTGTGTAAATCAAATTCAACTCTTCCCCCATCATTCTGATCTCCCTCACTTTTTATTTATTCCCTTACGCCACATTTCTAAAAAAACTTGATATTTTTTATATACTAAACTCCTCGGAGGAACTAGAAGAGATAAAAATTCGAAGAGACCAAGTCAGTACTTATATCAGATATACAATATATACAAGAGAAGCAACTGAACAAAATGACTCGAAATTCTTCCCTTCCCAGTATAAGGCAATCATTTTTCCTCTCGATTGACCAGACTGGAACAACTCGTAATGCACGGCGTCCACCTGTCCCACCGTATAAACCTCAACACCTTTGGGGCGTGAATTTTGGGAGTAAAATTTACCAACGATGTTCGCTTATCGTAAAGGATCCACTTTTTGTCACAGGTCACAAAGTTATGCAAACATTTTTTTTTTCGGTAAAGCAATTATAGAATGACATCAAAGCGTATCATCATACTCCTTCTCTCAAGTATGAGTGAAAACTTTAGGAGTGTTCATACGAGACCCAACAACTCTCATTCTGAATTTTCTGTAGCTTGTGTAATCTTTTAGAAATGGCTTGCGTTGTTAGTCCGAGTTCCAGCAGTGTACGATAAGGATTTTCTTTCCACAGTGTTTTCAATTCTTTATCCTCCACGTTATTATTGCTGGCCCGAACGTTCTGCACCATTTAAGTTAAAATGACCACTATTCCGAAATTGCTGAAACCACTTCTTAGAAGTACTGTTGCACGAAACAGCACTTCATAAAGCCACACAAATCATGCCTTGAACTTTCCCAGCATTTTTTATCACTTGAAAGGTACCTCAAATGTGAGGTGCATCAAACAACTGATATTTCAACTTATGGTCTGGTATGTTGTAAGAAGGATTGTTCCTCCTTGTTGGCTTCTGTCCGTTACGGACAATTAGGCCAACTCATTAGGTATGACGAAGGATAACCTCGCTTAAAAACATACCTTCGTCACTGTTTATACACTTTAGAACGTATTACTTCAATCATGCTCACAAGGGTCAACCACTACACAAGCGCTGGTTCGAAAAATTATTGCGTTCAATTACCACTGGTAACATCCGGCTTGTTTAACAGTACTCACAAATATATTTCTTCGAAATACACAAGAAATCTGCTGACAGGATACCAAAATACTACATTACTGGCTCGCACCACTACTTTCTTTTGATAAAACCCGTCCAAACAAAATAAAAATAAAGATACTTCAGAATACACGTTTATATATCCTGTCGATTAACACCCGCCTCGTTTTAAACGATATGAACACCATGAGAAACGGAAGATACTTCAGGCTATATTCACAATAGGTTCGTATATTATACTTCGTTTTGGAACTGAAGATGGCACTTTAAAATAACTAACTGGGCGATGGGAAAAAATCTGATTTTAATAGGTTTTGCAGTCGATGGTACATCGGGATTGAGAATTCAGTTCGAAACATAACAATTATTTGAAAATTTTGATACTGAAACATTTAGTGTTAAATAACAGCTTTATAATGAGTTTTCCGAATACACCAAACTGCATTGAAATTACTCACATCATATTTCGCCAACCAAGCTAATATGCTGCTAATTTGGTTCATACAGTTATAGTAATTAATACTTTTTATTAATATTATCATCGTGTAATTTTATTTGGTTAAGGTGAGTGATTAAAAAACGCCATTTTATATTTTTTCTGCAAGAACTTTTTTATAGTGACATATATAATTGTTTCAACTATATATATATATATATATATATATATATATATATATATATATATATATATATATATATATATATATATATATATATATATATATATATATATATATAAATTAAAAAAAATTTACATATCTCCAAAATTCATATCTCGAAAACTAAGAGATATGCTGCCAGAATACTGATGAGTAGGGTGCGGATTTTTGCCCTAGCCCGATGTCACGCTTATCAGTTTGTTTAGTCATAGTTGTACACTACTGACTTCTTCTATAGAAAAATAAATTAATACTAACTTTAGCTTTACCATTGTGTTTATTTCGTACTGTCGCCATACAACCTAAATGTTTTTACCATTCAATATAAAAAAAAACGAAACAATCGGATGTAGTCACAAAATTTGATGAGTGTAATGTTCTGTTATTAATTGAAATGAATGTGTAAACATTTTGGAGATATAGATATTTTCATAAATTGAAATGATGTTGCACCACTCTGCATGAAACGATTTATTCAACTTCTTTTTAACAAGTCCGGTCTCTATTAATGAGCATTTTTTGGGGAGTCAAATAATCGAAAATGAGTTAATTCTATCTATTGTTTGGAATAAGTTGCGAATTTTTATGAGCAAATCTTTCAATAGGAAACTTGATAAAAATATGCTACTAGATATGGAAGATCAACCTAACTCAAGATTTGTTTTTAATAGGTGTTTCTATTAATAATGTCAAGTTTGTTGAACAATGGTCTAAAAGCTTTAAAAGTGGTGATTTTGATATAAAAAAAAGCGTCCAGGACAGCCGAAAAAATTGAAGATGCATATTTGCAAGCTTTACTGGATGAAGACCCAACTCATACGTTGTTGGCAGTTGGCAGAAGCATGGAATGTTGCCCAATCCACCATTTCCAAACATGTATATGCATTGGGAAGGATGCAGAGGGAAGAAAAATAGGTTCCATATGAATTGAAAACCGAAAAACCACTTGTGAAATTTTGCTTGCCAGACAGAAAAGAAAAGGTTTTTTGCATCGAGTTTTAATAAGTGATAAAAAGCGGACTTATTTTGACAATCCAAAGCCAAAAAATCATGCGTAAACCCAGACCGGTTTTCAACATCACAAGCAGTGCGTCATATACAAGGAAAGAAGGCTTTGCTATGCATTTGGTGGGATAGTAGGGGAGCTGTGTATTACTACTGAACTGGGTGCGGAGAGCTGTGTATTATTACTGCTGAAACCTCGTGACACGATTACTGGCGATCGACACGAACAACATATGATAAAATTAAACCGAGCATTGAAGGAAAAACGAGCGGAATACTCCAGAATACACGATATACTGTTTTTTCAACATGACAACGTTGGGCCCTACGTTGAAAAATGTGTAAAAACTATTTGGAAAGTGTTATCCCAGCCGCCGTATTCACCGGACTTAGCCCCTTCAGACTATCACTTATTTCGATCGATACAGTACGGACTTTAAGAACAACACTTACATTCTTACGAAGAGGTGAAACTTTGGCTTGATGAAAGGATGGCCTCAAAAAACTCAAAAGTTCTTTTGTCTCCGAGTCCATTCTTTCACAGAAAGATGGAAAAAAGTAATAGCTAATTATTAAGATAATTTATTTTATTATGGAAATAAACGCTCAGATTTTGCGAAAGAATTGTAGTACCCGAACATTAGTACCCGAAACACCTATTATGAAGATATGCTACATTAAATAATACTACCACTATAAAATTACTGCTATCATTGTCATAGAATTGCAATGTTGTTAATAGTTAAATTTTTTAGTTTCCAAAATGTTAAAATGAAAATATTCTATCAAATATATACCTGATCAATTAAAATCTAGGTTATAAGTAGCAGTAGAAACTATTTATTCAAAAATATATTTCAAAATTTACGATTTTCATAATTTTTAATAATTTGTTATATCTCAATGTAGAAACTTATTGATAATCTTTTCGACAAAAAAACTCTTCGTCGAACGATTTGTTATATCCATTTTTTTCATTCGACATTGAATGATCCATATTTCATCGCCTGTCATCGTGCGTTTTATAGATGGATTGATTTCTTTGCATTTCACGAGTGAATCGCAGATGTTAATGCGCTTATTGGAATGAGTTTCTTTGAGATCATGTGGTGCTGCTCAAATACCGAGTTTTTTAATGTATTATGGTTGTTTTACTTTTCTACCGTAACATGATAAAAATGCCAGCATTAAATTGCCTTGGTATTGTCATAATAATTTTTTGTTCTTATGTTTGCTGAAATTTAACATTAAAGTATCTAAAATAAATGTTTCTATGGTTTTTGCTTTTATTAAGCATTCTCTATTCAACTGTAACAGAAAACGAAATTGTTAATATTTAGTTAGTTATATATATATATATATATATATATATATATATATATATATATATATATATATATATATATATATATATTAGAATTACTAGGTTCTCGGGTGAAAAATATCCAGACTGCTTTGCTTAAACAAGAGGGACGACGGTCTTAGAGTTCCAAATACAAGGAAACCGTTTATTTCCAAATTGTCTATCCGAAACCTTTCCAGTCAAACATCCACCTCCCGTCTCACCCCCAGTCCTCAACCGAGCGCCCCACCTACAACTTCACCTATTAATACAGAGGTCGCGCCGTCCACGTTCTTTTCAAGTTGTGAACTCTGGGGAGTAGGCAGATTGAGGCCTCGGAGTAAATCAACTAGATTCTCTTGAAAATGGCTTCAAAGTGGAAGACGACACGTCGAGATGCTGTCTCAACGGACGCAGGCCAAGGATATCTAACACTACATATATACGCCATCCGACGAGAGGTCGGCGAACATTGTTGGCTGTGGATAAGGTCTCCCTGTTCTTGATGGTATGGTATATGTCGGCGCCTTGAAGAGTCTGAACCTCGAGAGACGAAACATATGTCATCCAGTTGAAGGGATAGGTGAGGCTCCTTCCCGGTCAAGAAAAATGTTCATAAGTACATACATATATATATATATATATATATATATATATATATATATATATATATATATATATATATATATATATATATATATATATTAGAATTACTAGGTTCTCGGGTGAAAAATATCCAGACTGCTTTGCTTAAACAAGAGGGACGACGGTCTTAGAGTTCCAAATACATGCAAACCGCTTATTTCCAAATTGCCCATCTGAAACCCTTCTAGTCAAACGTTCACCTCCCGTCTTACCGCCACCCCTCAACCGAGTACCCCATCTACAACCTCACCTATTAATATAGAGGTCGGGAAGTAGGCAGATTGAGGCCTTGAAAATGGCTTCAAAGTGGAAGCCGAAACGTCGAGTTTTTATAAATCTAAACCACCGGTAAAGTTCGTTGTGCCGTCTAACTTAAGTTTGCTTAGGTAAACCGCGCATTGCGGGAACGATTTAGGCAAAACCCGAAATTATTTTTCGAGTTTGCCTACTGTCTAGTACGGCAATCTTTGGTTTCTTAGGTTTGTCAAATGTGTAGCAGGCAATGTCCGAAACAATTCTAAGCCATTGTTTACGTTACAAGTAACCAGTAATAGTTTGGCTGTCTAGCTTGTATTAGTTTTGCGCGAATTATTGATTTCAAGTGAATTTTGTAAGAAAATGAGTGAAAGTGAAGTCATGGGTCTAACTAATGAAACTGTGAGTGATGGTGAAATGAGAATTAAATTTATGGAAAAACTAGCAGGCGTTAAGAAACAAATTAATTCATTTTATATTGAATCACAGGAGCGATATGAAGAAATAAGGCTAAAAAGGCTACCAAGAAATCAAAACTACAATATAGACGTCCTAGGCGCTACGATGTACTTCGAGTTAGGGATGTTAGGGAAGTTAATTAATCCACTGACTGAGGAAGCGACTGATGTAAGATACTTTGTTTCAAACGAAGAGTTGTTTGGAATAATATACAGAGTACACAAAGAATGTGGGCATGCCGGAAGGGACATTATGATTAAAGCATTAGGTAAGAATTATGAATTTTGTGAGGCTTGTCACACGGAAAGGAAACATCTAAAAAAGGGAATAACCGTAAAACCTCTACTATTTAGAGAAGTGAATTCGCGAGAACAAGTCGACCTTATCGATATGCAAACCTGTCATGATGGGGACTTCAAATACATCCTCGATTATCAAGATCATCTCTCAAAATACCTTATTCTATGACCGCTAAAGACAAAAACAGCACAAGAGGTAGGATACACTTTGATAGATATTTTTTGTATTTTGGTAACGCCATCGTTGCTACAATCTGATAATGGACGTGAATTCGCAAATCGTGTTGTTGAAGAGTTAAAAATATTATGGCCACAGCTGTCTATTGTTCATGGTAAACCGAGGCACTCCTAAAGTCAAGGAAGTGTTGAGCGGTCAAATCAGGATGTTCAAAATATATTATTCTCTTGGATGAAAGATAATAAAACCAAACGCTGGAGTGAGCTACGTTTCTACCAGTTGCAAAAAAAAACAATGCATATCACAGCGGGATACCACACAGCGAAAACTCCTTTTGAGGCAATGTTCGGTAAGCATATTTTAATGTTTAAAAGGACGTAGCTGCACCGTTTGTTGTTAATTTTTAGCAAGAAAAACTCATATTGGAATTCAGTCTTTACCGGACTCGATTAAAACGGTATTGAAAACTGAAGAAGACCTGGAAGAAGCACTTGTTACAGTGGGTACTGACTAACGTGAAAATTCATTTAGCTTGGAGACCGGGGATACTGAAATCACCAACGCAACCGACTCTCTAGTCGATTTGAGATCTGCAATGTCAATATGCATTATTTGCGAAATGGAAACATCGGGTGCACATAAGTGGAGAAGCTGTGACAAGAGTGTTCACGTGACTTGTGCTCAAAGCACTAGCAATGTGGAAGAAGGTTATGGATCAAGAGTTTTGTGTCTGCGTTGTGCGTAAAAGATATCTATAAAAACGAATAAGGATATTGCTTATAGCGGGTTGAAGTTCCAAGCAGAAAAAATGAAATAATTATCAGAAACAAAATTCCCGGAAATCCAAGTTGAAGAATCAGTTACAGTGCCAGTTCCAAATTTAGACAGAAGCAAAGCAGATGCTCGTACCGTAGTTGGGGTTGTGATGAAAAAGACAGACGACGGTTTTTATCAAATAGGCACTAGACAAGGGACGATCAGTTCTCTGTATTCAAGAAATCAGATTCAAAGTTATAAAGAAAGCTTTATAAAAATCAATGATGTTTCAAACAAGGAATTATCGCTTCGAGAGGTTAGCAGTCGGAACTCTGTGTTTGGAGGTCAGGGGTTTTTAAAATGCAATTGTACTAAAAAATGTACAACTAACGCATGTAGGTGTAAGAGGGGAAACTTAATTTGTAATTCAAAATGCCACCATTCTACATAATAATAATAATGCTAATAAATAATTTGTGTTGTAAACTACGCATATATTATGGTATATTTTGTAGTATTCTTAATAATATTATGCACTTTTTCTTCAATATTCGAATGTTTTTTGTTTCGTGTTCTAATAAATACATATTTCACTACAAGAATATTTTGAACTTTGCCTAACACATATTCGACAAACCTAAGATTGCCGTATTATACTCCAGGCAAACTCCGATATATAAAATAATTTCGGATTTTGCCTAAATCGTTCCCGCAATGCGCGGTTTATCTAGGCAAGCTTGGGTTTGACGGCACAACGAACTCTGCCGATAACATATATATGTTATATACATATATATATATATATATATATATATATATATATATATATATATATATATATATATATATATATATATATATATATATATATATATATATATATATATATATATATATATATATATATATATATATATATATATATATATATGTATATATATATATATATATATATATATATATATATATATATATATATATATATATATATATATATATGTATATATATATATATATATATATATATATATATATATATATATATATATATATATATATATATATATATATATATATATATATGCTTCGCTGGGCGTGAATTAAACTTTAGTAATAATTGATTTTTTTATGATTAAAATTATCTTATATATATATATATATATATATATATATATATTATATATATATATATATATATATATATATATATATATATATATATATATATATATATATATATATATATATATATATATATATGCTTCGCTGGGCGTGAATTAAACTTTAGTAATAATTGATTTTTTTATGATTAAAATTATCTTTAGAATTCCATAGCTTTTACCTGCTATTAGACATTTCTTTTTCTATAAAATTCATGATGACAAAATTGCGAGGGATTCTCAACGATTCAAGCCTAAATTTCAGAGTATATTCATCTTTTATGCTGCTCCCGCAACCCCCTTTTGTTGATTTTTATTAACCTTCCTCCTTAATGGACAACTACGATACCTGAAGAGCATTCTTGCCAAATTTCATGTCTCTAGGATTTAAATTTCAAAAACAGGTGTATCTTTTACGAAGCCCCCCACGCCCCTCATGCCCCCCTACACAATCTCTATAACGCAATAAATACGTAATCCCCTACGCCCCCCTTACGCAATCCCCCTTAGGAGTAGATTCTTATGAACCCACCTCTTTAGCGAATATCTACGACGAATGAAGCACATTCCTGCCAAATTTCAAGTCTGTACGACTTAAATTTCAAAAACGGGCGTATATTTATTTTAAAGTTTGGGTCAATTGTAATAATGATAATTTTTTTTTATTTCAATAACGTTTCTGTTTTTTTTTATTACACCATAATTAGAACAGCTATAATTTCATAATATATATTATTCCTATACATAGTATAAATTTATATTTTAACATATACCTTTTTATAATATCTTTATATATTATATTTACGTTATAGTAATAATTATAAATTATTAGTTGAGATTTTTTTTTAATTTGTTATTTTTTTGTTTAATTTTAATTATCTAATATTAATTAAGATTTTTTGACTTTATTTGACATATTGATTTTTTTTTGACATTGACATTGACATTATTAAACTTGAAGAGATTTACCACTTTTTTAAACTGCTCGACGCACGTTTCGCTAACCATGTTACCATCATCAGGAGATGATTTAATCTGTAGATTAAAACAGCGTTTTGGTGTTTAGTGGTAAATCTCTTCAAGTTTAGTATTTCACACCAAAGGTTTCAACAGAAGAATTGATTGACATTATTGATTAGACATATTTTACAAATTTTTGATTTATAATTTTTTTTAAGTTATCAGTCTTTTGTTTTTCACCTTAATGATATTAGGTGCCAAAAATAACTTTAATTTATCATTTAATTATGTCATAATATATACTACTAAGATTATCAGTATCAGTTGTGAAATTAATTAGTGTTAGCTTAAAAAAAATGTAAAGGTAAAAAATTTATAAAATATATCAAAGTCCAAAAATACATATATTCTATATATACTTATCGATGTAAACCCTCGCCGAAACTTCATAGCTTTATAAAAAGTATCCTGTGTTGTATTCTATTTCTAGAATATCCTATTCATTAGAATCCTTCCAACTGTTCGAGCGTCATTGAACATACAAACATACTTTCATTCACAACTATTGCATAGTCCTAATTGATTACCTTGTGATGTCTTTTTATTCTCGAATATGAATAAAAAATTATGTAATCGTCGATTTCTAGTGCCTAACTAAGTGGTTGAAACCTATGCAAATGAAGAGTCTGAAATCACCATTCCTCAGTGGCATAAATACTAGTGAAATTGCAACCGAATAAAAAAATAATGGGTTGGCCCATAAGTTCCCGCCAATTTTATAATTCGTTTATTTTTTCTCCATTTTCATTTTGTTTGATCAGGTGTATATATGCATTCGAAAGCCATTTTCTTATTCTACAAAACCATTGGCATCATATTTCTGAAATATTTAATTTTAATTAAGTCTCAAGTTTTTAAAATAGAATTTCAAAGCAACAACTTTGTTTTCGACACCTGCTATAATTCGAATTTTATTGTGGTCAAAAAACTACCGTTCGATACATTTGCGCCCTATAGGGAGAGGACGCTGTAGGTGGTCGAACTGCTCGAGATTTGTTTACCAAGTTCAAAAATGGCGACTTCGACCTGAAAGATACGCTCCGCTCAGGTCTAGAATCCGACTTTGACGAAGACCATCTTAAAGTGCTTTTGAAGAAGTACTGCCGCCAAACAGGCCGAGAATTGGGTAAGAAGAGGGACTGCGGCCTTGCCAGAATCCCCAACATCTTCAGTCTATGGGATTTATTCAAAAACTCGGATCTTGGGTGCCACACAAACTAACCGAGTGTTAAGAAAGATCTTCATCCCAAGAATACCTATGATCTGTGGTTTTGTGGGTGACTCAAATGAATCGACCCGATTGACAAGGCCGAGTCATTTCGCTCCACAACAATGTACAACCTCACACAGCAAACATCGTCAAGGAAGCCCTGAATGATCTCAAATAGGAAGTTCTTCCGCACCTGCCATACTCTCCCGATTTTGCGCCAACCAATAATGTAATGAGCGTAACCTTCGCCAACAATGATGATCTCAAAAACTGGTTTAACAACTTCTTCCAGTCTAGGCCAGGTGATTTCTGGCAAAACGGCGATAGGATCGTGTCATGAACAGTGCTGGAGAATGCATCATTGAATAATTCGTTGTTATAATTGTTGCTTTTTTCAATAAAATATTTTAATATAAAACTGCTGAAACAATCCAATATACGGAGAAAATTTTGAAAAACATTTGTACCCATTAATTTTTGTTTCTTCTTATCGTTCGCACAAAAAAGTACAGTGTCTAAACCACCAATAAATCAAAATATATTTACCGACTACAACTTATTTAAAATAAGTTAATTTGAAATTTTCTACTGTCAAAATAGACTCCACAAATCATTAATGAACGATATACGTAAATAACTCTGTAAATGTATATGTCACATAACTCTTGTGCAATGTAGAATGGAACATATAAGTTAGCATTAGCGCATTCGCTACCCGCAAAAAACCGACGCGTTATAAAATATCTCATGACATTTTACAAATATTCAAAAAAGACCAACTTTACGGTGTCACATTTATAAAATTGTATTATACGATTTATATAAACGTGGCTCTAAATAAGTAACATTAATATATAGCCGGAAGGAGGAGGTTATGTTTCTTCTTCTTGTTTTCGTTCCCTTGGTTGATACCCTTAACGTTGATAATTACTCTGACAAGTTCTACTCTCTTATCGACCATTCTAAAGAGCTATTCTTTAGAATTTTGTGTGTTCATTCCAATCCATTCATGGATACCCTTCAGACAAAAGGCCTGTTTTCTCCTAATGCCCCTGCTTGTCCTTCATTACCTATTTCAGAATTTTTTAACGATTTTCTTTTGAGAATATAGCCGAGATATGACGACTTTCAGCACTTAACAATTATTAGAAACTCCTGGACTGAATATAGTTTGGTTAAAACAAGTTCGATTGTTTACATGTCCTTCCAAGGAAGGTATTGATTGTCGCAGCCTTTAGACTTAAGTTCACAGCCTCATACACCACATACACAGTATGTTGAAGAAATCACAGAACTTTTTCAATTTAAATTAAACTACTAGCCCCATATATTATCTTCTCTATAAAACGAGACCGTCATCAATAGAATCGATCAACGGATTGGCAAGTTATAGCGCTTAAAGTTGCAGTACCTTTTGTTACCTCGTCACCAAACCACGATCAAACAAAGAGCTAATATTAAATTTTAATTGGTGAAAAAAGGGTATGTTATTCTTTACACGTGTGTTTGAGAGGTGTAAGTGATTCCAGGACGGTCGTGATGCTTTGGAAGACGACTGAAAGCCAGACCGGCCAGAAAACAAAAATCTCGATCAGTTGGGGGAAAAAGTGCGTAATATATCGCTTATGATGCGAATTTGTCTCTAAGATGAATAGCGAATGAATTAAATACGAACAAAGACATGATTCACGAAATTTTGACAAACGATTTAAACAAACGGAAGTCTGGGCTCGATTTATGTCTTACGCCTCGTCGCCGTTCGTGAATTTTTGGCGAAAAAACAAGTCTCTGTTTTTCAACATCCTCCATATTCGCCTGATTTATCTCCGTGTGACTTATTGTAACCGATGTGATTTATTTCATGTTCCCGGAACTCAAGCTGGCCATGAAAGGAACGTTTTATGAACGTGTTACACAAGTTCAAAAAGTCACGATAAAGGTCATTCAGGAGATTCTGAAAAATGACCTATAAAAATCTATGCTAACATTGATTAAACGTACCCAGCAGTATATTGATGCGTAATTGATGTATTTTGAATAAAAATAAATCACTTTGGCAAAATAACAATTTTTTTTTATTTGATTTAAAAAGTTCCGTTGTTTTTTTCGGAATATAGATGAAATGTAACATTATGATAAGTTCCGTTATTTTTCCGAATATAGACGAAATGTAACATTATGATGAAATGTAACATGATAATTCTTTAATAGAGTTTGAGATTTAGATGGCCATTACAGAAAAGTGGCGGTATTTTTGAATATGTTGGGTTGTCTCTCTGTAGGTCAAGTTGTTCTGTGACATAATAACCAACCAGCTGCTGTACAGTAGTCAAAGCAAAGCATTTGACTAAGACCCGTTGATACTTAGATATATTTCTAGTCGTCTCATATTGATCAATGAAAATGGTTTCGGAGGTTTAGTAAGTTATCACTCGGAGGTCTGAATCGTCGGCATATTGAATAGTGTTTATTAACTCACCGTTGCTAAATAATACTATTTAAGTGATGGCCACGATTTTAGATGTTCTCGAAAATTTACCTAGACAGTTCTCAACGTATGATCATTGATTTTTGTAATTCCACTTCCTTGGGACTAAAATGGACAATTTGTTTTAAGTACTATTTCAAATGTAAATGTGCTTGATCGCTCATACTTGATGGTCAAGCCTTCGTTTCCGTGGCGTGAGAAGGGTCATTATCGTAATGCAAAATTCAACAATTGTTTTGTCACATATCTTTTTTTTGCGACTGGTCTCTCGCAAAAGACGCATAACACTTAACTCATTATGAAGAATACCACGGTAATAATACGATGGAAGAAAACAGTCAACATGACTTGAATTTTTGACCAGCTTTGACGTGGTTTCTTCTGTTTTGGTTGATCTTTAGCACAATACTCTCTTGATTATTGAATTATTTCTGGGTAATAAACATGAATCCATATCTTATCACCAGTTAGTATGCATGTAATAATGTATTTCTTTTAGAATGCATCTCTTCAGCTACTTTCATACGACAATATTTAAAAAAACAGTGTTTTCGAAACAAGACGAGAAGGCACGGGAGACAATTCTGAATTGTCCTTCACTAATATTTACAATTTATCTAATACTTAATCGGCGATTATTCAATACAATATCCTTAATTTTGGTAATGATTTCTTCACGTAGACA
Source organism: Cosmopolites sordidus (assembly GCA_031761425.1). Classification (NCBI taxonomy): domain Eukaryota; kingdom Metazoa; phylum Arthropoda; class Insecta; order Coleoptera; family Curculionidae; genus Cosmopolites; species Cosmopolites sordidus. The sequence goes on along the minus strand of JARFXV010000063.1, from coordinate 1,681,785 downwards.
TTGACGTAGATCTTCCTGAACAAGGCTCATTTCCAATGGTTTCTCTGCCTTAATTTAAGTCCTTATATCATATTTTTTTGACATACCTTCACTGCTGTGGCACTTTCTTAACATTTTTGACAAGAAACTTCATTTTTTAGATTAAATCAGAATTTAAAATAAATTTAACTTCTGACAGATATCAGGCCAGTTATGCCAACTTAAAAAACAAATGTTAAATTACTTTTTGATCATAATAGTATATTATTTGCCATATTTAATGGTAACCACTGAACCTTCGAATTAAATAAAAAAAAACTCTTTGACATAATTTTAAACTCCCCAGACAATTTTAAATACTGTTTTTGTTAGAACTAGTAACGTGATATTTTAAAAGTTTAGTCCGTCATTTTCTACGTTATAATTCCTGGTTAAATATAGGTTTACAAGTTAAGTATACACCAAACAGTAAAAGTTGTGAACTTTCATTCTGAAAACATGACATGTGAAAGACGTAGATATTATCAACGTTTTATTGTATTACTCCAATAAAAATGATAAGTCATGTTCCCAACTGCTACCACCTAATCTTCCTTATTGACACAGTGTAATAAACGTACGACAATCACAATAAACCCGTGGTAAACATAGTATACTACAATATTTGTTAAGTTATGAACCCAGAACAAATATTATTTTAGTCAGATTTAACGTTTGATAAATCCTGAAATAGTCGAAAATGCCATGAAATAGATTGGTCAAAAACAAACAATATTACTAATTGAACACGAACATACCGATATTATAATTATTGACAGAAAATAAATAGAATCAATTAAATATTGCATAAAGTATAATTTGTTTAAATACACAATAAATTATTGTACAAATTTTTTAACTATTTATAATCTATTTAGTTCAATTTGGTTCATCAACATACTATTACACAAAACGGTATAGCCAAAATATTTGAATTCTGATTTATTTTTCAATATAATCTCTTATAACTTCAATTAACTTTTTCCGGTGCTTCTTTGACAAAAACTTGCCAACTACACAGTCTTGGCCAAACCAAAAAATTCTGTTAAAGAAACTGTTTATTTTTTACTTTGGTCTGACAAAGAAATCACATGGCATTTGCAATAGTAGCTGGAGACGTGCGTTCAGGTGCATTATCGTGGTAAAAGAGGACTGTCCTTTTGGACAGGTGTGTACGTTTAACCTGCATAGTACCCTTGAATTAATCCAATAGTAAAGCGTAATTTTCCCAGCCAGTCGCCTGGCCTTTTCCCAGGGGATCTATGGAAACCACATCATGATTCCAGAAAACTGTAGCCATGACATTTCCTGCAGATGAAACCGTTTTGACATTCTTAGATACACTCAGGTCATCTACTTCCACCTAATGTTTGGATTACTGTTTCGTCTCAGATTTGTAATAATAATCCAAGTTTCATCTACTGTTAAAAATCTATGAAGAATCTCAGCGGCATTGCGTTTAAATGCGTCTAAACCCTTTTAAGTCTAAACAATGAACTCGAGGAGATTTACCACTAAAGACCAAATCATTTTTTTTAACTTCTCGATGCGCGTTTAGTTAATCACTTTAACATCAGAACATGAATAAATTTCCGTAGCATATCCGTTCAACCTCCAAGATATAGCAATTTATAAGGAGATATTTTGATCCAGATCTTCCAGATATCACTTAAGGAAGTATTAATAAAATATACTAAAGTTATGGGAAAAACTAAAAACTCTAATGCAAAATTTTCTAGTGTAAAAATGTTGAACTCACAAAGATTTACTACTAAACACCAAATTACTTTAACTTCTCTACACGCGTTTCGCTAACTATGTTAGCATCATCAGGACTTGATTCAATCTAATTCTACAACTAAACAATGTTTGAATTAAATCACCTCCTGGTGATGCTAATATAGTTAGCGAAATGCGCGTCGAAAAATTAAATAAAGTTATTTGGTGTTTAGTTGTAAATCTCTTCGAGTTTAGTATTTCACACCAAAGTTTTTAATAAAAGAGTTGATTTAAATAATGAGTCGTTAATCAAGCAATAATAATTACAGTACTGATGGAGCGATTTTATATTTAAAATCTCATGGAAAATGTAGTGTAGCAGATATAAATTTAATGTAATTAATAATATTATTAATTCTTGTAATATAAACTAACTAGCTGTATCTGCCCGCTTCCCTGAGCATTTAAAATTAACATTATTATTTATTGTAATTATTACAATTTCTTTATTAAAAACTATTTAACTTCCCCTTTCTGTCTTAAATCAAGCTTACATATAATGCCCTCAAATATAATATTTAATCTTCCTAATATTTAATCTTTGTCGTTTATCTCATCTTCTTCGATGATAGTTTCGATTGACCGCAAATCGTTCATGAGCCCCATGTACTTATTAGTTAAAACGACATCTTCTTCATTGCACCGAATGATGTCATTTGGAAAGTATTGTTGTAAGGTCTGATAGATTTTAAAAATGCATTTGATTTTACATGTGTTCCATGGAGTAGCGATTTTAATAGCTCTGGGAGTTGTCGCAAAGGTTCTAGTTTTATTTTGCCAGCTGAACAGCATAAACCTTCACATTCACCAATCCACTTTAATGCTTTACAATAACTACAAATGTTTGTCATTGAACTTAATTTTGATTCTTGTTTATAATCAACTGTAGGATCATAGGAAAAACCATAATTTATTTTTACATTCCAACGAATTTTTAATTTCATACGTCGTAAATCTTCTTTCCTTTTTTATTCTTTTTGCAATCTATTTTCCGTTTCATCTTGACTTTCACATGCACGCTTAGCTTTCATATACTTTGATTTAGACGTTACTAAATTTAATTTGGACTTTCCTTTTTTAGGCATTTATGACTACAACAAATAATTGGAAATAATTAAAAACTATCTTGAGATTGGCAACCGAAAATTCAATATAAAAAGTTGAAATAAATATCTTACTAATTTAATGCTAGGAAACTATTTTTTTGTTTTAATCTAATTATTCCACGCTTTCTTCTTTTCATCTTTTTCTTCTTTAATTAATAAATATAAACATATATAAATATAAAAATAGATATATACATATAGATATATATATTTAATATCTTTTTAAACCAGTCAATTGACATTTGGTAAAAATTTGTTTAGGTTAGAAAAAAACAAAGTTTTAATGCTACAGAAAAATATTAATTTAATAGTTTAATTAATAATTAATTTATTAAAATTAATAATAATAGTAGTTAATGTACATGATAATAATATTAATCAATAATAAGTTGATAAAAGCTGAAATTTTAAATTTAGCGTTTTTGATCATTAGCGCCTTCACAACCGCTTTAGGAGTTTGAACTCCATTGCAGACGTTCTTAATTAGTCTTAATATAGCCCAAGAAAGAAAAAATTCATTTCAAATTTTCATTTTAATAATAAGTTTATAAAAGCTATAAAATCAGGTAATTAGCGATTCTCATCATTAACGCCCCCGCAACTGGTGTAGGGAGTCCAACACTCATATAAATATTAGCCTATCCATTAAGTGCATGTATTTTCTACATGGATACCAAGTTTCAAGTCAATCGGATATTTATATACTCTCCATCTCTCTGCATTCAGTGTTCTTATATTTTCTTGCACCTGTAGTTTCCATCTGATTCTGGGTCTCCCTCTTGGTCTCTTCTATGCTGGTTTCCATGTCGTTATATCTCTTATTGCATCTTATTCTTTGTGCTTTAATTATTCTCACTATGTTTTCCTTTTCCAAGAGCTTGTCAATCCTAGAAAATTCATCTCGATTCTGAATTCGTTGTCTGCCACTTTATTGTTCCTACTATTGTTCTTATTATCATACGTTCAAAAATATCAAGTTTGTATTCTACTTTTGCTATTTTTAGTTTCTTCAGCATGTTACTTTTTTTAAATATTGTTAATAGGGTTTAGCGTGGTGGTTTGAAGAATCGATGTGCTTTAAAGTCTTGCAAACTTCAATGAAAGCAATCAAACTATTATGCAATCAAACAAATGTATATCTAATTTTGGGTAGTGACTGTTTTTATTCTGAATTGAATATTAATGTAGTTTAGATATTATCATCTACTGTAATATATTATCCATATTATCCTAGTTGAGGGAAGTTTTATTATGTATATTTAACAGGGTATTGTTTATTGAAATAAAATTAGTGATGAGTTTTGTTTTTCTAATTATGATTTATATTGTGTTTTATAAGCATTATATGTATATTATAAGCTTTACTCCAAACTTTATGTTCTGAACATACGCTTCCTTTTACCGTGCAAATACCATTTTTGCTGTTAAATTAAATAAAACCTATAGCCTTGTCATCGTAACTTTCTCGTGACACCCTACAAATATTTAATTATATTTAATAGAAATATTTTGTTTCTTATTTTGTTACATTATTATTATTATTACTTACATTATTACATTATTATTATTTTTAAAAAACTCACATTGATGCTTAGCACCTCGAACGACAACTGAATTGAAGTGAATGTTATTTCTTAGAAAATTTGTAACCATAAAAATATCCACAGCAAGTATATTATCAGAATTAGCCTTTATGAATCCTTTGTCACACATTACTGAACTAAATTAGTAACAAACAATATTTTATTTTGCACTTGACCAGCAATAATTTTGACAGTATATATACAGGTAGAAGCCGTTGATAGTATTGACGTGAAAACACTTTACTATTATGACGTCACAAACATAGCCAATCGCGACGCATTCGTAGTAACGTGATTTTTTTTGAATTTTGTAAAGTTTGATTCATTTATAATTGTTATGAAAGTTTTAAAATAAAATAAAAACATCGATAATTATTTTTTATTCAAAAACCCAATTATGGTTGTATTGAAACTTACACATTTTCGATTTCATGTCATCATCAATCATTTGTTTCATTGCACGTGCTATTTCAATTTAATTCTTATGTTTTAACTATTAATGCTTTTAAATGCTACGTGTAACAACATACAGCGATATATCTAAAAATAACCCACTTCAAAACGAAAGAACCCTAATTTTCCAAAAAGTAAAAATTTCGATTAACACGCAGATAAGCCCGATCCGGACCAGGTACCACTTTATTTTATCTCCCCCTCCCAAACTCCGAATTCTTTCCTGTCTTTAGTGTTTTACTTCCGCAACAGGGAAATTTAATTATTGCATCTGTGGAAATAAATAAAAGCGACGTGAAAACCTCCCTCGACGCTTCGCGCCAACACAGAGAGAAAAAAATAACAAATGTCCTTTTTTTCTTCTTCTTTTAAAACCGTCGAACCGAACGGTCGGAATGAGGCCGAAGGAATGTTGATGAAATAGTTTATTTTGTTTTTTCTATTCTTTTTTTTAATGATGCTTTGTGAAGACAAAAAATACAATCCAAAACTTCTCATTTTCAGAAAGAAATTACAGATTTTTCACCGTTTCTGAGATAGACAGTTACTATAAAAATTATAAATGTAAATTAATGGAATAGTCAAATAGAAATCGGCCTTATTTGCTGTCAGTACTGATTTTCTTCCCGTTTTTAGCAGTAGATTGCCGTGAAAAACCGAAGTGTTATATACTTCACAGGTGTAACGTTTTAATGTTATTTGGCAGAAGGAATTTCAGTGAGAATTTGGGGAAAAATCTTGTTATTTGGTTGTATTAAGCATTACAAACAGTTTAGAAAGTTTCGTGAAAACAATTTTTACCTTACGGATGCACCACTTTTTAGACAACCAGCCCAGACTGATGGGAAGGAAATATTGGCGCCAATTGAAAGTTATTAGCATAGAACAACTCGAGAGATCAGGCAAATTCTTTGAATCAACGAATCACCAGTGTCAAAGAGATTATGTCATATTGGAATTGTTAGCAAGATCGATCAATGGGTCCTCCTTGAGTTAACGAAGAAAATTTGATAGACCGAATTTCTTATTACAATTCTCTATTGAAGCGCAACGAAAGAGATCAATTTTTTAAGCGGATTGTTGCTGGTGATCAAAAATCGCTTGTATAATATATTGTTAAACTTAAGAGATCATGGTGTAATCGCGAAGATGCCTCCGCTATAAAGCCATGTTACAACCGAGAAATGTTATGTTATGCATCTGGAAGAGAATCGTTTATTATAATATATTAAACTAGACCATTAATCTGATGTTATTCACAGCCAAATTAATTAAAGCGAACAATCAATTAGGAACGACCTAAATTAGCGTTGGCATCGAGAACGTGCATTGCGTTCCATCGAGACAATGCTACAGCTCAACTAACATAGCTTGGCATTTGAGATGCGCAAAAGAAAGAGTGAGAGGATCATTGTTTAATAGAGACAGAGTTCGGAGAGTTCCTTGAATGTATAGTACTTAACCGATATTAACACCACGAATGCAGTGCTTCGAATGAGGTCTCGGGCGTTAGGCTACTGCGCATCCAAACTTCGGAGATCAAGCTATGTTGGTTGAGCTGTAGATTACACGTGTCTTTGGCTACCTGACAGATACTTCTACAACTCTTGACTAAGATGTTTTTATATACTTCTTTTATACTTTCTTTATAACTTTTTTTATTAATTATTTTATCTATAATATTTGGGTCGTAAGCGATACTTACTGTGACATATTTGATTCAATTCTATTAAATTTTTAATTAACTATTGACATTAGTCATCAAACAGATCGTTATTACATGCAATTACATATACAGAAAAAGTTACCATAATTGTTTTTAAACATTTATCCATAACAAGTGATATAAATATTGTTTTCAAAACAAATAATAGTCTTGGACATCTCATAAAAAACTGTACTGTATTAGTCTAGCGCTTGAGTTCCGTCTCTCAGTCTTTTGTTACCAACCTTATTATATAAATTATATTCATTTATTTTATTTTTTATTAATTTTATGACTAAAATCTTATGAATAAAAGTTTAAACAAATCTTACCAATTGAAAAGTTGCTATAATTTATTTCTTATCATTCTGCTATTTTAAACATTCTATTGGTTTAAAAAGTTACGTAACACAAAACAAGCAAGACGAGGGACGACGAACTAAATGTCTATAGCCTGTACAAAATTAAAATCGTCATCGATGACGCTATTGAAGAATATCAGAAATACTAGTACATAAAATAAATAATAAAAGAATTAAATAGAATGTATTCAATAAATTTCAAATTTAGCGGCTATATTCGGTTGTCAGCATATGCGACGTTGTCGAGTTTCACATTTTTCTAGTTGATATTTATTGATACGTTTGGAGGTTATCCCATATAGCCTGTACAAAACTAAAACCGTTGCACGTCATCGATGACGCTATTGAAGAACAGCAGAAATACCACTACATAAGGAATAATACAATAATCAAATAGGATGTATTCAATAAATTTCAAACTTAGCGGCTGTATTCGGTTTGCAGCATATGCTACGTTGTCGAGTTTCACATTTTTCTTGTTTGTATTGATGCGTTTGGAGGTTATGCCATATATAGATAATACAATATGTACTATCTAGACGTTTACTTTCATTTTTTACCTTACGATCGAAAACAGTTTTTTTTTAAGGACTACCACAGTGTTATAATTGTCAGAGTAGAAGCTGCAAAATGCCAAAGTTAATAACATCTCTGATGCACTATTTTGAACAAGAATGATAATTGCTAATACTAATAATGTTTAGTTTAAGTCATATTTTTTTTAGCAGCAGCCTTAAGGTTGAGTATGTCCAGTGTTAGTGCTATTTTACAAAAGGTGAAAAAACAATGAAGTTTTAAAATCGACTAGAAAGCGTAGTTCTACTAAAAGCGTCACGAATAAGCTTTAGATACAAGTTTTAATCAGGACACCATTTATATTATGTATGTATACTGTAAGTATTCGTACTAAGAATTGCAAAAAATATTGTTCTTAATCTCATAGTTTATACGTAGGTACTCACAGTTTAATTTTTGTTTTCAGAACAGCATGTAACCTTGAATTACTTAGATAAGCAATTAAAAGAGAAACAACTGTTTGATGGATGCCATATGTCATTGTGCAACATATTGAAAGAAGTAGAATTTAAATGGAAAAAAGATGATTCAAGACGAGGACTTATGAAACTTCCTAATGTTACTCTAAAATATATAGATTTTTGAGAGGTTATATGAAGGAAAGAAAAACAGCTTTGATCAAAAAAAAAGAATCAAGTTTACAGAAAATAAAATAATGAAATGTTATGACAGAGAGCATATTCTTGATTGAAAATATTTCATTATATTAATGAAAATATAAGTACATGCAGATATTTGATGGTTTATTTCTATTTTATACTTGCATATTATATATCAATAAATGTCATTGCTGATTATATAATCTGTTTATTTTAATGACCATTCAAATATTAAAAAATCTCGATGATTTTTGAACGAAATATTTTACATATGCTGAATCTATCTAGAGGTACTAAATCGATGACAATTGCAATACTTTCAACATTTATTATATATTTTTTTAATTATTTAGTAATTTGCATCTAATTTAAATTTTTTTAATTGTTATTAAAGTTTAAATTGTAAAAATGATTCGCTAAAATCAGGTTATGATGTTTAGTCGCAATCTGGCAACAGGGAAGTCTAAATGTTGATCACGTGCTTAATGCCGTGTAACTGTTATAATTTTGTACGAGCTATACATGTGTGGAAAACGTGTTACGTGGTTTATGGATAACCCCTTAATCATGTCCTGATGACTCCAACATGATTAGCAAAACGCATTTTAAAAAATTATAAAATAATTATTTGATGTTTTATAGAAAATCTCCGTAAGTTAAGTCATCATCTCAAAAGGCTCCAATAAAAAATCATTCATCCAAAAGGCTCCAATAAAAATTTGATATAAATTGATGTTATCATATATTTAAAACAGACAGTTACAATTCTATTGCAGTTAATTACAAAATCTGCATTTTTTTGAAACAAAAATAGCGATAATGTTTTAGAATGAATCGCAGTGATAAGTATAGTATAAAATATAATTACTGCTATTAACATGCACTCAAGCAAAGTATGCCTAAATGTTAAAATTCTGATTCATACTATACTATAAGATTCTTAAGTTAAGGTTTGATTTCTTTCAGTTAGCTCTTCCCAAAAGTTTCATGCATTTCAAAACAAAATACTGCGTGTGAGTCTTAACGGGCCCTGGTTAATTAAGAACAACCATATCAATAAGGAAGCCGAAATCCCCCAGGGTTTCTCAGTGTTTAGAGTTGTTCCTTCTATTTTCTACCCTAGACGCGAAGTAAATTTCTGGTCACATCCTGCGTCAAGTAGGAGATCCCTAACTCTTTAATCCCTAGTCCTGTCTCCGGGAGCAATTCTTTTAATACAAACAGAGGCCCAAGAGCTAATTTAAAACTAACGCTAAAGGAAAGAAATCAGAAGTGGGTCATTATTGAGACACTTTTTTGCAAACAGATGAACAAAAAACTTACAATGTTATAAATCAGTTTGCGCGTTATTACAAATTACAATTTTGTGGTTTCTCATTTCTACTTCTGTTAATTTGACGTGCGAGCAATGTTCAATCGTCTCGCTATTTCACGAAAAATTAAACCTGCTTCTTTAATAGAAATAGTTCGTTTCTTTATACATTCGAATAATTGTCGAAAATAAGGTAGTGCACAAACTCGTGGAATTTTAACACTTTTAGTAAAATTACAAGAATATTGCTTGTTTTAATTGGCATACCGGCAAGTTTTTGTTGCCTAGTATAGATCAAAGTATAATTAATTCAATTTAATAATAAGTTTTGTGAACAACAAGGGGAAACAGTAAAATAAAACGACCCATTTGAATTTTATGGCAGAAACCAATAAATATTTATTAATAATTTCCCCTCTGTCTTTCCTTTCTGAATAAAGATATTTTTAAAGGGAAGAGGCAGTGAATGGTTACAACAGAATTCTTGTAGTTTTATTAGTTAGATTTTCTAACTTTATAACTTTGTTTTAGGCTTAACAAATCAGCAAAGGTTCTTTGATAGGAAGCAAAATGAAACCAAATTCTCGGTAATATCTTGATATCCAACCAATTTTCAATAATTATAAACTAGGGCGGCTAATATTAGTTCGTTCGTTGATTGTTAAATGTAAAAATGAAAGAAAGTAACACGTATTATTGTAATACTTCATAATATTATTATAATGCATTCCGCTTAAGTTGGTGGATTAATATTGAGTCAAATGATAATTATTGAATGTGAGGATCGTTTTATCAAGAATAGATTTATACATCGTTTTGTAATTATGAATATGATTGCATCCACCACTTCACGCCAAAATCAAATCAGCAGTCAAAATAATGGTAGATGGCTTCCTCAATCGAAAAAAGTTACATGGTGCTATATCTGCTAAGTATGGTCCCTAAGGAACAGTATTTGCTTTATTTTTCATATATTGTTTTGTCACAAATTCGGCCGTTTTGTCTCCAATACTTAATCGGCTATAACTCAGTATAAGATTCCTAATTTTGAAAATGTTGTTTTAATTGGGTAAGGTGGAGATTTTTCTGAACGAGGTTTGCTTCTCTATCATCAATTAAAATCATGTACCACTTGGAATTTTTTTTTTTGCATAGTTTTAATGTATCAGCACAAAGAAATTAGTTTTCTAGTCAAAATTTAATGAAAATCTATTTTAAAAAATCAACAATAACAAGCCAAATTATATGATAACTTACCAATGATAACTTACCAGGTATGGCGGTTGATAATTCTTATTTTTTTTTTAGGAGATGGTGCTTGAAACAATGGTCGGTTCATAGTCTAAGCTGTTATGTCATTTAGTTGCTACGATAGTACCTTTCAAAACGCCATTGCTGTTTAAACTTACTCTAGTTAGCGTCATATTTTTTCATGTGGTGAAGTAGAGTTTCGAGCCAAATAAAGAACTTTTGCTTTTCTTGTTCAATAGAAAAAGTGCGAGAGAAAACCGTCGTATACTTGTCGAACCATAACCAAAAAAATTAAGATGCCGAATTGCAATGTTGAATGCCGAATTGCATTATTGGAAGAAAACGATATGTAAACTCAACAACAACGATATGCCAACTCAATAACAAATGGCCAGATGTTAAATGTTGGTGGCTAAACTATTTGCGAACCTCTTCATGCCATGGGAAAGATCCAGAGGGCAGGAAAATGGGTAACACATCAGCTCAACGACAGCATATAGAAAAGAGAATATAGAAAAGAGAGTGTGCGAGGTTTTGCTTTCTCGGTATCAAAGAAATATTTTTTTGTATCGGATTGTGACTGAGGACAAAAAATGGATATATTTTGAGAACCCAAAACGCAGAAAATCATGGGTTGTGATTTTGCAGCACGATAACGCCTTATCATACACAGCGAAAGCGATCAGAAACACAATTTATGCACTTGGCTGGGAACTCTTGCTCCGCCCACCGTACTCACCAGACTTGGCTCCTTCCGACTCCCACTTGTTTACATGATGTTGCACGCACTTTCGAATTACTTTGAATAAACAATTGTTTACCTTTCTCCTAAATTAAACCTTTTTTTTTTAATTAATAATTAATAACCGTCAAGCCTTTTAATAATAATAACTTAATGATAAATTATCAAGCCAAATGATACGAAACTTCCGTCAAATGCCAAGGACAATCATACCAACTTTAAAAACCTTTTCTCACAAAAACGCACTTTGTCACGATGATTGTTTGACGTTTGGTAAAATTGAATGAATCAAAAAACGTTGGAACGTCCACCGTATTCACCAAATTTGACCTTCTTTGACTTCCATTTGTACCCAATTCTCAAAAATCTCAGATGGTATGATCTTTGTTAGTTGATTCATAGAGGAGTTCTTGCAGACCTAAAAGTCTATTTCAGAGATTCATTGGATGAAAATATTGAATAGAAATAGCAACCGACTACTTCATTGTTAAATTAGAAGCACCCATTAGAATAACTAAAATGATGTTAGACTAGAATTATCAGCCCTTGTATATACTAGTGCTTTAACGTAATTAGTTGAAATATTATTAATTGTTAACATATTGAAAGAACAAAATGTAAGTTATTAAATATTGGAAATATATGTAAAAAAAACTCAACAGAAAATATAAATCAGCAATGAAGTGATACAAAATCAGATAAGTGCAAGACCACGTTCATATATGTACAAAAAAAATTAAAATTATTGCCGACACCTTTTTCGAAATACATTTACATTTTAAAATACGAAACTTTTGCACAACGGTTTCTCTGATACAACACGGCAACGTTGTAAATACTCTCCTTTAATTTAAAACTTTTTATTTATCTTTTGCCATGTTTTATCTCTTTATGTGAGTTAGGTAAGTGTACACTTTATATCAAACTAAAACAGTTCTGGGCCTAGAAACAGAAGGACCATAAATTTCAAAATTATACCGGAAACTCCAACTTCGCCGAACTATTCCTCTGTTGTCTGAAATATGTGTATGCAGGGCGCGTTCAAAAAAACGCGAGATTATTCAGTGGTGAGACTTTAAAGGGCTCCTGTTTCCGTACTTTTTGGTGGTTTTGGAGATAACGAAGGTTGTTTTTTTTTTCGGATGTGAAGGTAGAAAGCTCTATATACATATGACATCTGGTCCATATTTAACGGTAATGATAAAAGGAAATTTATATAATAAGATAGGACAACGACTACTTAATAAAAGATTACTTTAGAACTCTCCACCTAAAAAAATATATATCTCGGGCGGTGCCAGATTTACTATTCAAGTAAAACTGTTTCCCTAAAATGCATTTGTTTTTTTCTGATATACATTACCACTCCATGTAACGAGACACATTCTGATATTCACTTGAAAATGCTTCTAATGCTGTGATTTATGATCACCTGCGACAAGCAAATTGTACGCTGAACCCAACTGTTTTTAAATTTATTGTTAGAATGCATACCAACCCTTTGATTTATCACATATCAGGCACGTACAGGGCAAGCAAGCAAACTGACTTCATTCACTCGTTGTTATGCAACATCAGGATGAGAACGGACATCTTTGTCTTGATAAAAAATCGTGTTAGTCTACACTTGAGCTTAAGCAAGTGGCCCGCCCATCTGATTTGCTAGACCATCACATTGTCTACAATATCCAGATGCTTGTTCAATTCCTCGAGTTCGAAGTTTATATGATCCTCCAAATTCCATTAGAAATTTAAATAGTGTTAATGAGCGTTATCACTTTACACCAGAAAATACATGGAATTTAGACGAAAGTGCATTGACTACTCAAAAATCAGTTATTATTACGTCAACGGGGTTAAGCAAGTATAATCTATCACTTCATACGAAAGAGGCGCATTGGTAACAATGTGTTTAGCTGCAAATCCTATTGGCAATTCAATGTCTCGTTTTTTTGTATTTCCTAGAAAAAAATTTAAAGACCACTTTTGAGAGGTGGACCGAATGGCTGTGTTGGTTCATAACTGCGGCAGCATGTCATCAGTACACCAGCAAGTGCTGGTTTTACTTTTTTTTTACCTGAAAAATAAAAAAAATAGAGTAGTACAAAAATAGAAATAAAATGTATGATAAAAGTTTAAAAAAATAATTAATAAAATAATATATGTTCGTAATAAGTTGAAGCATTACGATAATAATTTATTTATTAAAAGTATTTGTTTTTGTTTCTAACACTTTTGGTTCAATTGACCTAAACTAGTGGTTCTTTTGTGGTCACTAGTGGTCCAACTGCGCTGGGGTCGATGGAACCAGTTGACACGCTATATATGTATGAACGCTATATATATATATATATATATATATATATATATATATATATATATATATATATATATATATATATATATATATATATATCATCATCATCATCATCATCATCAGCCCGTATCGATCCACTGCAGGATGAAGGCCTCTTCAGCATGCTTCCAACCTTCACGGTCCTGGGCTTTCCTCTGCCACTCGGGTCCAATATACTTAACGATGTCATCAGTCCATCTTGCTTTCGGTCTTCTTCGCGGACGTTTGCGATCAAGCGGTATCCACTCCAGGATTGCCTTGGTGCATCTGTCATCCCATCGCCTCGCTATATGGCCTGCCCATCTCCATTTCAATTACTCTTCCAATGATGTCACAGACCTTCGTTTGTTCCCTGATCCATGCGCAGGACTTTCTGTCTCGTCTTGTAATGCCAAGCATACATCTTTCCATTCCCCTCTGTGCCACCCGAAGTTTTTTAATTGATTGCGATGTGAGTGTCCAGGTTTCACTTCCGTATGTCATAACGGGTAGAACGCACTGATCGAATACTTTTCTTTTGAGGCAAAGTGGGAGTCTGCTCTTAAACACTATGTTGAACCTACCAAATGCCTGCCAGCCACATTTAACACGCCGTTCCACCTCCTGGGCGGTATTCCCCTCCATGGAAATCCTCTGCCCAAGATATACAAAGCTGTCCACAATCTCTAAATCCCTTCCTAAAACTAAAATTCTTCTGTCCTGAGCGAAGTTATTGAACATAACCTGACTCTTTTTCAGGTTTATTTTCAAGCCAAATGGTTCGCCAGCCCTTTGCAGTTCTTGTATGCGTCTTTGCAGCTCCTCTGGGTCTTGTGAAATGAGAATAATATCATCTGCAAATCTAAGATGGTTTAAGTTTGCACCATTGATCTTTACCCCATCCTGTTCCCAATCCAGTTTACGGAATACTTCTTCAAGGCCAGCCGAGAAAAGAATAGGCGATATTGCGTCACCTTGCCGTACACCTCGTTCTATATTAATTCCCACTTCAAGATCATCAAGGTGAATTGTGGCTGTAGCTCCATCATATATCGATTCTAATAGGTTTACATAGGCTCTCTCTACACCTTGGCTAAGCAGTGCATCCATTATCGCATGCTTTGAGATGGAATCAAATGCTTTTTCGTAGTCGATAAAAGCCAAGCACAGTGGCATGGTATATTCGTTGTGATTTTCTATGACCTGCTGTACAACCTGGATGTGATCTATTGTACTGAATCCACTTCTGAATCCTGCTTGTTCTCTTGGTTGTGCGTCATTCAGTTTTTTTAATATTCTATTAGAAATTATCTTAGTAAAAACTTTGTACATCACTGATAGGAGGCTTATTGGACGGTAGTTCTTTAAATCTTCCCGTGCTCCTTTTTTATGTAAAAGGATCACTTCTGCATTTTTCCATAAGTCAGGTACTTTTTGTTCTTTGAGGCATTTTGAGAATAATTTTGCCCGTGTTTTATGTAACGTCCGACCACCAGCTTTTAGCATTTCGACAGTTACACTATCCTTTCCTGGAGCCTTGCCGTTCTTCATCAATTCTATAGCATTTGTTACTTCCTCCACTAGGATATCTGGTATTATAAATTGTTCTTCCGTGGGTATTGCTGTCCCTGCCTGGCTCTGATTTTCATATAACTGGGAATAAAACCTTCTGACAATCTCTAACATTTGGGTACGCGTCCTGCACACTGTGCCATCCTCACGCTTTAAAGCATATATTTGCGTTCTTTTGTTTCTCAGCTTCTGTTTAGCTTTGTTAATTCCTTTGTTTTCTTCCAGGGTTTTTTGCACTAGCTGCATATTGAATCGGCGCGTGTCCTCTCTGATACGTTTTCTTATAGTTTTGCAGAGCTAAGTGTACTCGACCCTGCCAAAAGGACTACCTGCATTTCTCATTGCTCGTCGTTTCTTCATTAAATCAATGGTCTCACTGGAGATTTTTGTTTGTTTGAGACATTTTTCCTCTGGTGCTATTGAAGCAGCCGTTTGAAGTACATTGTTGGCGATTTCTTCATATTGAACTGATATTTCCACCTCCTCTGGATCTTGTAACGCGGCAAACCGGTTTGACAAAGCAATCTCAAAATCGCTTCCTCTCTCCAGCAGTTTTCCAGAATCCACCTTGCCCTTCTTTGATCTTACCATTTTTTCGCGCTCTTTTCGACAGTCAATCCGAACCCTTGCTCGTACAATTCGGTGGTCACTTCCAACATTAAAATTGTTAAGGACAGTACAATTGGTAAATATTGTTTTATCGTTGGTCATGATGTAGTCAATTTCGCTTGTGAGCCCAGATGGACTTTTCCATGTCCATTTTCTGCTGATATTTTTCTTATAGAATGAATTCATAATATATAGTTCTTGTCCTTCAGCAAAATCAACTAATCTGTCACCTCTATTGTCTCGCTCACCAGTTCCATATGGGCCAGTTGCATTTTCGTCTGTTCTTGTTGTTCCAATTCTGGCATTAAAATCACCCATCAGGATTTTGTACCTACATTTCTCCTTGTATAAAAGCTGGGCCACATCATCATAAAATTCCTCAATTTCCTCATCTTTATGGCTTATAGTTGGTGCATAAGCTTGGACGATTTGAAGCCTAAACTTTTTATTCAGCTGAATGACGCATTGGGCTAATCGGTCGGATGTACTTTCAAATTTTACCACACTGTCCTTCAGCTTTCGATTGATGAGGAATCCTATTCCGCCACATCGGCCATTTTCCGTACCTCGAGTGTAGAGTACGTGTCCAGTTGGTTCCAGTTTGATTAACTCTTCACCCTTCCTTCGTGTTTCACAGAGCCCAATAATATCCCAATGTATGTTGTCAAGTTCGATTAACAGTTCTTGCAATCGGGCCTCTGTTTTCATAGTCCGTGTCCATGTATGTACCTATGAACATTTTTCTTGACCGGGAAGGTGCCTCACCTATCCCTTCAACTGGATGACATATGTTTCGTCTCTCGAGGTTCAGACTCTTCAAGGCGCCGACATATACCATACCATCAAGAACAGGGAGACCTTATCCACAGCCAACAATGTTCGCCGACCTCTCGTCGGATGGCGTATATATGTAGTGTTAGATTTCCTTGGCCTGCGTCCGATGAGACAGCATCTCGACGTGTCGTCTTCCACTTTGAAGCCATTTTCAAGAGAATCTAGTTGATTTACTCCGAGGCCTCAATCTGCCTACTCCCCAGAGTTCACAACTAGAAAAGAACGTGGACGGCGCGACCTCTGTATTAATAGGTGAAGTTGTATGTGGGGCGCTCGGTTGAGGACTGGGGGTGAGACGGGAGGTGGATGTTTGACTGGAAGGGTTTCGGATAGACAATTTGGAAATAAACGGTTTCCATGTATTTGGAACTCTAAGACCGTCGTCCCTCTTGCTTAAGCAGTCTGGACGTTTTTCGATCTCAATTGCTTCACGAATTATGCGGGGTTTGTAGGAATATATAGGTGCAATTACTTTGGTCTTGTCGAAATCTATTTTGTGACCCTTTTGTGTGATATATATATATATATATATATATATATATATATATATATATATATATATATATATATATATATATATATATATATATATATATATATTTATCTATATATATTATAATCATTTGTTGCTGTTGTTGCTTAATTTATGTATTGGAAATGATAACGCGAATAACAAACTACAATATTATCTAAAGAAAAGTAATTATTTTTTTAAATTCAATTCAAAAAAATCATTAAGGTATTTTTGGTTCAATTGACCCGCCTTTCCCCTACTACGAATTGATGCCACATCCACCCTAGTCTTCGGACTTGGCCCCCTCCGACTTCTTTCTCTTTTCATACATGAAAAAAATGGATGACAGGAAAGCAATTAATATTAAATGAAGATATTAACATGAAACAGAAAACTATTTTGCAGAGTTTTATAATTTATACTTTTTGAAAGGCACAAAAGTTATAAAATTGTTGGATGTAGTATAAAAACAGTAGTGTATTAAAAAATAAATCCACTTTTAATCAAAAAGAATTTTATTTTGAAAATGTCAGACTTTTCACTCTACTCTCGTACATATATGTACACTCCAAGAAAATGAGCGTTATTAATTATGATATTTTATAAATCCGGGATATTTTAGAATTTAAAAACATATTTCTGCAAGGGTAACCAAATTGGACCATAATTATTATGTTTTAATACTATCGTGCTTGAAATATCAGTTCGGAAAACTTTTTTGTCTAGAGTTTATCCGGAAATTGTAGGGAACCAACTGTATATACACGTTATGTTATTTAATTATATTTTGGAAAGGATTTCACTTTAATAACCAAAATCCGTAAAAGGAAATCTATAATTACAGACTTCTTTTAGCAATTTTGGTTTACATTAATAACATGTTCTTTTTATTCCAATGAAAATATTTTACATAATATATCCATATATAAAATGATTAAAGTTAATAATATAAATATATATATATATATATATATATATATATATATATATATATATATATATATAAATATATATATACAAATAATGTACAAAGTTTTCACTAAGATAATTTCTAAAGGAATATTAAAAAACTGAATGACGCACAACCAAGAGAACAAGCAGGATTCAGAAGTGGATTCAGTACAATAAATCACATCCAGGTTGTACAGCAGGTATACTACGAAAAAGTATTTGATTCCATCTCAAAGCATGCGATAATGGATGCACTGTTTAGCCAAGGTGTAGAGAGAGCCTATGCAAACCTATTAGAATCGATATATGATGGAGCTACAGCCACAATTCACCTTGATGATCTTGAAGTGGGAATTAACGCAGAACGAGGTGTACGGCAGGGTGACGCAATATAGTGGAAGAGCAAAGCAATTGAAACGTCCGCGAAGAAGACCGAAAGCACGATGGATTGATGACATCGTTAAGTATTTTGGACCCGAGTGGCAGAGGAAAGCCCAGGACAGTGAAGGTTGGAAGCATGCTGAAGAGGCCTTCATCCTGCAGTGGATTGATACCTGCTGATGATGATGATGATAATATATATATATATATATATATATATATATATATATATATATATATATATATATATATATATATATATATATATGTATATATATATATATATTTATATATATATATATATATATATATATATATATATATATATATATATATATATATATATATATATATAATATACATATATATATATATATATATATATATATATATATATATATATATATATATATATATATATATATATATATATAATATACATATAGATATATGTGAAATGCTAATTAAAATATTAAATATTGGGTTACATAACTAGATTTAATTTTTGTAAATTTCCAGTGAAAGACATTTTATATTTTATAAAATAAATATATTTAAAAAACTCGCATAGAAGATATGATTTTTTTTCTGTAAGTTGGTACCTAATAGTTACGTAGAGTTTTGGTGGCATCTGTAGATCAAGTATACTTTGCTATTTTTAAAATTGAGAAAATACAGGATGTGGGAAATAATTTTCGTAAATTTAACCCATGATTTTTTAGATTGAACCAAATGTTGTCTTAAAGTACGAGTGTTACTATTTATGAATCTGGAAATGCCAACAATGGTGTTGCTAGACGCCATCTGACATAGACATCGTAACGTTTGACATTGTTAACTCTATACGTACTCAGAACGTTTTGACATACGGACGCTATTTGTGTTGTTTAGTGACTTGAAAATTTCATATCTGTCAAAAAAATGGAATTTACTACTACTTTCGATATGGATTATCTCAACAACAGTGCATCGATCAATTCACTTCCACTTTTGGTGAAGAAGCACCATCTAAAACTACTCTATATCACTAGTTTAGTGAATTCAATCGTGGCTGTCCTTCGCTTACGGCCGAATTTAAAGAAGAAAAGATTTAAAGAAAACATGGGTACTGTGCACGAATTGATAAAGTAAGATTGTCATGTTACATACCTTGAGATTGAGGAACCCCTGGGCATTAGTATGACAAGCATATACAAAATTTCACATGAAGATCAGCCATAAAAAAGATTTGTGTGGGTTCCGCATAATTCGCTCAAAAAAAGGCTCGTGAAAAGAAATGCTCAAAAAATAGAATCGTGGTGCGTGAAGAGCCGTATGTAACATTTACACAGTGACGAATCTTGAATCTATGCGTGTGAGCCCGAAATTTGACAGCAGTCGACTGTATGGGCCTTTCAAAATGAGCCAAACTCAACAAAAATTGTTCGTGCAAGAAACACTTCCAAGCAAATGATCGCTTGTTTTTTTGGGATAAATGAGCATGTGGTTACAGTGTCACTAGAGAATCGTAGAATGCTAAACTTGAAGAGATTTACCACTAAAATCCAAATCACTTTTTTTTTATCTAGATTAAATCATCTCCTGATGATACTAACATGGTTAGCGAAAGGTGCGTCGAGAAGTTTCAAGTTGCAAGTGCGTCGAGAAGTTCCAATCACAAAAAAGTAATTTGCTGTTTAGTAGTAAATCTCTTCAAGTTTAGTGTTTCCCACCAAAGGTTCCAATAGAAGAATTGAATCGTAGAATGGTCAATTCTAAATGTATTGGTTCTGAATGTAATGGTACATAACCATTTGTTTGACAACGCAAGCTCTCACACATCGAACCGAACTCAATATTTAACTGGTCAAAATATCGAATTGATGGGTCAAATTGATCCGCCGTACCGTCCTGATTTGGCACGCAATGATTTCTTTTTGTTTCCGTTCGTGAAGAATAAACTATGTGGTCAACAATTTTGGACGCCACTTGAAGTGTTCAAAATGCATGTTTTGAAGATACCTCGATCGGACTGGAAAAGGTGCTATGAAAATGTTTCAAACATATGCAAAAGTCTATCGATCATCACGGAAAATATTCTGAAACATTATAAAAGAATTTTCAATAATAAATATTTGTTTTTATTTATTATTCCGGATACCGGATATATATAAATCTCGTACATATACAAAATGCAACCATTTTTGCGGAAAACAGATCAGATTTTTTTTTGTTTCATGGTCCTGTTAAGATATTATTTGAAAGTAAAATGTAATATTTTTTAACAATTTATTTCATACGTTTCAGCATAATTTTGGAGTGTTTTTTACAAAAAAAAATAGAAAAGCTTAAACATTAATGTCGTCTAATGTCAAAGTCGAAATTACTAGTACTAATTTTTCACACCATAACACGTTTTAAACGATTCACGTCACATTTAGAAATACTTGATTAATTGTTTTATCAAATTAAATGTTTAAAACTTCCAGCATTTGAGTCTATGTAAGCGTAGCCACTTTTCCCAAACATTTTGAAAAACTCCTGGAAGTCTAATGTTGACGACTTCAGCAAAAATACGTTCTTCTTAATACGAGCTTCCCCATAAATAAGCAGCATATCGTGATATTCGAGCACAGAATCGAATTTTGGTTTTAAATGGAATATAAATACACCCACTGACACAAACTGAAATAATTTTTGACGCTAACACTCTTTGCCGTGGGGATCATCACAATTAGTCAAATCGACAATGCGATTTCTATTTTGGCTGATGTATGGCATGATTCTTAATTTTCAAGTTAATACAAAGAAATGTATTAACAGTAATCATTGTTCATAGTTTATTCATTAAATAATAACCAATTATAAATATGCTTTTACTTATATTGCTAAAAATAATAATTCTTATCATGGCTTTTCAATTAGTGATTTAATAACTTTTTTTATTTAACAATTTTTTTTTGTGGTGACCCGTAGATTTTTGAACCTTGTTGTAATGAACTGTTTTCTTTCAAATGATGTGAAGAATCGTTGATATAATTTGCGAAAGTTATTTCCCTTACACCATGTACTTACATGCTTTTTTGAAATTGCTAAATGAAAAGTTCGCGGAGCGACACCTATAGAGCAATAAAAGAACTATATAATTTACTACATTTTGAAATGTCATCCTTCATATGAACATTTGTGAAGTTTCAAGTCGATCTGTCAATTCGTTCGTACCAAACCATCAACTTAAAGTAAACGTGTTATTTTTTAAAATAGAAAATATTGAAAATCGTGCAGTTATTAAATTCTTTGTAAAAAAAGTTTAAAGGCAATGGAAATTCATAGTGAAATGGTAAATGTATTAGGGGAATCTGCTACTTCAAAAACAATGGTTTGTAAATGGGCAGGTGAGTTTCAACGTGGTCGTACAAGCCTGGATCATGATCCTCGTTCTGGATGTTCAATAAGTGCAACTACTGAACAAATAATTAATTCTATACATGATATGGTTATAGATGACAGACAATTGACTTCGAGTGAAATTGCTAATTTTGCTAAATTGCCAATTGCTGAACTCCGGCAACAAACCGGAGAGTGGATTGAGCCCTGTTATTCAGCTCCGAAGCAGCCAAAGTGGTCAAGATATCAATTTTTTGGGATACAAAAGGCATTTTGTTAATTGATTACCTTGAGACAGGTAAAGAAGAAAAAATAATTTTTCATTAAGACAATGCACCGGTTCACAAACGTGTTCTTGCAATGGCCAAATTGAAGGAGTTACACCACGAATTATTAGAGCCCGGATCTGGCACGCCTTACTATCATTTGATTTCAAACCTCAAAAAATTCCTACGTAGCAAGCGTTTTTCATCAAATGAAGAAGTTGTAGCAGATGCCAGATGGATATTTTGAAGGATTTCCGGAAAATCACTTCAGAAATGGAGTAAATGAATTGATGAACCGATGGAAAAATATATTGAGCTAAGGGAGAATATTCGAAAGAATATAGTAATTTTTTTCAACTATAAACTTGTTTTAGTATTTTTGTTCCGCGAACTTTTTAATTAACCTGGTAGATCGAACAAGAAGTTTGTATCTATTTTTTTTTATCCACGAAATGTTTTATGCTAAATCCTTAAAATAGTTGGAGAAGGTCTGTTTAAGTTTTATCGAAAACACACACACACACACACATATATATATATATATATATATATATATATATATATATATATATATATATATATATATATATATATATATATATATATATATATATATAAGCCGTACAAAGAATTTCAAAAATGGTTAAAGACATACTTCGTTACGATCGATCTTCAATGTCTTCGACTGGTGAAATAAGTAATAAAATGACGGAAATAGTGATGGAGAACAATCATTCAAGCCTAAAAGATATGACTCAGAATATGGGAATATCTCAGAAAATGCGTTTGTACTATTTTAGTTATTGTTTTGAGCTGTTAACTGAAATTATTGTTGTTTGTCTGAAAATGACTGAATGAGCTAATTTTGACCCTACTTTCGAAGGAAAAGTTCAGCTTTAAGAAAATATTATTCTTGGCTTTTGCGCCATGGCATTTGTACACCCTTGTACACACATTTTAGGATCAGAAACCAAAATTTAGGCATTATATTCAGTAAATATGGCCCACTCCGGCTTATTTTATTCCTCCAAACTGAAATTACTACTTTATGGTAGGTCTTTTGGAATCCATTAAAGCTACGTATAAAAATGAGCTGAAGTCCATTCTGGGAGAAAGTGTTTCGATGTATTTTATTGAACAATTCCCATTATTTATTTCGCAGAATGCAGAAAAGACGAAAACTGCTTCTGCAATTAAGAAATAATGCCATATGTTTTGTACATTTTCAATCCTTATTCGTTTGTAAAAATTGGTTAAAAATTATTTGAAACTATAAAATACCTCTCTATTAATATAAAATCACATTGAAGATTCTATAATATTCCACAGTTCCAACTCGCTATAATTATTCCTCCTCGGGTAATTATTTTCAATTAATTCAGTTTCTCAGCTCACCTCCTAACGTTAAGTTAAAAATGACTATAATTTCTTTAGTTATAAGAAAGCTATTGATAAATACTTAATAATATCTAATATTTTAGTACACAAAAATAATAGGTGTTACTATGAAAAGAATTAAATGTAACAAGTGTACGTGCTAATTTTAGCAGAAAAAATTATATTATTATAATGAAACTACCATTTGAAAGTAAACCATGTCATTACACGAATATTTACTATAATTTCACATTCCCCCTGCATTCTATTTTTTTATATTATGCACTCTAATTAATTTTGAAATAATATACTTATTTATTCATCCGGTCCTTATATGCCTTTCAGTGTGGAGGTATGTTTGAGTTAACTTTTATTTTCCTTTAACGAATACTTTCTAGTTTGATCTATCTTCAGCCAATCTTACTGCACTATTCCACTCTAAGTTTTATTTCGTAGTGCTTTAATCCCTTGTTCAGCACATATCTCCCTAGATTGTCATCTTCCTCTCGTCTTAACCCCATCAACCAATCTGCTTTTAGTTCCTTTCAGATTTTCTCATTGTTTATTCTGTCGTTCCTCGACATCCCCATTATCTGTCTTAAAAATCTCATTTTGTACGCTTTCAACATACTCATATGTCAGTCTATCAGAAAACAACCTTGATTCATGCAGCAATATTGGCAGAAATATTATGTTATAGATCTAAATTGAGATTCTTCTGCTAATTTATTTTTTATTATTTGTATGGTTTAAACAATGCATCGTAGATTTGCCACATTTATTCTATTATTAACTCCCGCTTCAATTTTTTCAACCCCAGCCGAGATGTTTTAATTTTTCGACTTTCTACATTTTGTAAAACTTCGAGTTATTGGATTTCGGTGCTTACGTAAAAATATAAAAAAAATTATTTAATTAATTAAATTATTTTCTAACGCTCTTCGAAACTGTTTCCCATCTTCATGACAAAAGTTAACTTCGTGGGCGAATGAACGAATTTATTTTTAATAATTTTTTTAATCCACTCATCGAATTCACTCACTCATTTCTCAATGTTTTACCTTTATTTAATTAGTGATTCATAAACTCTTGCAAACTGTTGTCGTAAACTATGATATAGAAACAATTTCAGCATAGTATGTTCGTCGTTCCAATGGCACGTAAATACTTAGAAAATCCTTTTGCGGTAACACTTTATGTTTTTAATAATCCTTCGAGAGTTGAGGCTACATTGTACTCTAATACTGCATCTTCACATTTTATCAGTTGTTTATATTGTTATCTTCTACACATAAATTAAAACATCTGGGTTATTGAAACCATTCTCTATATACCACCATAAGGTTTAGACATTATTCCAAGTAATGGAGAAGTACATACTGAAGAACTAACTTAATTTTATGTCAGTTAGTTTTAAATATAGTCCCATATGTTCGTTTCAAATTTTTTAAAATGTAAATGGATCGCATACTTATAGGCCACCCTGTATATACTCCTGACAAATAAAACAGATTCCTACATAAATTTTATTTAAATTAACAACTTGTACATACAAATAGAACAATATATAGATGTTGATTCATAAATCATATTTAAATATCGAGATATCCTACAATGTTATTAACAACAGGTTACAAAGAAAGATAGCCTTATATTCATTCCGGACATAAGATCTTAACACTTCACTATCGATTTCAAAGTGATAAATGATTTTGAATACTTTCATTATTACATAATAACTTTTATTACAAATCATTAGCTACAAATTTGCTAGAAACTACAATATTGTTTTAGTATCAAATGCTGCTAATGCAAAAATTAATCATTATATGTTTTATATTAAAAATGTCAGTTATTAAAAAAACAGCCTCATTTTAGTTATCTTTCCTAAACAGTCTTGCGTCATATTCAGACACTCAATTAAAATTCTATTTTTGCGACAGTCGACGGGAAGCATAAAAAAAGTCAATAGGAAGGATAAAGGGGTAAGCAAGGGAATTCAATATCCTTAACACTGTTTAATTTAGTACTATAAGGTGTTATGATTACTAGCACTTAGTACTAGCAGCTTCATAACGAGGTAAAATAGCTAAACATGTGAGGTTTGTGAAGTTGCTCACAACATGTGTGTGGGATGAGAGATAACGCTGTAGTTGTAAGTAGTTGTTTCTGCTATTCCTGCTGGAAATTTTGACTAAAATAATGCTGAATATCCGAAACAGCGAAACAAAGTTGAGGATGAAGAACTGAAAGCATTGCTGGAAGGAATTTTTTGTCATGCACTTTCCGAGCACACAGGAACTCGGAGTGACATCGCAAGCTATTTCTAAACTTTTTCGCAAGCCAGAATTGTGTGTGTATGAACTGAGAGCACTTGAGAATAGGCGCATAAGTTTTGACGTTGCTATGTCATTGCTCTCCAAATAAAAAAAACTTCCTGTATAAGATGGCGATCTGCGACGAAAACTGGATCCTTTACAATAATCCAAAAAGGCGCAAATCATGAGTTATTTACGATGAGCCATTAACCAGTATCTCAAAACCAAATATCCACGTCAATCAGGGTCATGGGTAAGGGTTTGTCACGCCATAGAGGATCATTGATGATGTTATCCATCCATCGTGTTTTCGGTCTCCTTCGTTGATGTTTATAATCAAGCGGATTCCTGGAGCATTCCAGGATTGCTTTGGTCCATCTGTCGTCGCATCGTCTCGCTATATGGCCTGCCCATTGCCATTTCAATTATTCCGACCTTCCAATGATGTCACATACTTTCGTTTGTTGCCTAATCCATATGATGGTCTTTCTGTCCCGTTTTGTAATGCCAAGCGTACACCTTTCCATTCCCCTATGTGCTACTTGAAGTTTTTGAATTGACTGCGATGTTAGTGTCCAGGTTTCACTTCCATATGTCATAACAGGCTGGACGCACTGATCAAAGGCTTTTCTTTTCAGACATAGAGGGAATTTGCTCTTGAACACTATATTGAGCCTGCCAAATGCCTGCCAGCCACACTTAACATGCCGTTTCACTTCCCAGGCAGTATCATCTTCCATTAAAATCATTTGCCAAAAATAAATGTAGTGGTCCACAACCTCCAAATTGCTTCCTAAACTAGAAATGTTTCTATTGCCAGCAAATTTGTTGAACATGTTTTAGGTTTATTTTCAAGCCAAATGGTTGTCCCGCCCTTTACAGCTCTTGTATGTGTTTTGTAGCTCATTTGGGTCTTGTGAGACGATCTGTGAATCTAAGATAGCTTAAGTATGCACCATTGATTTTTATTCCCTCCTGTTTCCAACCTAGATTATGAAATACCTCTTCAAGGCAGGCTGAGAAATGAACAGGCGATATTGAGTCGCCCTGCCATACACCATGTTCTTCATTGAATTTGACTTCAAGGTCATCCATGTGAACTGTAACTATAGCTTCATCATACATGGATCCCAGTAGGTTCACATTGGCTCTGTCTATCCTTTGGTTAAGCAATGTATCCATTATGACTTGTTTTAATATTAAGTCAAATGCTTTCTTTTCTATATTCTTTTAGATATTATCTTTGTAAAAACTTTGTACATTGCTGATAAAAAGCTTATTTGGCAGTAGTTTTTTAAATCTTCCTGTGCTCTTTTCTCATGAAGAAGAATTACTTCAGCATTTTTCCATAGGCTGGGTATGTTTTGATCTTTGATGCATTTTTGATATAATTTAGTCAGTATTTTATGTGAAGTTCGACCACTAGCTTTTAATATTTCAACCGTTACATTATCCTTTTCTGGAACCTTTCTATTCTTCATCGCTTCCATGGCATTTGTCACATCATCCAACAGGATATCTGGCATTTGCTCTTCTGTGGCATTGCTGTCTTTGACCGGTTGTAATTTTCATATAACTTTGAGAACATTTTCGTACGCTCCCTACACACAGTGTACATTTTTGTCCTTTTATTTATCAGCTTGTGCTTAGCTTTGTTTATTTCCATATTTCCTTCTAGTGTTTTTTGCACTAGCTGCATGTTGAACTGTCGCGTTGCCTCGTTTCTTCGAATACGTTTAAGTATTTTAAGTAGTTTTGCAAAGCTCAACGTACTCCACCTTGCCAAAAAGACTTCCTACATTTCTCACTGTCCGCCGTTTCTTCATTAAATCAATGGTCTCATTGGAGAATTTTGACTGCATATATATATATATATATATATATATATATATATATATATATATATATATATATATATATATATATATAGTCAAAATTGCATATGTGATTCCTAAGTCATTAATATATATATATATATATATATATATATATATATATATATATATATATATATATATATATATATATATATATATATATATATATATTTTAATGACTTAGGAATCACATATGCAAATTGCCAGGCTTACCCATTTATCTTTCGGTGCGGTGTTCATATCGAATATCTAACTCGCGATGATGCCATTGTCCCCACGAGGCTTACGCCAAAGAAGGGACAGCAACAAAGTTAGAGGGGCTTCCCTTCCCCGTGCTACTCATGTTAGATTAGCTTCCTAATCAACGTTAATGCCTAACCGTCCAGTTCACTTTAACAAACTGTACTGTACTATTTTCTGATGTCAACGCCTGTTGCCTAGAGTTGTCTAGGATAGGGTAGTTGAACATCAGTTCTATGCACATCATATCTGCATTGCAGTGTGAACTGCAAAGGCCAAAAAAAATGTCACAGTATACCCAAACACATGGTAGAACATAGCACCAGTGAGCACTAGTGAGCGCTATTGAAAAATAAACCACTGAGCAAGAAAATTTAAATTAATGTATACAACCTTGATAAGATCAGTAATTTCTTGTAATAACTATTATCAGAAAAGAGCAAGAAAATCTGAGGATAATGGAAATAATACTAATCGGATCAATGTTGAAAAAGAGAACGGAAAATTAGGACTGAAACGAAACAAGAAGATAAAAGATGAGCTTGGTGTGGAGAAGCATTATTATTGAAAGTATTGCCCAAAAATAGATCAAGACACATGATGTATACATGATCAAGACACATGAAGAAAACTGGCTGAAATTATCGGGAAGATGACATGGTGGATCCCAAGATAGGCCAGGAATACAGGAAAACCGAGAAAAGGTCGAAGGATGTACTGAAGGAGGAGACAGAAGCCATTGATATAAAACAACATTCTTGTCAAAGAATGTCAAAGTTCAAGAATATGGGAGAAAGGCGATAAATAACACAGACGATCAAGCTTCACAACAGACTTTAAAAATGGGAAAATAAATTAGAAAATAAAGAAAAAAGAGAATTGATCTAAATTTAAATATTACTGAAATAATTAAAGTTGCTCAATAAATTATATTAAATTATGCAAATAGGGTGGCCAAACTAATGTGACCTGTTTTTTCCTATTTTATTTAAAAAAATTAGATTCTAATTACAGCGACGGCAGCCGTTCGCCGGAGACATTTGGGCGTAGGTCACGAATGGGTTGACCATCAAAATTACTTAAGATATAAATAAACCCTAAAACTGGGAAAAAGTTTATTTTTGTTAAAAAGACTCAATAATAGTACTAGATATTTAATATACATAAACACAATCTCAGAAAAAGACACATACAACAAAAATATAAAAATTAAACAGTTATAACAAAAAAATCAAATGGGTCTAGCGCTGGTGTCTACAACTACCATACTAAGCTAAGCATGTAAAGGTTGATCTTAACAGACTTTCTTATCCTATAAGAGCTCTTGTCTAATTTACAACATACTTCAAATTTGATTATCCTAAACCAACCTAAACCAAATTGAATCAGATCAAAGTAATGCAAATCAAACTAAATTAAATCAAAGTACCTCCAATTGTATAACGTTATTACATGCGTAAAAGAATCTTACCTATAACGGCCGATAATTTGTAAACACTACATTATTTCACTTGAACATGCAAGTACAGTAACGGGCAGAATTCATTCAAACCGAATATCAATCTTGTGCAATGACATTGTTTCATTTCTTTCATTATTGATTCCCCAAATGTATTAACTTGATGATTATGTTGAAATATATATCGAAAGAAAAGATTATATTTAAAAATTAAATTATGAAAAAACATCCCAGATGTTTCCTTTATATTAGCGACAAGAATGTATAAAAGTGTCCTCACAGTTTGCGCTTTATTCCACATGTTTCGATAATTTCTGATTTCCATATAATTTATCTTAATTAGAATAAATTCCACCGAGAACCTCATTAACGGTTTTAAGAATGACATTTGTATTGCATTAAAACTGTATCAGGATGTCCGAAACGTACTTCTTAAAATCCCCATTCAATCAGACAGATGTTTTCGATATTAAAAAAGAAAATAAACGCAAAAAGACGAAATAATTAGATGACGGAAATATTGTAACATTGTACCGTAAGGCGCCACTTGAAACGTTCATCATTGCGAAACGCGGTAAAAATAAAAATCGAAAAAAATATCGGACCACCCACCTCATATAGCTGGGCCTATTAAGAGCATGCTCCAAAATTAAGGCGACTCGACGTCGAATATTTAAAAAATTGCGGTCCAATTAAAAAAACGCTAATTATGTGTGGTAAATGTTTTGGAAAGATGACGATTTTCTCAAGGCTGTAAATATACTAGGGAACAAGAAAAAGTGTAACAACCAATATATATATATATATATATATATATATATATATATATATATATATATATATATATATACTGCTATGACCAAATAATAAAGTGACTTTTAGTTTAAAAATTCGGGCGCTTTACGTATCAATACATCTATTTCATTTTTTTTGAGTTTGTATGACTTATCCTTGGTATCTCACAAAAGTTTATATAATTTCGCTCGTTAAGGAACTATATCAGTTCTTCTATTATAATTTACCATGTTAGTGTGAAACACTAACATGATTAGGGAAACATGCGTCGGGAAGTTAAATATAGTGATTTGGTGTTTAGTGAAGGTGTAGTGAAAGTTGGTGTTAAGAATCTTCTACATAGTGTTAGTCTGTAAATAAAGCCGTTTTCATAATAATTAAAAAATTGCGCAAGATGATTTTTGATTTTTTTCTACAATAATTTGTTTAAATTCTCCGGAAAACGAGAGAGCAACTACCACAATAGCCGACGCAAACTCACCCTTAATTTTTATGTTTTAGATTAAACCGTGTTTTGAATCAATGCAACCAGGCCTTACTTGTGCACGACTATCTTTTCTCTTCTATGTTACCTATGATCGCATGTCTTCATATAGAATTAATGGTTTTATAGTTACACATTTCGATCAATGGGAATCTTTTTTCTAGTCATGTTTTCCACCAACAAGTTTTTTCTACCTTAAGTACTGCCTTTACTATGTAACCATTACAGATTTGGGCATAGTTGAAAAACTAGCTCGGATTATCTCTTTGTTTTTTCCATTTGGTCAAACGATCGGTGCTGACAGTTATCAGCAGAAAATGATCTGTACTTGTGACGTTCTATAGGAAAAAAACCTTCTACTGGAAAATATAAAAGGGAAGTCATTTTGCTTCAAGGAAACGCACGACCACATACAGCCAAAATAATTTTGGAAACGAACACATACTTGGGTAGGGAGATTTTGTCGTACACCGTATATTCTCCAGTTTTGGCACCTTCGGATATTCATCTCTTCCAATCCCTGCAGCATCACCTGGTTGATCACCTGAACGTTCATCGTCAACTAAGCTGGTACGACCGCGTTTAAATTCAGCTGCCGAAAATTTCACGGTGTCAAATGATGGTCCAGAGTCCCCGTAAATAACATCAATCTCGGTTTTAATTTACGTAAGTGTATTGCCTTTCAAATACATCTTTACTCTTTAGAGAAACCTAACATCGACTGGCATAAATGATTATTAAACAACAACTGAACATCTAATATAGCTGAAATTTTCTTTGAAGTTATCTTTCAAAGTACACGCAATTATATTACCAGAATATTTTTGACGAGTAGCGCTATCTTCATCTTGAAGCTGGAAACTTTCTGACTAGCCTCGTAAATGTTAAACCCATTCATTGTTTACTATATCATATATTAATATTATTATTTGAAATATGTTTTTGAACGCATATTAAAAGCAGGCAATACAAGGTTTCGTGAAGACAATTTGGATCAGTTTTATTTTAATGTTCCTAATCCAAAAGATCTAACTCTTTCGATAATGTTTACTCCAAAATAATAATACATTCCACATGGAGAGTAAAAAAACATAGCGGTCAAATTGACTCCAGTTAATTAAGTGTGGCGAAATGTGGCGAAAAAAAGTCGTCGACTGAAAATAAAATTGTTTTTAAAATTAATGCTTTAATTTATTCCTCATTGTCACTACTAATTATTAATTCTTTGTAGAGCCACGTCGTTGAGGAAGACATGGTTGTAATTTTAACGGCTATTTCGGTTACGACGTTAATCATTTCGTATCTAAGGGGTTCTGGTGTTTAATCATTTTGATGGTCTGGCTTGTGCTTTGCTTTTATAACGTTTATTATTTATTTTTGAAAATTTACAAGAGATGTAAATTAACATCATATTTTTATTTCAAGTCAATATTTATTTGTGAAATTATAGTATATTTGGATTATAATATATGTACCATTTTGAGTGACTATTTTTGTAGCAGCAACCTAAAAATATTATATAGACACTCAGAGATCGAAATGCGGACTTACTTGCTGTTGTTGGGGATATATATATATATATATATATATATATATATATATATATATATATATATATATATATATATATATATATATATATATGAACATTTTTTTTAGGCGCTTGACTGAGGAAAAGCCCCACCCATTCCTTCAATTGGAGGGCATATATTTCGCTCTTGATGTTCAGGCTCGTCAGGGTACGACACATGCTCTTCTGTCAAGCATAGGGAGACTCTATTCACAATCAAACAATCCATATTTTCGCCGACTTCTCGTCGGATGGTTTATATATGGAGTTTTTTTACTTCTTTGGACTGCGTCCAATGAGACTACAGTAGATGTCATGAGAGTCATGAGAAACGCACAACAACTTGCGTCTCCGCCATAATGAGTATTGGTTAGTTACTTGACCAGAAGGAAACCCCACCCATCCCTTACATTGAAGGCAGGTTATTGTGCGTTCCACGTGAGATTGTAGAACCTAACGGTCGGTGGTGTATAACTCCTGACTACTGTAGTCCCATTGGACGCAGTTCAAAGAAGTCAAGTTCCCTGTATAAGCCATCCGACGAGAAGTCGACAAAAATATGGGTTGTTTGATTGTCTAGAGGGACTCCCTATTCTTGGCGAGAGAGCATATGTCGGTACCTTGGTGAGTCTAACCACCAACAGACGAAACATGTGCCCTTCAATGTAAGGGATGGATGGGGCTACCTCCCGGTCAAGCAACTAACCAATGCTCATTATGGCGGAGACATAGGTTGTTGTGAGTTCCACATGAGATTGTGGAATCCAACGGTCAAGGGTGTATAACTTCTGACTACTGTAGTCTCATTGTATATTCTATATACAATAAATATATATATATATATATATATATATATATATATATATATATATATATATATATATATATATATATATATATATATATATATATACTATATAAGAACATGCCGAAAGAAAAATATTTTAAAAAATCTATAATTTTTATAGAGGAATAGATAATTCTCTCATGTATCCCATGGAAAATATTGCTAAAAGTAGTAAAGAAGAGAATAATAAGAACATTAGGATAAATGCAGGGGCGGTTCAGAGATGGCACAGAGAAAGCTAAAAAATACATGAAGAAACTGAAAATGGGATACTGTGAACTTAGTGAACTAGCATATGGAGATTAAATATCTGTAGTACTTAAAATAGAGGAAAACCTACAATATAATGTCGAAGTCCTAGGTCGAGAACTGAAAAAGATAAATATGAATCTTAACATTGAATAAATTAA
This sequence comes from Cosmopolites sordidus, assembly GCA_031761425.1. Classification (NCBI taxonomy): domain Eukaryota; kingdom Metazoa; phylum Arthropoda; class Insecta; order Coleoptera; family Curculionidae; genus Cosmopolites; species Cosmopolites sordidus. Next base: position 1,648,094 of record JARFXV010000063.1, on the reverse strand, counting down.
TATTGTGAATATTAACAGAAAATAATGAACTCATTGATGAGGAATTAAATAAAATAATATAAAAACACGAAATATGTTAACATATGAAAAAACAATTGACATTGCAATGGTTCTTGAGTTACAGGTCAGGTACCAAAATTATACTCGCTTATAAAATTACACAAAGATAATTACCTAATTAGACCAGTAGTTTCCTTTGTTACAGCTTCTTCAATCACATTATCAAATAAGCTCATTAAACTCATTTTACAACATATTAATTTTAAACCTAAATATTCCTTTCTAAATACCTGATGACCTTATCAATAAAATAAAAGATATTAATTTAGCCAAAAAATCCAAACTAATTTCTTTCGATGTACAAAATTTATTCCCGAGTTTACGACCATGTGAAGTAATAGAATTAGTTGACAAATTACTTCTCAAAAACAAAATTAATTCAATAATAAAACAAGAAATTTTAGAATTATTGTCAATTACGTTGGATCAGAATTATTTTGAATTTCATAATTCATTTAATGTTTCTAATGACGGTTTGAATCAAACCGTTTGATAATGGGGAACCTTTTAAGTCCTTTACTGGAGAAAATTTTTATGGACGACTTAGAAAATAAGCGAAATCAACATCAGTTGTTTAAATGATCACTTTACTGGTACAGATATGTGGATGACATTCTAATTTGTTTTACAGGTTCTGATAGATAATTAAATCAATTCTTAACTCACATGAAATCTTCACATAAAAACATTAAATTCACAGTTGAAGAAGAGCAACATAATAGTATTAACTTTTAGACTTACGTATTACTAGAAAAGACAATAAATATGATTTTGCAATTTTTCATAAACCATCACATACAGATTTCGTTATACGCAATAAAGCTTGTCATCCTTATTCACAAAAGATGGCAGCATTTAACGGACCCAACTGAACAAACTGAATATGACCCAAACATTATAAATAAAATAATTAATAAAAAAAGTTATAATAAAACCAAATTAATTTAATATATCTGGTCAATAATATCAAAAATGCAGCGTACAAAACAATTACATATACGGGAAAAGTTACCACATTAGTGTCAATATATTTATCCAAAACAAACAATATAAATATTGCTTTTAAAAGAAACAATAGTCTAGGACGCCTCATTAAAAGCAATAAAAATATAACAAATAAACTGTATAAATCAGGAGTTTATTTAATTGAGTGCGGATCATGTCCAAAAGTCTATGTTGGACAAACAGGAAGATCTTTCTCTACTAGGCTCAACGAACATAAAAGAAGTTATAATAAACAACAAAATAATTCTCATATGTTAACCACTTAATGTTAGAAAAGCATACCTTCAATGATAATTTTATAATGTTACATAATGAGAATAAATCCAAAAAATTAAATCTTTTAGAGTCTAGATATTAATAAAAGAAAAAATGTGAATATTTTACTAAATGACCAGCTAGACTTGAATGGTTCACCATTATTAAACTTATATTGTCCTCCTAGACGTTGACAAAAAAATGGATTTTCCCACTATCATGTTTTATGGTATTATTAGGCCGATCGACACTTTAGGTTGTAATTACTTTTCTCACTGTTAGTTTAACAAAGTTTATATTCGAAAAAGGCACTGTGGGTCGAAACAATTGTTATACATACAATTTTTAATATAGTGCAAATTTTTAGATATTAATCTTTGCTTATTTATTTAAAATGAATTTCCATCAAATATCGGCTACCTCAGTTAAATTTATACATCTTAGTTGGTTTATTTTGTATTTTATTTAAAAAATCATATGACTTTTTGAATACAGCGATATTTCGAACCATATCTGTTGCAGTACTAAGTTTAAAATAAATTTGACAAAAATGAGCTTTTCACATCTGAAATTCCAAGGCATAAAAGCTGGTAAAAATGATACTGCTTACAAGATTCAAGTAAACAAAGAGAAACATAAACGAATAAATTATCAAAAAGTAATTAGAACAAGCAACGCCATAAAAGCTGCGTTATTTTCCGGATAATCTAACACTATTTCACAGTAGTAGTCTCCGAATCGGACTGAATGGTCATAAAAGGCAAAATTTCATTTCTCGTATCGTAAAAGACATCGACGTTTTTCGCCTTATAGAACCACCAACCTCTCATGGTAATTTAACGTAACAACGGGCTCATGATTGGCCGTCAATATTTATATTTCTTTGAGTAAGCTTCGAGTCCTGTATAAGAAACCGGCCGTGTATGTGTGCCCTGAAACCTTATATATCAAAATAAGCAAGTCATCCGATTTCACACCGTCGACGTTCCGTCTCGCTCTCGCTCGAGACCCCATTTACCGGCCGACTCTTAAATATTCGTTTACGCTTCTAATACCCTTTTAAATGAAATCAATGAACATCGAACTGATTTGCTGTCAATGTGAATTAAAGTTATCAGTATTGGCTTGGGTTTGGCTTTACCTGTTCTACGAGGACCGATCGACAATAAACTTACATTTTTTTAGCTGATTAATATATTATATGTTGTTTTTCATTAGAAAGTATTAGTTCAAACTATTTTCTCAAAGCTGCCTCCGGAAAAATTTTGAGAATAAAATGTCAAGATTATCGCATGAATGTGGAGGTGCTCGAACAAGCCACCAGTTTGAGCATAGAATCCCAAATCATGAATGCTCCGCTGAGATGGTCAGGCTCAGCTCATTGTCAGAGGATACAGAACATTAATGTGCCGAACCAGATCTTCTATGGCAAATTAAAGAACAAGAAACGATATCTGGGATGTCCGAAAAGAGGATATAAAGACGTAATAAAATTGTCTCTAAAGAAATCTATGTCCAGGATGTCCGAATAGGAAAAGACAACAAGCGACAGATCAAAATGGCGTCCGAAAACACACAGAGCTGTGCAGCTCTATGAGGATACCAATTCTGGATTCTCCTGATATTAAATGCCCAATGCCATTCACACAACATTCTTTAAACTCTCTTTCTCTCTTTCTTCACATTCTTCATCTTCTTTTTTCTGAGGTGCTATAGTTCATTAGTAAGCCTTACCCTTCTGCAACCTGCATCTCCACTGAATCCCTTGTTATTTTTTATATATAGTTTTGCAGCATCTCTTCTTATATTGTCATGCCATTGTATTTTTTGTCTACCACTTTTTCTGTTATCTACTGTTCATTGCTGCACGATTCTATTTGGTATTCGACCTTTTAACGCGTCTGTGAATACCCATCTGAATCACTGAATCATCAACTAGTCTACAAGACCGAGATCTCTATATAATTACTTGAGTTCGAAGTTATTTCTGATCCTCCAATTTCTATTACTATGCATAGCATCAGTTCTGATTACTATTCTTTCAAATACTATAAGCTCTGTTTTCTCTGAGAAGGTCCACATTTCGTAGCCATAAGTGACTACTGCATAAATGAGTGTTTTATAGAACTTGACTTTCGTGTCTATTTGTATAAATTATATTTTAGGATTTTAGATTGTAGGGAGTAAATAGTTTTGATACATTTTATAATACGATTTTCGATTTTTTATGATAATGTTTTCATCTGGTTTGCCTCCCAAATAAGTAAATGCATTCACAATTTCGTTGTTGTCATCACCGATTATCCAATCTTGTTGTATTCTTCGATTTGTTCCCATTTCCATCACCTATGTTTTGCCCTAGATTAATTACTGCCCTAAATTTAAGCGTCATACAAATCTACTTAATTTCCATTTACATGGTACCAAACAAAAGCGCCTATTGGTGACAAATCGCTGAAGCTTATCAATTATTTATGAATTATTTAGAACACTTTTATATGGTATAGTACCAACCTCTTCAAACCACATGCCACAGAGGTCTATATGCTATAATTCTGATGACAAAAAGTTGGTTGTCATTTTCCTATATCGTAATTATTTAACGACAAACTAAACGCAAAATAACTTTAAAATAAATCATTTTGTTATCTCAGTAATATCCAGTAATTTCTCCAGTATATTATTTAGTTCATCTAGAAATTATAACTCTTGTGTTTTTATCATATCAAAAAAAGCCTGTGCAAATTCAATAAATCAATCATGCAAGTCTGTTATGTTAGTGGTGTTTTTTCATGTTTTATTGACCTCTATGTGCTGCATCTACGGTGGACTTCACTTTTCTGAAATCTTTCTCGTGGTCATCTGTAACATGTTCTATGTAGTGTGTATCTTTGTTTTTTTATTATTAATGTTAATACTATGACTTGAGTACATGGATAGATCTCCTTGTTTTTTTTTATGGATTTTATATTATATTATTCTTCCCACTTTACATTCGTCAATGATTTGTTCTTTCTTCCATATTTTCTATCTATGCACACTCTTATGTAATTACTCCCCTCAACACCCTAGTTAAAATTATTCTACCAACAAACGGTCTATCACATTTTTGTGGCTTTCGTTTGTAAATTAAGTTCTTAAGTATTTTTTGATAACTCAATATATACTATATATAATTTAGTATATTAATATTCGATGACTATTGGATTAACTTTATAAATATGATAAATCTTAAAATTGACTAGGTAAGTTGAATGAAAAAAGAGGCTTTCCATAAAGTATTTAGTTATCGGCATGCTTGATGACCTGAAGTTCCTGCTGATTTCTAATTTATCTCTATCTGTCTCTCACTATCTTTTAGTCCTTATAATGGTGTAGTAAAATTATGTTGTCGATAGCTGCATGGTTTATTTCCACGTCTCCCTATCTTGTGCCAATTCAGCAGACACTGTCCTAACAGTGGCTGTATTTGATCGATCCATCATGGCAGCGGTCTGCCTCTTGACCTTTTCTCATTGACCTTTTCCTGTATCCACATCACACCACACCATTCTCCACACATCCATTCATCTTGCTACATAGCTAAAGTATTACAAGTATTTTTGGCTAATGTTTTTAGATAGGCAGTTTTTGATCTTTAATTAATTCAGAATTGAAATAGTAGTTTGATGATTCGTCTTTATACTCACCTCTCAAAAGTATCATTATTCTACCTGTTTATTTGTTTCACGATCCACGTTTTTGCATCATACGTTGCAACCGGGAAAATAAATGCGTGTATTTACTTAAGCTTTATAGTTTTTCATATTGTTGTATCTCACCACACTCTGCTCAATGTAGTTGCAGCCGTTTCAGCTATTGCCAGTCGGCAATAGAGTTTTGCTTTCTATTAATCGCCCATAAAATTAATAATCATATTAATCAACCAGCAAACGTACTAAACAGACATCAAACCTGTATCTAAAAACCTGTATCTAAACTGATTCTAATACAATAACAATGCTTGTGAAACTAATAAAAAAGTTATTGAAACATAATAAATATGTTTTACTCAGTCCCTGTACATGTAAACTATCGTATTAAATATTAGATTAAAAGCTAGCCAAAGATATATCTTATATGCTAAAAAAGAAAAATATCCTTTATTTAATTAGAAGCTATAGCAATACAGAAAACCCATAGAAAAAAAAGCCCGGTCGAAAGGAGATTAGAAATAGTTTTTTCTGTGTATGATATAACTTAAATGTAAAAGAAATCTCGTCTATAATAGGTTTTTTCTCTTGCAGATAGTCGAGTTTGCCAATTAAAGGAAGTAAAATCTTAAGTAATCATATATCATATATCAATAATCAGTAAAATCATATATCAATAATAAAAAAATTAACAGGTTTCTTTGTGACATTCAATATATATTTTTTATAAAAAATATACGAAAATACACTTACACTTATAGAATTATCCAATTATACCGAATATTTATGATTTTCACAAGTATTTAGCTTCCGTTAAGTCCTTTTTCAATCACCAACAGTAATCTGCTAACATCCCTGGATTCCATTTCCATTGATGTCGCACCTCTGTAAGGGAAATATCCTGGTGGAATATCTCGCCGTATTCGTCACTCGCAGCACCGAAGTTTTCAGGGAAAAATCCAAGTCCAAGATATACGTATGAGATCAAAAGTTCATTAATTAAATATTTATAATTTTCTTCCCTATGGTTACCAAAATAGTTTTTACGACATTAACAAAACATTTCAGGAGGGTTTTCCAAGATCATTCAGTTTTTGCTCAAAGTTGTTATACTTCATTAGTTCCCTTATTTGAGGAACTACAAATATCCCATTTTTGCGTCACTAATTTTGGGAATTTCTCTTTCAAATATAAAAATTCTCTACCATTTTTATCCATCGCTTTTACAATTATTTTATGCGGCCAAGTTTTATATGCAAGGGTGGTAAAAGTACATCTTCAGAGTTCACTAGACGGGTACTTTTAACATTTTTCTGTCCTGGAGAAAGTGACTTACGCTTTGGCCACTCTTTGTTTATATAGTGATTTTTTCTATCTCTACTGTCGCATTCGCAAATAAAACAACAATGTTTTGTGTAACTAAGCTGCAGTCGAAGCAAAGAGCAATGAGAAATTTTCCAGGAGTATTCATTGTATTCTGTCTTCTCCAGAAGGATTTTCATATTTTCGTAGATTTCGTTCATATTAAAACCTTGGGCCACAGGTAGTGAAGGAAGTATGATTTCGTTGTGTAGCAACACTGCTTTCAAACTAGTTTCTGATGAATCAATGAGCAATTACCAGTAACTTGAATCATAATCAAATTTTAACAGATTCATTAGTGCATGATGTCATCACAATAAACCAAATCATCTGCTTTAAAAAGAAAATGTTCCAATTCATCATCGCGATGGCGAAAACAGGAAAATTTTGTACTGCGAGAAAGTAGATTCCAGTCATTTAATCTAAATCGCAAAATCTCAGCCTGCTTTTTAGATATATGTAAATCACGTACCAAGTCATTTAGGTCATCTTGTGTCAATAAGTGTGGTCCTTTGGAAGTACTTGATTAATAAGTTGGGTCGCACTCTGTCTCTAAGTTATCGTCTTGACTATCAGCAGCTTCTTGAGTGTCTAATGTATTTGGCAACTTGGCATAATCATAGTATTTGGCATAGGTAATTCAGCACTATGTGAAATTGGTTTTTTTGCAGACGACAGGTCTGGGTACTTTATGATTATGTTTCGACTTAGTTGTGATAGCTTTTACAGTAGTCAAACAAAAATAACAGTCACTTATGTGATCTCTTTGTTCCTTTCAAATAATTGACACAGCAAAGGGCATATGTCTAGATTCCTTAGCCCAAATTAGCAGAAGTCTCACACATGTTACACATCAGATATGTGAGACCTAGTACTTATCTTGATGGCGTACAGGAAAACCAAAGTAACCCAAATAATGTTTGGTTACTAATGGTATGAAATTTAGACACTAAGAGGTAAAAGTTAATCCTCCACATATATAACAAAAACTATCCGGGTGATTTAAACAATTTCGTGGCATGTTTACAGCCATAACAACTATCAATAAATTTAACTTTGTTGATTATGATAGCTAACTTCAGAAACTACGTTATTCAAAAATATAAACGTATATAAGATGAAACTGAATATATAGCTATCACAAAAAAACTGAGGGTGACTGGAAAAAAATAACATTGCTTTTATAATGAGAGTAGATAAGTACAATCAAATAGCATTACAAAATTCGTGTGACAAAAACAGCTTGTCGTGTCGTGTTATATGTACCGTATAATTAATGATAGTTTATGTTGATTAAAAAATATAAACATTATAAACAAATATAGTATTTCATTTCTTTCCATATTAGTAAGACGCTTTTTCATATCGAAAAGTGTAAAAATGTTAGACGTAGTAATGTAAAAAATAGTAATAAAAATAAAGTAACGTGTCAAAAGACAAAAAATATATAGAAGAGCAAGGATTCACACCACATCAAGTTTTCAGTTGCTATCAAACTGAGCTCTGATGGAAAAAAAGGTTAATAAAACCTATATATCTAAACAAGAAAAAACTTTATCTGGATGTATGGCGTCTAAAGATCGTTATCGCTATTACATAGTAATTCATCTTATAATTCCGTTCTATACCTCTTGCTGGTACATTAAAAAGTAAATTAAAAACCTTGGATAACTAGACATTTATTTAGAGAGTTTTTTTTAATATTTTGTGCCACGTTCATAATTATCTAAAGAAAAATTGGGTCCTGTTGGGAAAAATTCAAGGTCCTATTATTATTAGATAAAGTTCCAGGCCATCCATAAGATTTGAGCCATCCCAACGCACACACAGTATTTATTACCAGGAAACAGAGTACTTAGTTGCTCCATTAATTTCATGAAGTACTATTTATTATTTTAAAACTTACTTAAACTTACAGTAGAAGAACATTACAATGGATTTTAGATATAACTGCATTAACATCAGTTGGTTTAATACAAACTTAGATGCTATTTTCAGTTTAGTACTCTATCGAAATAATATCCTTATAGATGGAAGCATTGAGATCAATAATACATAGAGGATGTATAGGAAATAACTTTCGTAGCTTTAACCAACGATTCTATATATAATTTTGAACAAAATGTTTCTTTAAAACATGAATTCAAAATGCAACAATTTCCAATTTCAATTTTTTGATTTTTTTTTTAATTGACAAGAGGATCGAACTGAATTCAGTCTATTGTTTAATTTATCTCTTAAGGTATTTTTTGAAAATAGAGTGTAACATTTTTATAATCATTCATTCTATACATTTCAGAATAAATTTGGTTTGTTTCGTTACAAAAAAGAAGCCTTGCACATTATTGTCGTTTAATACCAAAGTTCAAATTTTTCGCCCCAATTTTCCAAACCGTATAACATGTTTTAAACGATTCACGTCACATTAAGAAAGACATGACAAGATAATAAATTAAATGTTTAAAATGTCCACCGTTTGAGCCTAAGCCTTCGTAAATAAGAAGTATATCGTGTTTTTCGCGTACAGAATACATATTTAGCTTTAAATGGAACTTTAAATGGAAGAATACTATTCTTTGTCCAAGCGATCATCTCTGTTAGTCGCAGGCAATATTGTCGCATCGAGTTTGGCTCATGTATGGCGTATTAAAATCAGCTTGATTGACGATGAATGGTCGGGACGGTCACCACTTCCGATAACACTGAAAAAGTTCACCAAACAGAGCTAGACGACCGTCGAATTAAGGTTAGAGAGATAGCAGAGGCTGTTGGAATCTCAAAAAAACGTGTTTATCATAAATTGACTGAAAATTTGAGAATGAAAAAGCTAACCGCGCGTTGGTTGCCGCGATTGCTCGCTCGGGATCCAAAAACGCATTCGAATGAACATTTCCGAAGCCCTGTTGAAGCATCTTCTAAAGCAAAATATGTCGGAGTGTTGGCATCGATTAGTAACTGTAGATTAAACTTGGATATACCGCTACACTCCTGAAACCAAGGCATAGTCGAAAGAGTGGACTGAAAAGACTGTTCTATCGGCCGGAAAAGTGATGGTGACTGTTTTTTGGGATAATCATGAAAGTGTGTGTTATCAGGGGTGTGTGTTATCTGGGGTGTGTGTTATCAAGGGTGTGTGTTATCAGGGAAGTGTGTGTTATCATTATTACTTGACAGGCTGAAGGCAGAAAGTGAAGGCTGTAAAACGGCCACATTTGGAGAAAAAGAAAATTTTGTTCCGCCAAAACAAAGCACTGTCGCACACTTCAGTGGTCGCCAAGGCAAAATTTTGCAAATTGGTATTCGAATTGATTGACCACCCACCGTATTCGCCAAATCTAACCTCCGTCGCCTCCATCTCCTTCCTAAGATCAAAGTTTCGCTCGGAGGACAGAGATTTTTATCGAATGAGGGGGTCATCATTAACTACTATTTGGATGGATTAAACAGATGAGAGCATCACGGGGAAAAGGGTATAGAATTACAAAGAGAATATGTTGAGAAATATAACTGAATTTGACAAAAAATACTTGTTTCTGTATTAAGCTGGAAACTTTTCAGACTACCCTCGTATAATTCAATACCATAAATGTATCAATTCTTCAATCTTCAGCTTCACTTTCATGCAAATAAAATTCAAAATACCTACAGATTTGTTTCCCCAGACTGGAAATGGTGGAATAAGCAGCATTAAAATACATATTAACCAGTTGTAAACAAATATTTTTGTCTTCTCGAGATTATGCTAAATGCATGTAGCTTACCGTGTGTGTGGCTGTTTATTAAAGCGACTATATTAATTTGAATAACAATGATATATCGAAGGATAAATTACACCACTTATATAAATATTTATAATACTTAACATTTCTTTGCCGCAGATAAATTGATAAGTAAGATTATTCATCCATTTTTTAAGCTGGACTAAAATTTATTTGTTTCTATTAAATTTAATTAAACATCACTTTATCATACAAATGTGAGTAATTACCAGTCGGAAGAATTTTATCAATTCTAGCTACCTGCCGAGACTTTTGCTTAAAAATTAAAATGGCAAAAGACAAAGAAAAAAAAGAGTGAAGATTGAAATATTAGAAATACTGATTAATGAAAAAAGTGCAACACTGAAAATATATTCACTGTAGAGTACATATTGAATACAAAAAAATAAAAGCTTTTGCTTTCTTACCTTCGTGTTTCTATGTGCGATTTTGCAATATTTATAATATATTGTGAGGTAGTTTTCGTATACTACAAAGCTAAACAGCATTCCTGTGGATCCGTTAAAAGTGCAAAAGTACTTTGACCTCGTGCAGCCCGTCGGTTTTTGTCCAAATTTGAAAACGGATGAGTTATTCATATGATAAAGGCAAATGTAAGGTATAGTGTAATAGAGTGACAGATGAACATTGCTGCTTCTACCGTTATGAAGACGTTGGTTATCAAGATCAAAGTTATGCATGGATACGAGGTTCTAATTGACATAGTTATATCCATCTTACTTAGACTAGTTGGTATATGAAATGTAAGTGAAAATATTCAGCAAGTGCAGAATACTTTTGTTGCAGCTATAGATTGAACTATTTTGATAATATATATTAATAAATATGTACTTATTATGGGGATACATGTTAATCATACTTATCGAGTGTTTCATCTTACAGTGCACCAAAAGGAGTGTTATTTATAATTGGCGTCTAACTACAATCTGTGACAAAAATATAGAGGCACTAACAGTTTTAACTTACTGCTTATTCCCCAAGGTTAGTTAGTTACCTCAATGACACATTTATCAATGTTATTAATTAATTCCTGAGTCAAAACATCATTTTTCATCTAGCAGGTACCCGGGTACCCAGGTATACTAGCTAAGCACATGTACTTCAACGTCATTTAGTTTAGGTTTAAAAAATTTGAAAAAAATCAGTTGATTGAATAATCAAAAATCAATTGAGCTCAACTTTTGTTTGAAACTGCTTATAATTGCTGAAAACCTTTCTTGATTGAAGACTCCAAAACCTTTTTTATTAGGTTCAAATCCAAAGAGAGGGCTGGGCACTCTTGAACATCTATATTTTTGGTTCGAATCCAGTCTTTAAGAAGTTTTGCTTTGTGGATTGGAGCGTTGTCCTATTGAAAAACAAACTTCGGCCCAAACATGGCCTTTCGACTTCAAGCATACTTTTTTATTTTTCAGCATTCCTCCAATATTCTATGAAATCTGTAGAAATTTTTTTGAAAACTCTAATGGCTGACCAAATCATAACCGAACCATCAAACATTTATGGTCATGATAATATTCTTTGTTTCTTCCTTAAGTCATGGTAATAATGTTATAATCCCTGTTCCCTTTGGATCTACTGAGTTTTCTTGAGCAGATATCGGATACTACAGACATTTGTTTGTTATTAAATTGTTATTTAAGCGATTTTCAAAATTAGCGACTTTTGTCGTATTGTAATTGCTTGAGATCGCCAAGAAGTCATCTTTTTGCCATAGTTTGCACCTTTATTGATAAAATGGTTAACTATTCAGGCACTATATAAAATCTTCCTGACAATTTCACGATTGAAAAATGCCTATTCTTTCAATGAAAGAATTCTTCCCTTTTCTTGTTGTCTAAGCACCACGATCCATACTTAAAATAACACTCCAAAACGCTAATAAAGGCTTTGAAAACTAATTTATTTGTGTTAAAAAGTGTATCGAATTTAACAATAAACAAAGGAAAAGGAAAGAATTTACGATTAGAAACGCATCAGCATCTGACCGAACCACGGTCATCGGCTAACGACAAACCCAGGCCAGCAACCCCCTCAGGCTACCGACTGGCGAGTGACCAACGTAGAACACTTCTCAGAAGGCATCCGGCCTTACCCAGCCTTTACCTGGCGTGACTGAGGGGTAATTCGTTGTCGGATTTTACATTCTTGCCAAGAAACAATCAGACATTTAGGTGTGGATATGTGTGGACGTGTGTGTGTATATGTGAGTGTATATAAGTGTGTATGTAGGGTAGGAAGTAAGACGGATAGAAGAATTAAAGAAAAACACCCATCCGAGCGTTGGAATCGAACTAGCTACCTTTGAATTGCCAGGCAAGCGACTAACCCACCAGACAACCGCGGCCGGCTAACAATAAACAATCTGATTTTATCTTTTTGTCGTAGATGGAATTAATTGAAAGACATGGATTAATTGAAATTACAGTCAAAATAAAGAAAGCTTTATATGGATTAAGAGTCGACGCAGATTCCATTTATGATTTAAAAGCTTGTAGAATAAATAATACATATTAACTCCTGTCTCTATTTTTTTGTTGGAGAGTGTGGAACTGAATGAAATCTAGAGTGAAATTCTGTTTGATTTTGTGGTTGATCTTGATTTTATTTAGGTGGTCAAGATGGACGTACGTCCATCTTGACTACCTAAATATGTCGACTACCTGATTATTATTTTACTTATGGATAGAAGTTTTTAGATACTTTTAAAAAGGTAATATTTTTAACAACAAGAAAATAAATAGAAATGTACTGTTCATGTAAAAAAAAGTTACTGTAATTATTATATTAACGATTCAAATGTTCAAAATCAAAAAAATATTAGTATAAATATTAATACCAATTTAAAAAGAGCTAATATGGATTTAAACATCTTATTTCAAACACCATAATTTGAAATTATATATTGTTGACTTTGAATAGTACATACATGACGAGTTCTTGACATGTGTCAATATTTAATATTCTTATAAGCAAACATTAACAATAATTCAGGGAAAGCTATTTATAAAACCTTTTAGTTTTATGGCAGTATTTTGAACAAAAAGACATATATTGTATATTTAGCGTGGATTTGAATTGACAGTTCCAATGTTATATAAATTATTTTTATTTTGTTAAAAGTTCCAAACTTGGTATTAAACGTGGGTGGTAATTCATGGACGTCGACTTGGATTTTTTAAGTTCTGGTTTGTATTTAATCATCAATCCTTCGAAAATCCAACTAAACCTATAAACCATGTAGCTTGAACTTGACATATTTCTTTGTTTAATGTGAACAAATAAATAATTACTTGGATGTAAAAAAATATTTGCAGTTTTTCTTTTGTTTATATATAAAAGGATTATAATTCACTCCTCAGTTTTTATTAAACCGATTTCAATTTCTTCTTCGACAAATAAACATTCATTCTTCAATACTAAAATGATTCGACTGTGAAATCTTCAGTCGACGGTTTTTAACAAAAACGTAAAAATGAGTGAAATAAGTTGCGGAATTAAAGCAATTTTAAGACATTATTTAAAAAAAGTATTCAAAAATTAATTCTAAGGCCTTGAACTTTTATATATCAGGTTATTCGATTCCATTCTGCAACTAGTCTTTCAGCTTAGATACGAAAGACTCAATACCAGTAGTGGATCGTGAGGGAGGGCGTTGAAGCGCCACCCTTCCAGCATTTATCACACCAAACAATTTTTCAGAGCAAAACACCATATTATATTTCCGTTCAGTTTCCTTCCTTTAACTCATTTTCCTGGTTCACCTTCTGTATAGGGTTTCAGTAGCACGAAAAGTAAAAAGAAGGAAGGGGAAAGCAAAAAAAAATCTTTAGCAGCACTATTTCCTTCTACGTTCTCCCACTTTAAAAACCTAAGAGCAGTTTCTGTCCACTACATCTCTTTCTGACTTGATAACTCAAATAATTTGGACTCCATCTGCCAAATAAGTATTCAAATATACGAAAAAACTACAAAACGATTGGCGCAAAGCCAGATATAAGTTATACAAGCTTATGCTTGCTTCATGGGTCTGTTAACATTCGGTTTGGTGTTTAAACTACAACAGAAGAATCCTCTTTTTGATCAAAGCAATGTGTTTGGTTCAGTTACACAGAATACAGATTTATGTCGATAATTTGAATATTAAATAGCAACTCAAAGTACATTATGCCCTCAAAGTTTATGGTAATGTAGAAAAAAAACCTTCCTGATCTATCTCATTTATTAGAGAGTTCCCCTACTTGTCCGAGATCAAATAAACGGTCTTGCTTCTCGAATGTATAGCATTACTCATGTTCTATCACAAACCACAATTTGGCAGCATTTCTTTCATCATAAATATACACAAACATTGCTCTTGGAGGCCGTTCTTCCTTAAATTTTCTAAGCTACAAGTGTTATGTTACGAAAAATTCTCGATCTGACACAGATGATTCAAGTATGAATAATTGCTATTATATTTTTTAAATATGATACTGCTAGATGGCGTTGCTTTTAACGATAAAAAACTGGGTTAGTGGATTGAAACATTGTCGTACATTCGTTGAAGACAATGAACGCTTGGAAACGTCCAAAACGATGTTTTAAGTGGAAAATACGTCCCGCGTGAGGAATGTCGCGTTTGCTGAATAAACAAATTCCACTGAACACTTCTCAAGTGTCCTTAGACTTGTTTAAATTTCATTATACACCAGTAGATGCCTCTGATAAGACGTATTTATGAGATTTGGGTTCCAGCAAGAACTTTCGCTTCCCAAACTTGAAATAGCTGGCTGAATAAAGATTGATTCACTTCAAATGAAGGGAACAGAGCAGAGATGACCGCTTAGTTTACAGAGAGAATTACAAAGTGCTTACGAAGAAAAATTAAAAATCTCGAAAATTCTTTATTTTTTTATCAGGTCGAGAAATTTTCGAATGACTTCCGCACTTTTGGACTGCATCAATAGGGATCACTTCTTTACCTTTCTATTCCCATAATTTCCTCACCACTTGATGCTTTGTACTGTTGATGCCCGTAATGGAACAGAAGCACTTCAATTCGAGCATTATCTGGATTTTTTTCTAAAATCATGCACACATAAACTTAGAATTGTTTAACAATAATTAACCTGCAATACAAAAAAAGTTGTGTAAATGGTAAACATTTTTTACTTCCTCGCGGAATTGCAGGTTATTAGGTCATCAACAGCCGTTGTTCTTTCTCCGATTACAAGTAAAAAGTGTTTCAATAAGTGTGTCAAAACTTTGAAACGTAATAGTGGCAACACTGTTGGCAATGTAAATGTCACTCGTAGACTGCTGTGTTCAATATTTGTTTCAATCCACAATGGAAAAAAATACGATTCAACAGAGCGAAGAGAGCCTGCAGAAATGCCTGAAGAGAAAAATAAACACCCGCATTTCGGAGAAGTATTAAAAAAAGGGTTTACTCTTGCAATAAAATGTATTAGTATAGTGCGTTTCAAGATATATCGTTGACCGATTGGCTGCAACAACCTCTGCCGTAACGAAACCCGGCAAAGTTGCAAGGAACGTAAACAGGACCGGGCCTAATAAAATTACAGGTAAAAAAAATAATTTTATACCTGGTTTAGTAGTTTCGAAATATTTTAATTTAGTTCGCATTATTTTCTTAAACAGTGCAGTTCTATAATTTCGATTGTATTTTTTGATATTCCAAACGGCAATTCTTGGCAAGATAGTGATCATTGCTCCTCAGGTAGTGTTAATTTTTAAAGAAAACATTTATTGTCCGATTCTAAGAAAATTGTTATAAATGTGTATGTTTCTTTATTGAATAGGGAACTTAATGTAAATGTAGCCGCAACAGAAACATCTTCATTAACGAAAACTCGTTGTCTACAGTTAAAGATATTGTGACGAAGCTATTTAAACCCAAAAAAGTCTGTGGTGATTCCGGTAAAAGCAAATGTTTTGACGAAAGTGACAAAGACTTAATTCGAAGCAAAATGTATGATATATATGAAGAGCAAACTGTGGCGACATTGTATTCATTGCAACAGCGACTAAGTAAAGATGAAACCAAAATTTTTTGCAGCAGAACTAGCCTCAGGAGAATATTATCTCAAATAGGTTTTGCATATCGGAGGATTAATAAAAGACAAATATTAATGGAATCACAACGATGCAACGATGGCGGTTTGACTACTTAAACTCCATAAAAAATTACAGATTAGAAAAATGTCCCATTATCTACCTTGATGAAACATGGTTCGATACACATGAAACGCGACCAAAGGATAGGTAGATATATCAAGAAAATGCCAAACCAAAACCGCAGCGAACAAGGGAAAAATAATTACAATTTTACATGCTGGTTCCGAGAATGGATGGGTTCCAAATTGTTTACGGTTGTCCTCCAAAAATATTAAACATTCATCTTTGAACTACTATGACGACACCACAGCAGAACTTGATTGGTTTATAAATAGCCTTTTGCCCAATGTGCCTAAAAAAAGGAAAGCGTAATTGTAATGGACAATGTTAGTAAGTTGATAGTTATCATAACCGCCAAAAAAATAAAGTTCCTAATGCAATTTTTATTATACTAATAAATTCAAAATACACAAACCAATAAACAATGTTTTAGTCATACATAATAATATTAATAATAATTTAACAATATTTAATTTTTCCCAAAATTATTCAGATGTTAAACAACTCCAGCTCTGGCGCCTTTTAAGAAACTAGGAATACTTTTAATGAGATTTATTAGGGCAATTAACAGTTCGCCAAAGGGCAACGAAATATCTTGAAATGGTTTATATCCTAAAACGAATATTGGTAATGAAGGCACTTGGTACTAGGCCCTGAAGCGCGCAAAGGGGCAGAGTTGAGAGTTTTACGTTGAAGTACGAGTTAAGAGTTGAACGTAAAGAGTTAGAGTTTTAGTTATATTTTTAGAGCATGTGAACAGGCCGAATAAGAAATAAGAGAAAAATAACGCTTAAAAAGTGTAGTGAAGTAAATATTTGTAAATTTTCATGTGAATAAATGTATATATTTCTTATTAATTCATAGTCATGGTCCATTTCACGAACCAGCGAACTCTGTGGAAATACTAAATATCTCCTAATGTGCGGATGATGTTCCTAACATACGCCTTCCCATACAATGACTTTATATGACAATCCATTAAATGACTCACGTAATAGCATTTTTCTGATAAAAAACATAGGTTTCCTTTTAGACAACATGTGTAATTAGGTTTTGCATAAGTTGCAGTTTTCGCAAATTTCTTTTTTGCAGTACAAATGACTTCAATGTCTACATCGAGTAGTCAAGGTTTATACAAACAAGGTTCAAGGTTCATCACCAAATTCGATTTTTATGACCATGACCAATTATTTAACACTTTTCGCATGGTTTATAAAATTCAGGAACCGTTAAAATGATAAAAGCCTATAATAACTTGATTTCGGCGGCCTGTAATATATAAATCGTCAAAATTGCATTGGACTTGCCCAAATTTGAAAAAGTTACTATTATTAAGGCCATTAAGCCGGCAAAATATCGTTAAATCACGGTACGGTGGCATCATTTTATGGGTTTATTACCGATCGCAAATTTAATGTAATAGTGATTGGTTATGGGGCAATTTCGCTGCCATATTTCGGGCTTAAAATTATTTTATTTTCACGCAGTCGTCGGACCATAAAACGGGAATTAACCACGAAAAACGCAAATTTGTAATGATCGCATGGTCGATTGATCAATAGTTTCGCCAGTTTACTTAAACATAAACCCAGAAGTTTCACACATAGTCAAGGTAATAATAAAAAAACATATTCCATTTTTTTTATTCAGAAAAAAGTTCAGAGCTGATCCAATAAAATGTAAACTGGAAATTAATAAAAAATGGAATTAATATATGACTATCCAAATTAGTCTCGACTCAGTCCTTTTAGTCAATCCAGAGTATAGCGGAGTCCTGTCCATACTTGAGCCGTCCTCACTTGAGCCGTGAGCCATCTTGAGTCCGGTGAGCTCACCGGCCGCATTCGGGAGAGCAACTGACTACCACAGATATATTCCAAACAACCTCCGTCCGAAGGGGCGGGCCCAACATCAGAATTATTATAAAGCACGCACCACAACCATCTACAACCTAGAAGAGTATAAATATTAGGCGACGATTTAGGAAGAAACAAGATACAAATGATTGGATGTACAATCGCACTAATAGTGTAATGTATGCTTCCATTCACGGAACGCTACGTATATATAATATAAGTATATATATAATATATATATAGCTAAGTATATATATATATATATATATATATATATATATATATATATATATATATATATATATATATATATAAAAAGAAATATTTTGTAAAGAGAATAAATCCTAAAAAACATATACAGATAATCTAATTTTAAGGTAAAATTTTTTAAATAACTTCTAACTTTCTTTAATAACTATTAATAACTATTAATAACTTTCTTCTTATTATTATTATTCCTTATTATTTTTCTTTACTTTTATGTTTATGTATATATATATATATATATATATATATATATATATATATATATATATATATATATATATATATATATATATATATATATATATATATATACACTTGATACAGAAACGATATTTCTTTAATTTTTGGCGAAAAAAATACAAATAATCAGTGCGGTGTACGATGGTGCCTTATCGTGCTGCAAAAACCACAAAGAGTTACATCATTTCAGGCCACGTAAAGGATTGATACTACTAGTACAATTTCAAAAACACACATTCTGTTTCTTAAAAATCAACTGTAATAAAAATACGCTACAAATATTAAGTATTGATATTTTATGTTTATGTTGGATTAATTGAAATGTTACTACGTCTTTTTTCTGCTGAAAACATTTCTGACAATTTGCAATTTCTCTAACGATTTTAAAAATTAATTTTGGGTGATTTCCAAAAAAAAAATTGTATTCGAATTTTTATACATATTTTATCATGTCAACATATTTATTCAGTCATAATTAATAATCTTTGACACTGTACATAACAGTTTAATTATTAAAATTGAGTCTTCAAATAAATTATCTTGTTCTGTTGTAGAGTGAAAAATTATATGTTATGTAATTTTATTGTTTTTGTGACGTAAGTATTATATTTAATGATGAATGTATCTATATGTATATGAATGTATATATATATATATATATATATATATATATATATATATATATATATATATATATATATATATATATATATATATATATATATATATTTATATAGTGGAAAGTAAAGAAAATAAAATTAGAAATAGACAAAACTGAAACAAAATCAACTATAAATATAAATATTAGCATACACAACAAAGATAAAGGTAAAGGTAAAGTGTTAGGGTTAGAGGCGCATCAGCAACTAGGCTATTTAGCGACTGGACCTACAGCTTAACGTGCGGTTCCGAACCACGGTCATCAGCTGCCGACAAACCCAGGCCAGCACCCCCCTCAGGCTATAAACCCTTGGTTATGTGCCTACCCATAAGTCTGTCAGAAAACCTACCGACTGGCGAGTGACCAACGTAGAACACTTCTCAGAAGGCATCCGGCCTTACCCAGCCTTTAACTGGCGTGACTGAGGGGTAATTCGTACTCGGATTTTACACTCTTGCCTAGAAACAATCACAAACACTTAGGAAGTAAACAGACAGAAGAAAGAAAGAAAAACAACCATCCGAGCGCTGGAATCGAACGAACTACCGCTCCAGTGCGATTTCGGCACAGCAGCGGCAGGCCGCTGCTCATACCGTCCGCACCAACGCGACCGGCACAGCAAGGAGATTGAAGAAGTAAAAATTTGTAAATATCAAGCAAAAAGAAACCAGATGATGGGAGTATAGAAACCGAAACTAATTATCTAAACCGATTAATAAATGAAAACAAGATTATACTACGCCTTAAATCGAACAACATTCATCAAAAAGGTATTATTTAACAATGCAAAGATAAGACTAGAAGTAAAGTCTATAGAGCAAGAAATGCAAGGAAACATTTTGACTCTCTGGTCACTTAATATAAATGTCATCTGAAAGAAGAACTAAACTAATGAGAAAAATTGGAAAGATGGCCAGAAATAAAAGACCCAGGCTAAAATGGAACGATGAAGTAGGCATTTTCTTAAAGCATCGAAAATTGCATGAAAGCACGATCTATCAAGAAATAGAAGATAATGGCGAAGGAAACAGTCGAAAGTAGTAGAAATATAGCACACACCTCTTCGGGTGAGGCCTAGGATTATGTATGTATGTATACGAGGGTAGCTATTTATGAATTTGAAATTGGCAACAATGATGTTGCTAGGCACTATCTGACATATGCATCATAAAGTTTGAGATTGTTCACTGTATACGTACTCAGAACGTTTTGTCGTACGGACGCTATTTGTGTTGTTTAGTGACTTGAAAATTTCATCTCAGTCAAAGCTTTATTTCGTGTCATGATTTACTACAACTTTCGACGTGGGTTATCTCAACAACAATGCATCGATCTGGTTATCACTGTATATCACTGGTTTAGTGAATTCGTAAGTAAGATCGTCCAAAATCGGTTGTTGTGTCAGATAGATCTTGGATCTATACGTATGAGCCCGAAAGTAAACAGCAGTCAAATGTATGGATCTTTCAAAATTATAGCAAGCAAATGGTTGCCCATTTTTTTTTTTTTATAAATGAGCATGTGGCTACAGTATCATCAGAGAATCGCAAAACGGTCAATTCTAAATGGTAAACAGTCATTTTTTTACCAAAAGCATTATACCATTTTTAATGATAAATATTTGTTTTTATTCATTATTTTGGAAATATAAATAGCAACCCTCGTAACGTATGGCCAATATTTTATGGAAAATTTTTATGGATGGAAATATTTCAATGTGGAATTAATTCCAGGGTAATCATCCAGTAGGCTGCCGTTATACTGATAAAATATGGAAATTGTGATCAGGTTAATATTCTTCATTATTTAGTTGACATCTTTGTCTTGGCCAAACTCTAGGATCTTGACCAATCTAGTACTATCATTTAAATATTCTGAAAAATCCTTGGATTCGAATTTTGAATTCTCTTACATAAGTAATATAACCTTGAAGTTTACACCTTATGTTTGCGAACTAGGTAACTATTTTATTTTTCCAAAGTTAACATTTCAATTTAGTCATTTCTGAGATTGAGACCACTACGATATAAAGATATATGAACATTTTACAGGATAAAAAAACTGAACAAAAAATATTACAGTTAAAAACATTTGGTTTCTAGGCACATAGTCTAATGAACATTAAAACTAGATATAAATATTATGTTATTAGCTCCCAGATAAAAGAAATATTTTTTTTTTTAAATATTCATTATCCAACACCAGCAAGAAAATAATAATGTATTTCACTAAAGCAAAAGCAACTGACAATCTTATAATTAATTCTGAAAAAAGGCGGATGTGTTATTAAAGATGAATGGAAGTGTAAACAACATCTAAAAACTTTTAATTAGGTTCAATGATTAATTATGCGCTTTTATCTATATCGATCAATGTCAATTTGAAAGTATAATAAAATTAATAGCTGTTTTTAATTTACACTGTGGATATTAAATAACGATTCTATTTTTCATACATTTCTATTCTATGAAGAGTCCAACTGACCACTTCAGTCGAAGCGGACAACACTTGAAAATGCCAAATGCGATTTTGGCGAAACGTCATGACTCTTCACAGCATCAACGGATCGACACCCGGAATGATTTACAAACATTATCTACCATCCGTGAAAATATTAGATGTAACTATATATATATATATATATATATATATATATATATATATATATATATATATATATATATATATATATATATATATATAAATATATATATTTAGCAAGAAATTTGTACGCAATAAAATTTTTCATGTATTTTACATAGTCTCTTAGCAGTAGCAATAAATTTATAACAACAAAAGATTTGAAACTGATTTCAATTGGATAATTAAAAAAAAAATACTTTAAACGATTTTAAATTGTGAGTTTACATTTTTACAACAAATGTTTTAGAATTTCTAGACTGATCTGTATATACAACGCTCTTAAAAAATAATACAAAATAAATATTTAAACGCGCAACTAACCAAAACCCGAACTACCTTTTAACTGATCAAATTCCCAAGCGACATTCCCGAAAAGAGACGGGCCAAAATTAAAAAACAAACTTTCTGTTGAGAAAGAAGTTAGAGTGGGACGCACCAACACACATGAATTATGCATTAAAGGAGATGTTAAGCCAAAAATAATAGATGCAGAACGTGTACCAAGGTATAGAAGTTTTCAAAATAGGCCATAAATTCGGGCCATGAATAAAAATTGCTGCACATTTCTGGACTGGAGCCAAATCAGCCGTGAAACTTTATAAACGGTTATATGGGCAGCGTTAGGAACGCTTTATAAAAATCTGATATCTTATTAAACTAGATAACGGAAATAAAATAGACAGAGTGGAAAAAAATCCATTAAAATTTAAGAAACATTAAGAAACAATTTGCGGGAAATAAAGGACTAAATTAAGGACTAAATTTGCGGTAAATAAAGGTAAAAGGATACAACGACACTGCAAATAATTATTTGAAAAATATCTTACTTTATTTTCAAAGTTGGGTAGACAAACTATATCTGTTCAGTTTTGATATTTTAATAAAAACTTACTTCAATTCTTCTAACGGAACTTACGGTGTGAAACAGTAACAACTACTGGGTTGAATCATCTCCTGATGATGTTAACCTGGTTGGCGAAACGCGCGTCGAGAAGTAAAAAAGTGATTTGGTGTTTAGCAAAAACTATTTTATTATACTACTGTGGTTAAAAAGGAAGGTGAGATTTAAAAAGTCGTGCTCTTTACATACAAACACTAATTTTTTAAGTTGGCATTACTTAGTGAATTTTCTTCTGAGTGAATCACTTCTCGTGTTCAGTTAGAAATTATAGCTTTTTTATAACTGCTAAAAAAATGTGTCCGTGATTTTTAAAAATTGCTAATTTCCCGAGCAAAAAATTTGCATTAAATTCAAGAACTTCTTGAGTGAATGCATAAAAAATGTTAAGAAAGTATTACAGGAATAAAGTTTTGTCAAGAAAAATGTTTAGAGGTCATACACTTTAGTGATTATAGAGAAGCACTTGAAGATGAATTTCGCCGATGAACCTTCCACACTTGCTAATGGAACCAACTTTACTAAAATCAGTGATTTAAATAAAAGTAAATAAATAAATAAGTCCTGCAAAGGGCTAGGAAGCAAAGTAAACAGTTTCAATCTGTCATGGGTCTGAATTGCAAACTCCTGTTTGTAAAAGATGATAAGGGTTAAAAAGGTCAATATTTAAGAGTGGTAACATTTACCACTCTTAAATATTACACTACCACGAGATTGAAGCAGGATTCTTGGTAGTAAAACACATGGGTAGCAGGTGAACGGTCTGTTTCGCGTTTTTCGAGGGAGCAATATGTCAAACTACTAATATTATTATCTGCCAGTGGCGGCTCGTGGATTTTTAAAGTGGGAGGGCATAGAAGAAAATAGTGTTGCTGAAGATTTTTTTTGCTTTCCCCTTTCTCCTTTTTACTTTTCGTGCTATTGAAACTCTATACAGGAGGTGAACCAGGAAAATGAGTTAAAGGAAAGAAACTGAACGAAAATAAAATATGGTGTTTTGCTCTGAAAAATTGTTACTACTGCCTGATCGAAACTTATTTTTTTGAAAATAAACAAAATGCCGGTTTCTGATAATTGACTTGCGAATTTTCAAGGAAAAAACGCTGGTTTATTGTTTATAATAATGTTGTTATTAATAATGCATGTGTACCTTTATTAAATACACATATGCAGCAATTTCTACAATAGTTGAGCTACTGTTAAAAGTTTTTGGGCTTATTTCCAACATTAGTGATTCAAGCTTTCATTGTTATTTTGACTTAATCCACCGACACATCTTGAAAGTAAATTATCACCACTAAGGTCTTCATAAATTAGTTTGATGGCACTCAAAATATCAGCTCGGGCTTGAGCCCCATCTGCTTGAGCGCGCCGGTACGAGCACCAAGAATCATTACCTTTTGGACACATACTGTGATTTGGGTTTTGATCGGTTAAGCTGTAATGATAAACTGTTGTCCATATTACAGATTTCATATTTTCCATATAATTACAATGCTGACATATTGCTAAAACATAGTAGACAGTTAACTTATCAATCATCTTTCCTATAAGTTTACCTCTACCTCCAAAACTATTTTGTTTTAGTTTCAATGTGCGTAGTCGACCCCCATTCGCTTCTGAACCTGTCCTATGCACTCCTTATTTATGGTTTTATTATCGTAAGGGGCTTCTTTAAAAACACCTGTATAAGTTTTGGAATAACCATCTCAAATATAATTTGAATAGTTAAGTACATATTTCTTTCCGTCTGCTTAAACATTCCGGTAATTGCATCCACCTCCATTTTCCCAGATGATTCTTATTGATTAGCAGTACACTCATCTTTGTGTATTTCATATCATACTTCGTAATCAGTAGTATTTTTGCAGCAGTATTATTGGTAGAAAAACCAAACTTCCGTTAGTTAACAAGTTAATCATCACCAAAGATGATCAAACCCGTGTGGAGTTAGGACACACAACTGTGGGGTACTGCGAATGTTTCCAATATAGAAATACTTTAAAGATTCCAGTCCAAAATCCCGAGAATAATTACTGATGCTGTTTGGTTCGTAACAAATCGGAATTTACACAGCGATCTAAAAATAAAGCCTGTGCTAGAAGAAGCAAGTGCGAGATATCTATCGCGACTTGAAGTGCACCCAACTCATTTGTTGTCAGCTTTCTGCATAATAGCCAAAAGACGCAGAGACTGAAATGATTTGATCCTATAGAATTTAAGATAAAATTAAGATCAGTCCACTATTCTAGTTATAAAGAACCTAAGTTCCTATATATGTTAGGCCTTTAATGTAAGCGCTGTAACTCCTGATGCTAAATATTGTAATAGTTGCTCATTACCTCTAAGTAGATTGCAAATATATGGGAAATAAAAAAAAATCTGCTACTGGATCCTTCGATGTGAAACACTCTAGAACTCGAAGAAATTTTCCATTATTAAATACCAGATCACTTTTTTTAACTTATCGACACGAATTACGCTAACCATGTTAACATTATCAGGAGATGATTTAATCTAGAATAGAAGATTCAGTAGATTAAATAATGTCCCGATGATGTTAACGTGGTTGGTTACCGAAACAAGCATAGTGGAGTAAAAAAAAAGTGATTTGGTGTTTAGTGAAAAATCTCGTTGAGTTTAAAACTTACTTGCTTTAATAATAATTCATGGTTTCAGCAAGATGGGGCGGAGCGACTGATCACACCGCTAGGAAATCGATAAAAGTAGCTGTTACCCATTATTGTCATCTCCAGATATGGAGAGATTCCTTGGTCAGCAAGATCGCTAGATTTAATTGGTTGTGATTTTTAATTGTTTTTTTTAATTCTCTAATTATGTCGTACATTAGTAGACATTACAAATTGTGACTAGATTAAATCTATCTAACTAACAATATTTTTCTATTTTCTAAACTAGAAACTTATTTTTTTCTTAGTCTGTTTGCTAGATACATGTCCAGCGACGTGCTCCACAATATACTAATCACTCTTTTCATGTAATTGATACACGCACAGAAGAAATTCCGGGCACCCTTCATTGTCACTACACTAATTCGAACGGTTTCAGTCTCTTCAGCTGCCGAATAAGTCCGTTATTGCCGGGTAACAAGATCACTTCGACATTTTCTTTCTAGCTTGCAAACCTCTTAAACTCATCTTCGACCATAGGCACTTTCAGGTCTCGATGGATGTTTTCATTTCGGATGTACCACAGGACATTGACAATACTCCGAAGTACTTTATTTTGGAACGTCAGAATGACTTGTATCTTAGATTTCTTGGTACATCCCCAAAGTTGGATCTATAAGTCCAAATAGGCTTCAGAATTTGCTTATAAAGAAGCAGTTTATTATGTATTGACAAGATGAATGACAGAATGATGCCCAGATACTTTCCTTCGTTGGCATGTGGGATTCTTTTGTGGTTGACTCTCACTGGGATATAGTTATATTTCAATATTGTTAGTGAAATAGACATGGGCCAACTTCGCCTCATTTAATTTAATACGCCATTTCTTTATCCAATTGGTGACATTGTTGACAGCTGTTTGGAGTTTGTAGCTGAATGAATTTTATTTCCAGTAGTGAGGAAAGCAGTATCATCGGCGAATGTTCCCGTCACTACTCCACTACTCCACTGCTTTGTGGAATATCGCTAGTGTAGACAAATAAAGGACAGCTCCGAGACGGCTGCCTAGTGCCACTCCAGAACATATTTTCAAGATCTGTATATTCTTCACTATGCTTGATTCTAAAGTGACGGTCAGTGATGTATGATTGAAGAATTTGGCTCATTTGTTGATAGATATTTTTTCATCTTGTATTGGAGACCCTGATGCCACACTCGGTAGAATGCTTGGACCACATTGAGAAATATCGTTGCACAAATATTTTTCTCTTCTACTGTCGATTACTTCAGTGATTCGATGTACTTGATCTATTGTCGAGTGCTTATTATGAAGTCCAAAGTGATGCGTTGGAATAAGATGCTTTTCCTCTATAATGAGTTTGAAGTGTTGTAGGAGCAGCTTTTCAAACAACTTGGATATAATCGGCAACAAGGATATTCGACTGTATGATGTTTGCCTTCAGGTGGTTTGCTAGGTTTCTAGATCATTATAACTTCAGCAATCTTCAATTGCACTGGGATGTACCTAATTCGTAATATAGCGTTGAAAAGATGAGTCAGTTTCATAATGGCTTTACGTGGTATCTCCTTGAGCATTTACACTGTTATTAGGTAATAACCTAGGGCTTTCTTAGAATTGATTTTTGCCAATAGTTGTGATAATCTTTGCTCTGGTGATTGGTTTAACTGTCATGCCATATCTGTTGCTAATATGCGGGATTTCTGCCATACCAGTCGGTGGATGAGGCTGGAAAGAATTTTCTAGATATTTAGCGAATATTTCTGCTTTTTTTTCTTCGCACCGCGCCCAGTTACCATCGCTTTTGCAGATTGGCAGGTCATGGTTCTTTGGATGTGTTTAAAGATTTGGTCGCTTTCCATAGCGAGTAGTCAGAGCTCTCGTCATCTGTGAACTTAATTAAGTAGTTCTTAAAGCTTTCATTCTTGATGGTTCGGATTTCATTTTTGAGCCATTTACATAGTTTATTTAGCAGCCTTTTGTCATCCGAGGGTCGAGTTTGTTACCAGGTTTTTTAAGCTTTTCTTTTTTCGTGTACCAGATTTCGAATTTCCTTGATGTAGTTCAATCCTAGTATTTTTGGCTTCAGTGTGGGTGTATTATTGCATGCAGCTTGCTGCATGTCAACTACTAGTTTTTCAACTTCATGGTCTAGCTGCTCTCTCGTCTTCAGAGTTATATTTAGCTCAATTATCTGTTCGAGCTCTGTTCAAAATATGTCCCAATCAGTTTTGCCGTTAGTAAAATATTTTTAATTGTAGAATTATTTGAATAAGGAGGTCTACGTTCATATCCTACAAAATATTATGGAGCTGAAACTCATATTTCTAAAAAATTAATGTGAATTTTAGTGGAAATATTGAGCACGTGTAATGAGAAGTGTGCGACTGAAATTAGAAGAGTGTTTACGTAACGGCAGAAATCACCTTTCAGGTGTTTCTTATATAATAAAATGGGTTTTTTATAAAATAAAATGCTGTTTTTTATTAATGATTTATATAATGGCACGTTTCTTTGTCTTACCCTGTATAAATCAAATTATTGTTGCAAATTACTGACATGACATAATCATTTATCCACGAAAGAAGGTCAAGATGTTTTAGAGCCACTTGATAGATTTAATTCCGTTTGTTTATAAAAGTCTCCGCCAAGCTTATCGGTACAACATAGTACAGATTAGTGAAAATCGATTAAGATTAAGCGCGTCTAAATAAATGGTGCACAACAAACTTTCTGACACGACACGACATCCCAACCAACGATGACCATCTGACTGTGTTGGACACGTAATTAATTTAACAGATAAAACTAAATAAATTAAAACTTTTTCTCTTCGCTTAGGGGAATCGTATAAAGGACATGCACTCATGAAACAGAATTTTGTCAAGTTAATCCTAATGGATTTTTCATGATTGTGCTTAATGATATTTGGACAAATTATTAAAGACATATTTATTCCTAGTTTGGGTTTGAGTATGTATTTTGGGTTATAAACAAATGGAAAATCCATTATTCTACAATTACAACTTAGCTTATAAACTTTTATATTTAATTTAAATATGTGAGAACTTTAGATTGATTAAAATTAACATTAAGATTAGTGGCATATGTTTTTTTTTATTATAGCACACACACTGCTCTACGGCCCATGGAGACCCTTGGCCTTCCTTATAACTGCCTTCCATCGCTCTCTTTTCCCGGCAATTTCCATCCAGTTTCGTCATCATTTTATTTTAAGATCCGTGATCACATCATCTCGCCACCTCAATCTTGGCCTTCCTCTTGAACGATTGTCAATATCGGATTTGTCCAAAAGTACACTTCCTCGCACTACCTTCATTGGGCATTCTCCAGATATAACCGATTCATTTTATCAATTGGTGTTTTATATACCTTATTATGTCCTAATTCTAATTCATAATTTCACCTTATGTACCAACCTTAGAATTCATGGTCAAATACAATCAACATTTCACGCTCAAATATACTTAGAGAATCCTCTTACTGTTTTGTATGGATCCACAACTCACACGCATAGGTTAGCGGTGGTAGTACTATTGACTTGTAGGTTTGCATTTACATTTTTTGAGTAGCGTTTTAGTTGTCATTACATTTTTAACACTATATAAACATCTATTGGCTACGTGTGGGCGCTTCGCTAATTTTGTGCCCCATGTCATTACTGCTGGTCAATGTGGTGCCCAGATATTTGAAATCATTCCCTTTAGCAAAGATGTTATTGTTAATTTGGATGTTTTTTCGTTGTCTTTTATTTTTGTTTTTGTAGACACATATATTTTATTTTGGCGTCATTAATTTGCCAACTTCTTCCATATATATCCATATATATCCATGTACAATGTTGTCATATGTTTGTATTCCGCGTACAGTTGGTGGAGATCTATATTATACTTTCAGAATTTGCCTGGTTGTAAAAATGTGATCTATTGTGAAACGTTCCTATCTAAAACCGGAATGATAATATATTATTTCTTCTAGGATTCTAAGTTTTCTCTAAAAAAATCTCTAGGATTTTAAATGATACACTTGTAGCTTTTTGATGTTTCAAACGTATATTATAGATTTTGCTCTACATATGTTTCGCCTTGTTAGAGCTTTCTCAAGAGTAGCTTGAACTAATACTAATGATCAAGCACAGTGTTTCCAAATATACAGGTAAAAATATTAAAAACCGGGCTGTTCAATTGCAATATGATCATATCTATTAGCGGGGTGTTTCGGACATTTAGCTGGACATTGGTGGTTATTATATGACTATTTATTAAGATCTTTTTTATTTCTAATATTTCTAAATTAATCAGTTTTCAGTCACGATATGTAATTAAAAATTCATTACAATTTATACAAAAAACTAAAGACATTACATTAACGAATAATGCAAAATTAGTTTCTTTTGGTGTAAAAAGCCATTTTACTTCTGTACCAGTAAATGAGTTAATTACAATGTTAAAAGGACATATAGACAATGCAGACACAGAAGACAAATTAAAAATTAAAATAAAAGCAGCAATCCTAGTTTGCGTAGAACAAAATTATTTTCAATATAACAATGAGGTTTATCAATAAAAACACGATCTTCCAATGGGCTCACCTATCTCACCTTTCTTATCTGCAATTTTATGGCTGATTTCGAAAATGTTATTTTTAACTCTATAATTCGATCAATCAACAATATATCACAAGAAATTTACACACGTTTTTAGGCCATTTGAATTCCATAAATATATTCACTATGGAGATTAGACTTAATGATGAAATTAAGTTCCTAGATATAAAGAAAAAAATATATAATAAATTACAGTTTAATATTTACAGAAAACCGACTACAAGAGACACGGTTATACACTTTAGTTCTAAACAATCTTGGCAAGTCAAACTATGTCCTTTTTATAATCTATCTAATACATAGGTTAGTTAGTTTTCGATTACACAAAAATTTTAATAAAGAGGTCTATATCATTAAAGAGATCGCAAAAAATCTACGGTTACAAAGAAAGATTAACTGACAAATTGTTAAAAAATAAACAAAGGAAGTTGAATTTACAAGAATTCTATAATATTAAAAAGCAAAAAGACAAATCGTTTAAATTTATTAATTATACTTCTAAACTTAGTAATACAGTGTGTAAAAGATTAAATAAATTAGGTTGTAAGTCTATTTGTGGTAATAAACTTAATGTAGGTAGAATGTTAGTTAATAATAAAGATAAAACGGATACATTAATAAATAAATCGGGTGTATCAAATATGAAATTAACTGTAAGCATTGTAAAGCGGTATATATCAGTCAAAATATTGATTGATTTATCCTTTACTTTGTGATAGTACATTTTTTAAAAAGAAATAAAACAATTTTTTACTTTGTTATCTATCACTTTTATTTTTAAACAAAAATTGTGTGACTATAGTTTCGTAAAACGACTTTACATTCTCAAAAACTACTTTAAAACTAAGGTTTTACCTTAGTAAGGTAAAACCTTAGTTTAAAACCTTAGTAAAAAATTGTTTTATTCCTTTTTAATCAGTCAAAGTGGTAGAAATATAGATTGTAGGATAACAGAACACCAAAAAGATATCTTAAATAATATAAAAATTACCGGAATGTCTTTGTATTTAAAAAATTTCATTGTATTAAAATCAATCATTTTATAGATACAAACAGTGTTAAATTATTACAGTCAGAAAAGAAAAGAAAAAAATTAGACTTACTAGAAATATTGAAAATAAAAAACATTAATAAATA
This sequence comes from Cosmopolites sordidus, assembly GCA_031761425.1. Lineage (NCBI taxonomy): Eukaryota > Metazoa > Arthropoda > Insecta > Coleoptera > Curculionidae > Cosmopolites > Cosmopolites sordidus. Next base: position 1,616,783 of record JARFXV010000063.1, on the reverse strand, counting down.
TAATTACCACAAATAATCAGCTAAATTTCTAAAACATTCCTGAACTAGATAGGATCATATAGTAATTAAATAGCCCGGTTTTTACCAATATTTAGGATAATTAGACCAGACGTTAAAAAAAAAGAAATACAAAGGAAATTATTTTACCTATATACTTGGAAACACTGTGTTTGACCATTAGTATTGGTTCAAGCTACTCTTGAGAAAGCCTTAGCAAGGCGAAATATATGAAGAGCAAAATCTATAATAAACTTTTAATCGTTGGTTTATTATTCTAGTCAGTACTTTATATTTGCTATTTAGGAGGCATATTGCACGGTAGCTTATCTCCCTTCTTATGAACAGGGCAAACAATCACTTTCCATTCCTGTGGAAATGATTCTGCTCTTTAAATATTTGCTATCAGCAATAAGTTACTAAGTCTAAGTTACTTACGCCATTTTTAAGTAGCTGCGCTAAACATCTTCCAACGTTGGTGTGTCCGTGATGTTGATGTCTTCGTATTGTATCATTATCATCATTATCTCTAAATATCCTTTATTATAACTACTAATGCAAAATACACAGTTAAAAAGATGTATACTACTATGTTCAAAAGGTATTGTGGCTTGTTTTAAAAATTCACGCGTTTTACGTATCAATACATCCATTTTTTTTTTAATTGACTGTTATTAAGATAGAAATTATAGCACCTTTTATAACTGTTAACAAATACACCATCTCTAAGATAAGAAAACTTTTCTGAATGATTAAATAAATCTGAACAAATCGCCTTTATTGAATTTGTACAGGCAAGAAATATTGTAAAAAATGTATTGCACCTTATTTGTGCTTATAGCCATTCCAACATCAAAAATAATTTCTGACGAAGCTACAGGGCTGGCGAAACGCGTCAAACATTAAGAATAAAGTAGAAATTTTGACAAAAAGTTTTTTTACTGCAAAAAAATGATGTAGTTATTCTGCAGTAGACTGAATAGCATTAAAGACAATTTATCACTGACAAGTTAATTTGTAATAGTTACTTTTTCTTAGAAAACTGGCAATAAATCTGAATTAGCCAAAGTCCTATAGTTGTTAGAAATCTCAAAGAATGGAAGCTAGTCTTTTTTTTATTTTGTTCGATTTTTCATTTAATAGATATTAATTACTTCGAGTAGTTATACGAATGATCAACTATGACCACTAATGCTGACGTCATAGAACTTTAAATCTTGCACTTTACGAGGGTTGCTATTTATGTATCCGGAATAATAAATAAAAACAAATATTTATTATTGAAAATGGTTTTCTTGTTTTTCAAAATATTCTTCGCGACGATCGGTACCCTTTTGAGGACGTTTGAACCAATGTTCATATCACTTTTTCCATTCCGATTTAGGTATCTCCGAAACATGCATTTTGAACGCATCAACCGCTTCTTCTGGCGTCGAAAATCATTAATCACGTATTTTATTGTACACACATGGGAACAAAACAAATCATTAGGTGCCAAATCAGGACGGTACGGTGGATTACCCATCAATTCGATGTTCTGACCAGTCAAATATTGAGTTGTTTCGTCCGATGTATGAGAGCTCTCGTTGTCATGGTGAAGAATGATCCTGCATCGCTGCTTGTTTTTTTCTTATTTCTTGAAAGACCTCTGGCAAACAAATCGTTCTGCACCATTCAGAATTAACCGATTATCTACTGGCACTATAGCCACATCTCCATTTATCCCAAAAACAAACGACCATTTGCTTCGAAGTGCTTCTTGCGCGAACATCTTTTGTTAAGTTTGGCTCATTTTGAAAAACCCATACAATCGACTGCTGTTTACTTTCAGACTTATAGGCATAGTTTCAAGATTCGTCACCTGTGTAGATGTTATACACGGCTTTTGACGCACCATGTTTGTATTTTTTGAGCATTTCTTTGCACCAATCGACACGAGTTTTTTTGAGCGGTTGTCAAATTATGCGGAATCTAACGCGCACGAATCTTTTTCACGGTTAAATGTTTATGTAAAATCTTATATATCCTTGTCATAATAATGCGTAGGTATGCCTCAATCTCACGGTATGTCACAATGTTTTCTGGCACAAAAACCAATTTTAGACGACCTTCTTTAAATTCGTTCGTAGGCGAACTACGACCAAGATTGAATTCTCTAAACCAGTGATATACAGTGGTTTTAGATGATGCTTCATCGCCAAAATTCGAAGTGAGTTGATCGATGCACTGTTGTTAATATAGTCCAGATCGAAAGTCGTAGTAAATCATCGCACAAAAATTCTTACAAGTTAATTCCATTTTTTGACTGAGATGAAATTTTCAAGTCAGTAAACAACACAAATAGTCCATATGATAAAACGTTCTCAGTAAGTATACAATCAACAATGTCAGAATCTACGATGTATAAGTCGGATGGTGCCTAGCAATACCATTATTGCCAATTCCGGATACATAAATAGCAACCATCGTATTAAACTAGACACTTCCTCTAACGCCATGTATTATTTTAATATAAAGTTTATCAGTATTTTTTAATGATAAATTTATTATTTCTTGGCATGTTTATTTTATATATTTATATACTGAAGATATACTATGATAAAAAAATAAAGTGATTTTTTATATAAAACACAAAATTTTATTTTGTCTCCTTGGAAGCAATCCCCTTTCCAATTTCCGAAACAACTTTTAAACTGAATTTCTGGTATTTCATTCAAAGTGGCAAAGAACTCTCCGGCATGACTTCTTGTTAGAAGTCAATAAGTCCCCATTCTGACAAATAAAACACACTTTTTTGCAAATTTTAACTTTATTCATCAATATATTTTTCTTGAAGAGCAATACAATAATTTCAACGCTTTTCTAACCTTTCTTATAGAAGGATTTCTCTTTACCTACTAAATATCTGGAGGAAAATTTGTATTCCAGGGCGTATTATTTTTAAGCTCTGAGAACAGGAAATAGTCGCTGGGGCCAGATCTGGAGAATATGATGGATGAGGAAGCAATTCGAATGCAATTCATGCAATTTAGCCATGGTTGCCAGCGATTTGTGACACGGTGCATTGTCTCAGTGAAACAGAACTTTTTTTGTTAATTTGAAGTCTTTTTTGCGATCTCGTCCTTCAAACGCAGCAATAACTGTGTAATATTTGTTACTGATGGTTTCTTTGTTCTTGAGATAATCGATGAATAATATCCCATCCGCCTCACAAAACTTTTGTGAGGCGCATGGGATATGCACATGGGAAACTCACACGACTTTTGCCGGTTGCTGTCCACTCAGCTAACTGCCGATATTCATGTAAATGTTCATTGTTCCCAAATGTTCATGTAAATACTTCCTTTCGATATTTCATGATATCAGCTATCTCCTGCAGCTTTACTTTACGATTTTGCGAAATAATTTTGTGAATTTTTCTGATATTGTCTGGTGGACACCTCATTTGGACATTCAATACGTTTAGAATAATCGGTGATTGTACGGCCAGATTTGAATTCAACATACCAATCAATTATGGTTGATTTTCGTGGAGCAGAGTCTTTCAACGGTATTTTCCTTCATCAAAAAGAAATTCTTAATCAACACACGAATTTTTTTTTGATTGTTGAAAATAAGAAAAGTAGCGTCACTTAAGGCACCGCAACTCAGAAACTAGTAGAGAGATTGTTATAAAATTTTGACACGTGACGTTTGAAGCTTGGCGCAATCGATCATTGGTAAGAACTTTTGTTAAATGACGCCATCCATATGTCAGACCGGCGACTTATTGTTATGGCCTTAAAACCGCGTCCACGAAGTGGTTTCTTTAATCAAGGGAACAGGAAAAAGTCACACGATGCCATATCTGGTGAATATAGTGCTTATGGTAGAGTATTTGTTTGATTTTTAAAGATAAATTGAGGAATAATTATTGCGGTGTGCTATGATGCGTTATTTATGCATAACCATAAAGTGTTATGCCACAAATCTGAACTTTTTTCGAATGGATTCACGCAATTACTCAATATAAGATCCTTGATTTTCGTAATGTTTTTTTCAGTGGTTGACGTAGAAGGACTTCCTGGACGAGGAACATCTTCAACTGCTTCTCCATTATCACTAAAGCCCTTGTAAATATTTTTTCATAGCTTCATATCCGTAACACTTTCTTAAAATTTTTAATACATCAAACAGGAAATTTCGTTTTTTAGAGAAAATTTAATGAAAACATTAAATAGCCTAAAACATATTTAACTATTATAAAAGCCGCTATAATTTCTAACTTAACAAGGAAAGTGATATGATATTTCTATGAGATATGAAGGATAGTCATACCAACATAAAAAACAAATGATTATGTCTAGACCTAAAGCGAATACATTTTTAATACAAGAGTCACCTTACTTTTTGATCAAAGCGATATAAACAAATTTTTTATAATTTTTTTTTAAATAATATCAAATTTTTACAAGTGAAATGTGTTAAATTAATGAAATATCTTAAGGATTTTATAAACATTTTAAATAATCCTTTTAGATTTTCAAGAAACTGGTCTAAAGCAGGTATTTAATTTTAAGACGACCCATTAATCTTTACATTTATTTAAAAACGTGTAATAATATTTTTTAAAAAGGAAAAAGCCATATGTGGTCTAGTAAAATATAATTTATTAGTCGAAAATTATACGTTAACTGACACAACTGATGTCAAAGTTCTTTGTTTCAGGCGCAAAGGAACCATAAAAAACGAAGCCGAAGTGAGAGCGACGATGAGATCTGTACAAATTATCTCCACAAGACCTGATAATCATCTATTGTGAAAAACACGACGCTACATTTGGAACTATACTCTCAACAAATAAATATACAGACAAGTATTTCTATCGTACTGACAGGATTAAAAAGAAACTAGTCTTAAATAGAGATCAATTATGAAATAGGTATAACTTAATAAACCTTGTTTAATTTACGATTATTTTTTGCAGTTCTCATTTGAATAGAACAAGAAGTCGTGAAAATCAATTAAAAATAAATGGGTATAAATAAATAGAACACAGTTAGTTTACTGGCACAGCATGAGATCTTAACAGTTGCCAGTTAGGTTATAATAGAGTGTAATTAAATGTATTAAATGAGACCGATTCTATAATAATTTAAAATTTAACTCTTTCCAAAATAAATCGTTTAAAAGGCAATATTAATAATTTTGTAATTTTTGTTTGCGGAAACCGTTAGGCTGTTGACCCTTGTTATAACAAAGTTTTTTCTTTTAAATGATCTTTGTTTACATTTATGAAAGTTATTTCCCTTAGCACCACCTCCATTTCCCTCTTTCACACTACTATTTTCTTCCTCCGAGACAGAATATCGACTGAAACACTACAGACATTTGGGTCGGTGCTCAACTGTGAGCGATAACACAAAGTGGAGTCAAAAAGCACAAAGAGCCTTCTTCAATGGTATATACGAGGATGTCTGAAAAGTTTCCAGCTTCAACACGAAGATGGCGTTACTAGTCAAAAATATTCTGGTATTATATCATTACTTGACAACGTGAAAGCAGAAATTGCGGAACACGGCCGCATTTGAAGAAAATAAATGTTATGTTCCACCAAGACAACGCACCGTCTGACACTTTAATGGCCCCCACGGCAAAAATTCACGAAATGGTATTCGAATTGATTGACCATCCACCTTATTCACCGGATCTGGCTCTCAGTGACTTTTTCTCTTTCCTAGGCTCAAAGTTTCGCTCGGCTCAAAGAGATGGAATCATCGCTGAAAAAAGTGTATAAAATTACAAGGAGACATGTTGAGAAATAAAACTAAATTCGACAAAAAAAACTTGTTTCTATGTTAGGCTGGAAACGTTTAAGAGCACGCTCGTATTGCCCATTCCATTTTGCTTTCCCTAGATCACTGATTCACAGGGGATATTGTAGTAGTAGAACGCTCTCTCAAAGTATAAAGTCTAATGCGGCGATCTTGATGTTCTCTAGTTCTTCTTCGAAATCCTCGTAATTATCGTAGGTACTTCTTAACTTGTGGTCTTCTATTGAGCATAATAACAATTTAACGGCACAACAAACCTGAATCTTGCATCCGAGTGAAATTTCTAACTATTCGTACTCGGCTCTAAAGCAATAAGTTTAACACGGAAGTAATAAAATTCGAATATCAGATAATAAAAATTAAGTAAATAATTGAGGAAACTATTTACAAACACAACCAAAGACCTTTTTTCAGAAATTGAGTTGAGTCCATACCCTTATAATACTTTGTCCAAGGAATCTAGTGGTGAAGTTAGCTTGTTACAAAAGCGACTAAAAAGAATAATAAAATGTGTTTTAAAATCACATGTTATTAGAAATACGACCATATTTATTAGCATGTCGTTGAGGGTGTCTTTCCCCGTTTTAAAAGTAATGAAGGAAATTTAGTCCCAGTAGAGAGTAGAGGGGACTGGAAAAAGGAAGTCATTATTCCAAGGAAAGGAAAAATATCAAGACAAAAGAGCATCAGTAATAAATTTTATTAAACAATTAAAAGGTTTGAAGTCCCATTATTCAAGAGGAAAGACCAATAGAAAATACCTATCCAGCTAACTAAACATTGCGAAACTGTCGCGCATGTATAACGATAGTGTTTCAGATGATTTGAAAACAAAAGATTCCGTTTTATTTTCAACACAAGATTTAATGTTTCATTTGCGACACCAGCCACAGATTAGTGTAGCACTTGTCTAGAGCTAAAAAATAAAATTAAAATAACAAAAGATGCAGATGATAAAAAAGAGGCTAAGTTTGCGCTGACTTTACATAAAAGAAATGCTCTAAATGTTTTTCGAACACATCAGAACAAAGCCAGAAGGCTGTTTCATTTGATTGCCAAAAGTGAGCGATAATACTACTTAATATTCCCGTCAGCTTTATTGCTATAGTGTAACTGTTGTCACAGGTATCTTCAGGTTTATTGAACCCTGATTCAGTTGCGTCATACACATGGACTGAGGATGAAGGGAATAAAAACTCATATGAGGTTGCTTCTGCAGTTTTTAAAGAACTGAACAAAAACATCAATATCATAACAATGTACTCGGTATGGCTTCTACAATACGCCCCGAAATCTATTACAATACTAGAAATCGTGTACCCAGTCACTGGACACTCATGCCTAGTGATCGGGTGATGGACTCATTGAGAATAAGTTAAAAAAATTAAAACAATAATAAATAAATCTGAGTATCACGAAGTTTTTGCGCAGTTCAGCAGAGTCAAAATTACTGGTCGAGATTGGAAACCATTGGACTGGAAACAAGAAGCCAACAAATATGTCAAGACGGCAGCACAACTGCACTTTCAAATTGGTAAATCAAAAAGAATTATTTTTAATAAATCCTCTAAAACCAATCGAGTACTAGTGAAAGGCGAAAGTGCTTATAATATTGAAATAGCAGTTCCAAAGATGATTGAAAAAAAAATTCAATAGTCAATCCAATAGAAATTCCTATAGGAATTAAAGTAAATGAACTTAAATTAAACGATGTTGAAAAACTTTTAAAAACCATTTCGGAAAAAATTGAGAACCCATGGAAAATCTTGATTGATACAATCAGATATTGCAAGGCGCATCAGAAGAAGAGGATGGCTCCGAGTGTTTAGGTGAAGATTACGTTGATGAGGAATAGATTTACTACGCAACAGCAGCCATACCATAAATTTTATTTTTTAAACAATGACACTATTTTTCCCTTATTAATTTTAGTTTTTAATCATTATTAAAAAAAATAACCTTTTATTTTTAAAAATTAAAAGGAATTTTTATTTTAACTTTCTAACCGAACCTAACCTAACCCAACCCAGCCCAAACCAACCCAACCCAACCCAACCTAACCTAACATAACCTGACTTAACTTTTTTTTGAGAGGTGGAAAATCTTTTATAAACTGAGTGGGACTCTCTAATGTGGGACTTTCCCATATTAGGCCTAGAGTATACCATCGTTCATCGTCCGTCATTAATTGGTATGTCCTTCATTAAGACCTTTAGTCATCATTATTTTCCTTAACATGGCCGTTATGGATTTAAAGTTATACTCCGAAATAAGCATCAATGTTGCAATATTATCCTGCGTTATTTCTTTACCACAGTTCGTGTCTGCCTCTAATCGTAGTGCATTCCATCTTACACACTTAAACATAGTGTGCTCTGGGCTGTCCTCGCTGCCGCAATACCAACATGCATTATTCTCTGCTTTTCCTATTCTTTGTAGGTAGGTCCCGAACACACCGTGCCCAGTAATTGCTTGGGTTACGTAATAGTCAGTTTGGGACCATCGAGAGTCATACCATCCAACTATGCTTTTTATAAATGTTTTGGCCCATCCGTTGTATTGGTTCCATCTTTTCTGCCACTTGCTAAGCATATTCCTTCTCGCCTCCGTTCTAAAGTGTTTCCCTTTTAGGTATACCGAGCACCTTCCATCTATTTGCAGTTTGATAGGAGGCAGGCGCGCCAGAACGAGGAAGGCCTCGGTTGGAGAGGTCCGGTAAGCCGAAGTCACTCGCAGGGTCATCTTGCGATTTGTCTCCTCTAAGATGTAGTGTTTATATTAAGGCCGCATACAATATTATGGATGATATCACCGTTATTAAAATTTTCCTTTTCTAAGCGCCAGGGCCCTGTATCTTCGGTGTTGTTTTTGTTAAAAATTTTAATATGTTGGCTATATGTATGGCTTTCTCATCGCATCTGTGTATGTGGGATGTCATACGGGCATCCTTATCTACCCACACGCCCATGTATTTTATTGCTTTCTGACTTCGCATTTCAATTCCGGCTATGTTTATTTTAATGCTTTTTAACTTTTACCTACCCGATAATATGGTAAGTTCCGTCTTATGCAAGGCCAGCTCTATTCCCATATTTTCCAATCTATTGCTGATTGTTTGTGCGGCACTTGCTACTCTTTCCTTCAATAGGACGATACTCCTTGCTGTGGTTACCATCGCTAGATCGTCCGCATAAGCCAACAGACTACAGTCCTTTCCGATGTCCTCCCTCAAGACCTAGTCATAAAATATGTTGTGACCTATGATTTTCTCTTTTGAAAAAAAAAATAAAAAAATATATAGATCACAGCGACGGCAGCTGTTCGCCGGGAGCACCGGGAAGAAGGTCCACGACAAAAGTTGAGCGCCACCCGGTTACTTCATATATCGGAAAAGACCCTGGAACCGGGAAGGGGTCTATCTTAAATAAAACGGTTTAGTAGAATTTTATACATATATATTATAAAAGCACACTCAAAAAAGAACGACACAAAGCACACAAAAAAAGGAATAACTAAAACTATCAAACAAAAGGCACGGGAAGGTTTGGGGAAGGTGGTTCTCCAAACCTTACCGTGAAAGAAATCAAAAATCAAATACACAGCTCTGAATTACACCAGCTGGTCTCTATGTCCCTATACTTACAAATTAGAGGTTATTTCCTCTATTCTGACAATAGTAAAAAGATAAATATATAACGCTAGGGTAATCAAGAATGGTCAGACGGCAAATAGATACAAAATATAAGATGATAACGTGACCATTATCAGTATAAGAAATTATGGTAATAATGTATTTGTGAAAAATAACTGGTAATTGCAATCCTTAATGGTACATGAAAATATAATAAAAAAATGGTTATCTGCCCTTATTTCCTGATGTTGTCTATCCTTGCCTATCAAGGTACTGGGTGTCTAAAAACACTGAGTACGACTGCGGGAAGTCCGATATCCCTATGCGGGGGTCCCGAAATAATCTCGATCTGACCAGCCGGTTACTCTGCCATGTGGCCCCAAAAAGGTGTAAGGTTTCCACGATGGTCGGGCTCTGTAATAGGTGGTCGTTCCCTGGTGGTCCCAAGATCAAACCCTGAGGCACACCGCAGGTCATTTTAACTTTCTTTCCGTTTTCAGTCAAAATATATCTACGGGACATATAGGCCTGAACCATTCTAAGAAGGTATGCACTCATTCCCATGGATTGCATTATTTTGTTCCATGGTGCGGAGTTGAAGGCGTTCTTGATATCGAGGGTCAGCAGGGTAACAAATCCTCGATTTTTGCATGCTCTTTTGTTGTTATTATCGCATATCCTCAACACCGCTGCCAATGTATCTAAGGCAGACTTCCCCTTACGAAACCCGAACTGGTTCTCTCGGAGGGAGTTTCGTTCTAGGATTTCCAGTTCCAGTCGATTTTTTAAGAGCATCTCCAACAACTTTCCTGCTGAGTTTAACAGACAGATTGGTCGATAGGTTTGCTGACCGACCCCGTCCGTCGTTGGTTTTGGATTAAGGGTTAGTCTGGCTGTTTTCCAATCCAACATGGAAAGTTTCCATGTTTCAGGCAGAAATTCATTATGTTGGTAACTGTTGTAGTGTCTTCTAGTGTTACGACCTTCAGTGCCTCCATTGGGATTCCATCTGGCCCCGGTGCTTTTCCCGATCTCAGTTGACTGACACTGCCTCTCTGACCTCACAGTTCTGGAAAATATATATCCTCGATGACCAGAGTGATCGTTGGCCATGTTATTTTTGCCTTTTTCGGGAATAATTTAGTTATTTGTTCTGTGAGGTTGCTAATTGGCGCATTTCGCCGGCATCCTAATCTTTTTACGGCTATTTGGTAAGCTCTCCCCCAGATATCTTTCTCTAGCTCGCTACACAAGACTCCCCAAGCTTTCTTTTTTTCCTAGTTAATAGCCTTTTTAAGGTTCTCTTCAGCAATTTTGTAATGAAACCAGACTTGGGATTTGTCTTCCGATGAGACTTTTGCCGATTGATCCTAATTACCTTACGTCTGTGTTTGACGCGTTCTCTTCTTTTCTCAGTTATTTCCTCGTTCCACCAATAAACACATCTTCGCTGATTTAACTCATTTTTCTTTAGTAAATATTTGTTGCACGTCCTTCGTAGGTATTTAGATAAACATTCGGGGGTGTTTTGTCGGACCTGTATTCCCCTTTCCCCGGATTCCAACTTGATTGCCTGCAGTCCCTGCGGCGTAACCTTTCATCCCCTGGCTTTATTGCTGGTATCCCTTGAGTCTGAAGCGCAGTCTTCCTCATTCACCTTAAATCTTATAGGCTCAAGTTCTCTGTATCCTCTAAGACTCTCCAATTTCGGATCTTCTTACTTATCACCGGGGAGGCAATTGTGATGTCTATTTGCGTTTGCGTTCTATTGCCCGTTTGCGTTCTTAAAGGTTGGGACCGCTCCTTCGTTGACAATCACAAGATCATTAACTTTTATCCATTCTTCGATTATTTTGCCTTTTTCATTTTCTTTATCGGACCCGAATAACCCGGATTTGGCCTTAAAATCCCCACCAATTATAATTTTCTTTTTTTTTTGTTCGGTAGAGTTTCTAGATTGAAAGCAAAAGGTTGTACAGCTGCTCACTGGGTCGGTTCGGGGAAAAAAAGCACAAACACATTAAAACATTTCTAAACTCCACACAGAAAACCATTACCTTTAATACATTCAACAATTTGTAAATTTTTACACACATTTGCTCGTATAAAGCTATCACAGCTTGTATCACATATAGAATTCATCACGGCTGACTTGTTACGTTCCTGCCCTAAGACTATATCAATGTTTTCTGCTTTCATTGTTTGCAGCAGAAGATCGTAAGCTGCTCCTCGTCTATCAATGTTTAGTTGCACAATCTTCAACGCGAATGTGACGGATTGATGACCGGTCCTTCTACTTTCTGCCTAGCTGCCTTTCTGGCAGACTTAAGTACTGCCTTAAAAAATTTACATCTACCACTGACCGCGTCGTGGCCAGGACCTTTGCACATTATACAGTTCTGCCCTTCTTTGCACTGTTTGGATCTGTGGCCCGGTTTCCCACAATTATAACAGTTATTTTTTCTATCTGGTCCCTCGCACTGGCTGACCGTGTGTTTGTACGACCGGCACCGAGCACAGCGTTGGAGATTCAGTCACTTCTCCACGCTACATCGCACCAATCCTCTTCTTCCATCTTCACTGACCCTGACTTTGTTAATTTGAGGGCGTCCCTTTCTTGTAAGGTTACGGTGGCCGCTTGGGTGTTTGCCGCGTTCGGTCTTCGCTTCCCGATTCGGCATATTTTCTCTTTTAGCGGCCCGATAACCCTCTCGAGGCCGGAAGAGACCTCTTCTACAGATACAACTGCATCTAAGCCGCGTATGTGTAATACTTGTTTTTTTCCCATTTATCTTCTGGTATGCGGACCTTAAACGTGTCCGAATCTGTCTGTATTGTTTTTTTTTAATTCCTCTACCGCTTCCTTATCCTTGTGCTTCCTTGTCCTTGGTCCTTCCACGATCAGGGTTTAGGTTTTCCTTTCTTTGTGGTTATTTATTTTTCCTTTGATGCTATCCATCATCTTTGTGGCGGTATAGACAGTGACGTTAGTCTTACCTTCAAGGAATATACATTCGGCCATTTTTTGTAGCTCTTCGGTCGATATGGTTTGCAGATGGTGTATTGCAACCTCTTTCTCGCCCGCCGTTTCATCTCTTAGTTTGATAAGCTTGTTCCAGACGTCTGTGCGTGTCCCATCGATTGTTATATTAATGATATTATGTTTCGAGCGTTTAGAGCTATTATTATTTTTAACGGAGAGGACTTGTTATATGCATGCATAGTCATCCGTTATTTCCCGTAGTTCGGGGTATCTATCCACGTATAGACGTTGGATACTTCTGCTCATCTCCTATGTTGGTATCTGTCTGGCATTCAACGTCGTATGTTGGTATATCTGCTTTCTTCCATCTGTGCTTTTCCAGCCAATTTTTGATGGTATAGGCTTTTAATGCCTCTGTGTTCCTTTTAAGTTTGGCTGATATTTCTTGTATTTCTCTCTTGGTGTTAGCATTACCCGAGATGAGTCTCTCCAGTTCTTTGTAGTGGTTGGTAATTGGTGCTATGGTTTCGATCAGGCTGAATGCTATTGGGCACTCAACCCGTTTGAACACCTCTACCAGAGAATCCTCTATGGAGATGTCAATCAATTTTCTTTGGTTCTGGTAATCGCTACCCACTGAGTTTGATCTTCTTATGTGGGAGCTTTCGCTCATTTTAATGAGCCCTTGTCTCGTTTTAATTGTAGCAGGATTGCCCCGTCCGTATCCTATGGGACAGTCCACTGAAAGCACTTGGCCAGCAGTGGAGTGGTATTCCCGCATTTGCGAACCCATCCGGAGATTAATTTCTTTATTAGGGCCTTGCATCATGCTAAATAAAAAAAAATACAAAATTGGCTTTTTTTTCAGGTTACCGTCCTTAGATCGATTGCCTTCACTACGGCTGTGAGCTTAATCTGCCCGTGTGTGTTCCACTTAGTCCAGCTTCTATTTAGAAACCATTCCAGCTTGGGAGACCCTACCTGTAGCTATGCTACCGCTAGTATTGCTCTCTGGGTCGCCGAAGCCTTTCAGCACCACCGGTACGACAAACCGGAAACATCCTGGTGGGGATCCTGACCTAACCTGACCAAACCAAACTTGACCTGACCAAACCTGACCTGACCTGACCTGACCTGACCTAACTTATCCTACTTATAATATTAATAATAGGTATTATATTGTTGGTAATTAAAATACATTTTAACGTAATGTAATAATGTAATGTAATAACGTAATGTTGTATTTTTTTTCTTTTTCGATTAATCCAATTTTCTTTTTTTAAATATGTTGTTACATAAACGGTCATTTTAAAAAATATTAGAAACAAAAACGGCTATTTCATCATTCTGGTTACAAAAGTGGTCGCATGACATTTTTGTACTACTTTCTTAATATAACCAATGTGCTCCAATAAAATATATCTTGGTTATTATTATTATTAAAATATCATTAAGAATAATATAAAAAATCACCTATATGCATCATATAGGTTTATTTTTTTTGCATTTATGTATCATATAGGTTTATCATATATTTTTTAATTACAGTAGAAAATATTTCTTTCTTAAAATAACAGAAGATGGAGATGGCCGATTTTATAAACAGTTGGTTCAGTTGTTGGCAAAATAAGCTGTTATACACTTGACCTGAACATTGAATATTCAATTTCTATGTCAATTAGTATATCACCAATATTAATTCCTACATTCCATATATTCTATCTCAAATCCAGGAAATACTACAACAAGATATTAAATAAAAACTTTTTTCGAATACGATCACAAAACTTTCTAGACGTCGTAAAAAAAGGGCGTCGCAATGCTGTCGTCGATAATCCAGAGTGACAATCCACATTTAAAAGGTTTAAACTTCGGTCGCGAATGAAATTCAATACGTTTATTTATTGTGTTGCGCGTCTGGGATTACCCGAAGTTAACGGGGTAGAATTTTGATGGATCTCTGAAAATTGTTTGTTTAGTTCTAGGCCCCGAAACGTAGGAGCAGACATGGCAGGCGAAGGTGTTAGGGCCGCTGACGACGTTTACTCGTTACGACGTTAGACTCGAGTAACAGATGGTTGGTGGGTGAAAGGGTAAACAAAGATGAGTCGTAAAAAACGAGCACAATGGTATAGGAAAGATTTATTATGTCACTGTATAAACATCCGAACGAAAATAGTTATCAAAATAGAATGGTGATTTAATATAATATAATCAAATATATTCAGAAACGAGACATTTTAGAAAGAAAAAGCAAACATTAAATGTATTGTTTTATTGTGTGGTAAATAGGGGGAGGATTTTCATAGAAAATAATATTTTTGTTTCAGTATAAAGAGTTTTTTGTTAAATATTTTCAAACCAATGTTCGAAGTTGTTTTATATCGTGCATTACTTCTGATAATGTTATTGTGATTATGTGTTCTGATTGTAAAAAATCATTAAAAAATTTCGAAGTTTAATTTTTTTTTCGTTTTTTCGTTTCGTTTCGATTATTTTTGCGTCATTCTTTTTTTTGTGGTGCCTGATAGTATGCCTTGACCTTCTTCAACTTCCGCTTCCATCCGGATTGATCTCCAGCAGCCCCTTGCTAGTTTTTGAAATGCAGTAGTTCTTCAGCATCTCTTCTTACATTGTCCTACGAGGACATATTTGGTATATATCTCTTTTTGTTATACTCTATTCGTACCTTCATTATTATTTTTAGTATTCAGCTTTCTGGCATTCTCCCAACGTGTCCTGCCCAACTGAGTCTCTGAACCGCCGCAAAGTGTACAATATCCAAATCGGTGTATAATTGTTTGAGCTCGAAGTTAAACCTGATCCTCGAATTTTCATTATCATTCAGCGCACCAAAAAGTATTCTCGGAACACTTCTTTCAAATACTGCATGGGTCTGTTATGTTTTCTTCGTGAAGGTCCATATCTGGCAACCATAGGCAAGAAGTGGACGATTAAGTGGTTTATAGATCTTAACTTTCATGTTCCTTTTTATTTAGATCTTAAAACAGGCTGCGGAAAGTAAGTAATTTTATTACCCTTCATAATACGATACCCAAATAAGCAAATTCGTTCCCCTTTTGCATCATTACTGGAAGCAATAATTCAAAGTAACCTGAATTATAAGAACCTTAAAGACAACGCCCTTTAGTTTCGTTTAGACATCCCTTTAAAATAAATATTTTGCGAAAAAACTGAATTATTACTTGAATATTTTTAGAAACTATTTTTTATTCAATTATTTTCTATATTTCTTTTGATTCCCTAGCTTTGTGCATATCTTTCGGCATTCTATTATATTGTATTCGGCTGATGTGGCCGCACCATCTCACCGTCTCGCTATCAGGTGCGCCTCATCCATTAATCAATGTGTATTTAAAGATTGTCTAATTTTTGTATTTTTTTTCGTTACTACTCTTCAATTCTTCTTAAGAATCTTATTTCTGTATTAATTTTCTCATCTTGTTACCTACTGTTACTTTCACTTTCTTAGTAATAGTTGTGCTTTTGTTTTTTAAGATTTTATAGAACTATATGACCAATTTGGTCATTATGGCGGAGACGTAGGTTGTTGTGCGTTCCATATGAGATTGTGGAATTCAACGGTCGGGGGTGTATAACTCCTGACTACTGTTGTCTCGTTGGACGTAGTCCAAAGAAGTCAAAAAACTCAATTTATAAGCCATCCGACGAGAAGTTGGCGAAAATATGGGTTGTTTTATTGTGGAGAGGAACTCCCTATTCTTGGCGAGAGAGCATATGTCGGTACCCTGATGAATCTAACCACCAACAGACGAAACATGTGCCCTCTAATGTAGGGGATGGGTGGGGCTTCCTCCCGATCAAGCAATTATCCATTGGTCATATATATATATATATATATATATATATATATATATATATATATATATATATATATATATATATATATATATATATATATTATTCACGTATAGGCCTTGGTGGACCACGCGAAGTACAATTAGAGGCGTTTGTTGTTGTTAGCCTTCCTTTTACGCCCATACTAATTTCATTCTTTCCCTATGAGCTTTTTTCCTTTCGTCAGACCAAGTTGTTCCAGTCTTCCTATATTTTTCTCTCTGGCCAACCTTCCAAACGTTAACCTTGTGTCTGAAACCGCCTCTCTCCTGAATTTCACTCTATGTAATATTTGCTGATTTTAGGTCGTCTCTAATTGCAGCAATCCATTTAATTATTTCTACTTTAGCTCTACTCCTATTTTCATAAAATTCGACTATTTGTCTAGTTAGCCTACTCGGATTCATCCGTTTTATGTGTCCGTAAAACTTAAGTCTTCTTTTTCTAATATCGCTATGTATATCTGTGTATTGTTTGATTTCTTGGTTTGGTATTATATATATATATATATATATATATATATATATATATATATATATATATATATATATATATATATATATATATATATAATCGTCTGTGAAGAACTCCATATCAGGCGTGTCTGAATGGGAAAACTACAATAATGACTAATGGCAAACGACAGGTCCAATAATCGCCAAAAAACCTCAGCCAAACAGACTAGACCGGATGTTCCAATGTATATATTCCAACGGTATAAATAAATTTAGTTAAAGTTAAAATACATTTTTGATAATGATTAAAACACTTGGTATTTGTTTCCCAATACATTCAAGATATTCTATGATATGTTTCGGCCTCACAACGATTCTTAAAGACACTCATAGAGAGTGTCTTCATCATTATCATTGTTACTATGTTTCACCAGAAGGATCATAACAGAAACAGAATCAAAAATATTTAGTAAGATAATATAAGTGAGAAAAAATAATAATATCTAAAAAGTGCAAAAATCCCATTTTAAATGATTGGAAAAAGTATCTATCAGTATATATATATATATATATATATATATATATATATATATATATATATATATATATATATATATATATATATATTGTTTAAGAACAAATTCCCACTGTTTGAAGAGAAGAGTTTTTGATCAAAGCGTGCTGTCCGATCTGACATATATGGACACTTACATCACAATCAGTTTAAAAACTTCAGGTAGCATAAAAGGAAATGCAAAGGTGTATGCTTGGCATTACAAAGCGGGACAGAAATACAAAAGACAGAAAACCTACACACGGATCAGAGAACAGACAAAAGTATGTGACAATATTAGAAAGGTGAATGAATTGAATTGGAGGTGGACAGGCCATATAGCGAAGCGATGTGACAACAGATGGACTAAAGCAATCATGGGATAGATACCGCTTGATCATTAACGTCGATGAAGAAGGCCTAAAACACGACCGATCAATGACATCATCAAGTATATTGGACCAGAATGGCAGAGAAAACCTCAGGACCGCGCGGGTTGGAAGCGTGCTGGGGAGACCTTAATCTTGTAGTGGATCGAAAATGGCTGAATGATGATGATGATATGTGTGTGTATAGATATATATATATATATATATATATATATATATATATATATATATATATATATATATATATATATATACATACATACATACATATATCCAAAAATTTGAAATATTCAAACATTTTACTTCTTATTGATATTATGTTTTTTTTAACGCGTTTACGCAATCATCATTTTACAATGTACCGATTGCCTTCAAAGTAATTTTTTAAAAATAAAAAGAACAATAATCAGTAGTTTCCTCCATGGGTATGTATGAATATTTTGAGCGATTGTATAGTATGAGCGATTTGGCATGTTGTCGATTAAATGATCAATTTGGTCTTGTGTAATTGTCTCCCATTCATCACGAGTAGCATATTTTAGTTATCGCAGGGTAAGGGGATTGTTTCGTTTTTTGATGCGTGTTTTTCGGAATGTCCCAAGCATGTTCAATGACATTCATGTCATTCAGGGGAATTTGCTGTGCACCCTGACTTGGTTATACCCTCCTCTTCAAGAAAATTTTGTACTGCTGCTGTTCGAGGAGGATGTGCGTTTTTATCCATGAAAACAAATCCGTCGCCCACTGCGGCTCGGAGCAGACGCACAACAGGATTTACACAACATTTACGCACAACTTTCTCGATGAATACAGCACCAGTAACTTCTCTCCAGGACCAGTAGAGGTATCCATGTATCCCTCATAATACTACCTCAAAACATCGCTCTCCCACCTTCAAATGCGTTACGTGGTTGAGTTTTTTTAGTCGGGCTTGTCGACCTGGAGCTCTCCAAACTAATGTGCTTCGTGAATCAGAAACCAAGCCATTCTCGTCTCGTCGGAGAACATCACGTCATTCCAATTTGGGCTATGATCTACCATTTCTCAAACCCATTGCAATGTTACATTTTTTTGGTGAAGGGTTAGTTTGGAAACACGTAAAGCTCTTCTGCGTTGCAAATTTACTGCTTTCAATCTGCTTGTTAAGAAACATTACATTTTATGCCGTGAGACATTTACCCCTTCAAGCCTAACAGGCTACCTTAATATACCACTGGTAGATTCCAGACGATATCTTCGAACTATCATTGATCTCTGCCGATCTTGTGCAGCTGTTGTACATAATTTTCACCACTACTACAATTTCCGCGATATCACTTTGATTGAAGACTGTTGTAACAAAGCAATTACTCTTGGTCTGCTAAAACGAGATATCATAATTCTAGGCCATTTTTAAATGGATCGATGGAAAACTGAAAAAGAACTGAAATAATGTACAAATTACCAATATCAAAAGAATGGCCAAAAATGGAAAAGTCTGTGTTATCAGCAAAACAATGCTTTTGTTAGTTTTATTTAACAACGGTCTAAAATAAATATCCATCACAATTTTTAGATTATCATAGGCGTACATTCATATTGAGGTTTTAATTAATTGTTAAGTATGTTGTCTTCTGTGGAATTTTGTGGAGTTTTTTTTGTGATTTTTATCCATTTACATATAACACCAAGAAAATTATAAAACACCCTGTATTATTTCTAATTTAATGCCAACTACCACTGGCAATTTCAATAAACAATACTGCTACACCTGTTAATTTAAACTAGCTTGCATACCACATCGATCCAAGCTGCAATTTTGCAAGCAATAATTTCTCTTTAAAGCACATAAACTAAACAACGGGACAGAGATCTCTGTAGTGGAACTCTCAAAAGATTGCTGTCTGCACAAATATAGATATTAAACGACCAAACAAAATAAAGGTTATAAGGCTGCGAACATTTGCACTAATAGCAGTCGTGTATGTGTATAATTTCCAATAGATATTTAACAGTAACAACTAAGAGCGTACATAACATCATTAATTACTGTGTGGCAATTAACATTGCATGAACAACAAGTTTAATTAGGCCACATAGACTTATATATTTAATTAGAAATATTTAATTAATTAGAAATAAAACCAAAACGCATACCTTAACTATTTTGAGGTAGTTGTTCCACTCTTCTTTGTACACGATCGGTAATATAATATACTAAATTATGTAGTAAATTATGTCCAATATAAACAAATAATATAACTAGTACCACTTCTAGAGAGAAAGTTCAGACTCTTCAAAGACCACCTGTGAATTAAGAAGAAATATAATTTGTTCCATAAAGAACTTTTAGTTTTATGCAATCTCAAAATATACAAAATAACTCCCGTATTATATCTAATGTTGTCAATAAGATTTAGATATGTTTATTCAAGCGATCAAGATTTCATTTAATGGGCTATCTTGATGCCTTTGAGTTATAATATTATACACCGTGATTTATAACACACGCGCTCCTTTCGATTATTATTTATGATGTCTCCGGTGAAACTTGCTTTATTGAACTATAATAAGTCACCGTTTTACATCTGTTGTTGAAGAAACTGGTAGCAGAAAGCTATTTGCTGCTGTACATATCATCCTTGGACATTTTTATAATGATTATAATATATTGGAAATTTCTGAGCATTTCCTACATAGAAATAAATTGAATATTATGATGTGAAAAAAAATGGTACATCTAAAAAACACAAACTATATGAATTTTAATTATGGAAAATATAATCCATTATAATTGTATCTGCAGAAATCAGTTTCAAAAAATCAAATACACAAATATATATATATATATATATATATATATATATATATATATATATATATATATATATATATATATATATATATATATATATATAGATATATATATATTACTATGACCAAAAGTTAAGTGACTTTAAATATAACACAAATTATTTTATTTCTTTGTTCAAATGATTTTTGTTCCCTTTAAAGTAATCTCCTCTGATAGCAATATACTTATTCCAACGATTTTTCCAGACTTTTTTCGAAACAGTTTTTAAACTTTACTTCTGTGGGGTACTTTTTATACTTTACTTCTCATACAGTGACTTCTGTGGACTCCACAAAGTGGTTTCCTCAATCGAGGGAACATAAAAGTCGGACAGGATTTGTTTGATTTTTTAGCGAAAAATTGACTAATAATTATTGCATAAACCATCAATTGTTTTGCAATCTGGACGTTTTTTCGAATGGACTCATGCAAATGTTTAAATAATATAATTTGTTAACTGTTTGAGCAATTAAAAAAATTCTCTGTAGGCAATACCATGGTAAGTGAAGAAAACAGTTTTTTGAACAATAAAACTTTGATTTTTGACCTTTTTATATGGTTTCTTTTTCGGTTTTGGTTCATCTTTAATTCAATATTCGCTTGATTGTTGAGCAGCATCAGGGTCATAAGCAACTTCTACACAACAGTGTTTCTAAAAACAAAAGAGTGTTTTCGGAATAAGATCAGAAGACATACAAAACAAGTCTAATTTGTTCTTGAAAAGTGATTGAATTGGTCCAAATGATATTGAAGTAATATCTACAATATCTCTAATACTTACAGCTATGTACATATAAAACCGGAATGTATGTACAGAAAATACACGTTTATTGTAAGAAAATGATAAAAAAATATTGTATTGCTCATCGCTGCTTAGCAAGTGCGTGTAAATAAGCAGTAATCGAACGATGCAAATAAACGAACGATGCGTACTATCCAAATAACTAGTAATCGAACGGAACCAAGTGTCATCTATGTTCAAAAGTTTGAAATATTTATACATTTCACTTTTTTATTCATATTAAGTTTTTCTTTTGTTCGTTTACGTAATCATCATTTTATTAGAACTCTTACTGGTACGAAATAAAACTTTACACCAAATGACCAATGTGTGTACAATGTACCAATTGTCTTTAAAAGTAATTTCAAAATAAAAAGGAGAACTTTCAATAAAATGAATAAGCAGTAGTTCCCCCATGGGTCTTTATGTATGCCTTAGGATGATTTGGCATGATGTCAATCAAATAATCAATTTGGACTTGTGGAATTTTCTCCCATTCTTCACAAGCAGCCTCTTTTAGTTCTCGCAGGGTAAGAGGAGGATTGTTTCGTTTTTTAATGCGTGTTTTTGGAATGTCCCAAGCATTTTCAATGACAATCATGCCAGGGGGATTTGCTGGCCACCCTAACCAGGTTATTCCCTCCTCTTCAAGAAAACTTTGTACTACCGCTGTTTGATGAGGAGGCATGTTATCATACATGAAAACAAATTCGTCACCTATTGCGCCTCGGAACAGATGCACAGCAGTATTTAAAACTCTCCAGGACCAGTAGAAGAGTCCGTGGCGTCGCTCATAATACTACCCCAAAACATCACGCTCCCACCTTCAAACGGGATCCGTGGTTGAGCTGTTTCTAGTCGGACTTGTCAACCTGGAGCTCTCCAAACGAATGTTCTTCGTTAATCAGAAACCAAGCCAGTTCTCGTTTCATCGGAGAAGATCGCGTTATTCCAGTTAGGACTATGATCCACCATTTCTCGAGCCCATTGCGATCTTGCATTTTTTTGTTGAAGGGTTAATTTTGGAACACGTAAAAGTCTTCTGCAAATTTACCGCTTTCAGTCTGCGTGTTATCGTTTGTCATGCAACATTTACCCCTTCAACATCTTCTCTCACTCCCATTCCTCGGTTGAGGAATAGGGATGAGAGAAGATATTTCATTGGAAGGGGTTTTAGATGGGCAATTTCGAAATAAGGGATTTCCAGGTATTTGAAACTCTAAGATTGTCGTTCCTCGTTTTTAGACACTCCGGGAGCTTTTCAACCTCAATTGCTTTACGAATTATGCGGGGTTTGTAAAAATATATAGGTACGTTTACTTTGGCCTTGTCGAAAACTATTTTTTACTGTTTTGGATATGATATTCTGCTACAGTTTAGGAGAGATCAGATTTTCTAACAAGAGAATGCTCGTATTTGCGATTTTGTATACGTCTGTTGATTTGGCCGATATATGATTGGGAGCAGCCAGAAGAAAGAATCTCATAGATACCATGTGACTCTTATGGAATATTATCTTTCACTGACCTAAGAAAACTGGATATATATTTTTGTTATAAATATCGTTTCGATATTATAGAATCTGAATACGTGGCAAATTTTATTGGTAACTCTATTGATGTACGGCAAAATAATTTTGGGGTTTTGGGACAATATTCTAGTGGATTGGTGGATATGACTTATTGCCTAAACTTTATCAATGAGCCTTTTTATTTGACGCCTGTGATAGCCATTTTGAATTAGTGCCATTTCTAGGGAATTAAGTTCTATTTGTCTATGTTCCTTATCCGACAATCTTAAACATCTTGTGACTAAAGTTTTGACCACCGACTTTAATCGGGACGGATGATGATGTGAATTCGCATTTAGATAACGGTTTGTGTGGGAAGATTTACTATAGACCGAATAGGAGAAGTTTTGGTTTGGTCTTTTTGATATTAGAACGTCAAGAAAAGGGAGGGCAGAAATGTTTTCAGTCTCCGTTGTAAATTGGTCCTGGGGATATATACTGTTCAAATTCGAAAGGAACAAATTTGGAGATCGTATTCCATGTGGCCAAATGACGAAGGTGTCATTATATTGTAGATTTTAACGGACTGCTGTTAACGGCTTGAGTTTCAAAATGTTCCATAAAAATATACGCTATGACCGGAAAAAGACAGGAGCTCCACGAATCTGTTTAAAGAATTTATTTTGAAGATAAAATATGTATTTGACATGCAACGTTGAATAAGACTAAGCATATCCATTGATATGTAGAATTTGTTTTTTAGAATGTCTAGGGTGTCTGGAACATCCCCCGTTTGTAAATAACGAGACAATATCGAAAATAACAAAAATTTCATAATATTTTAACTAAAATATCTGTATTAATTAAGACATATTCACCAAAACCTAACGGCACCAATTGTTCAAAATTTCACCAAAGTGACGTTAACTTCATGCTACGAACTCGACTTTAACGGTACTTTCTTCAATTACAGACATGAAATAGAACTAAGCGCGGCATAAAAGCGGCTGTCGAACAATAATTTTCAAGGTGTGTACATTGTTACACTTAAGGAATGTATAGGTATTTTGCCCGGTATTTCTCTGTTGTCGGCATTTTTGTCTTTTGTTTCGTTCGTTTTTTGCTTTTTGACCAAACTAACCGGCGTAAATTTTTTAATCCAATTCACACCTGATTTATTGTTTCGAATCGGAACCAATCGCCAGAACTCTGGTTAAGAAAAAGAAAAGAAATGTTTAATAAGCCATTTCAAATTTTGGTAATTTGTATTTGTTAGTGATTGATTTAGAAAATTCTTCTAAGGTCGCTTTTTTTAAATTGCAATATTCAGTTTCACCTTTATATTTTCTAGATTTATTGTTATGGAGACTTTTTTTATTTATGGGATAATAAAAGTAACCGAATTTTTGCATGAACTACATTTTATTATATTTTGAAAGACTTTGCTTAATTGTAGCAACAATTATTCTGTTGTAAGATCAGACAACGTCGAAGTGGTGCTATATTGAATGTTATTAAAATTATTAGAGTTTCTTACATCAATTAAAATACACTCATTTTCAAAATAAAGAAGATGTATCGTGAATTGTCATCGAAAACAGAGATAAAGGCTGGCCAAGATGGTAAGACAAGATGGTAAGATAATGCCCAGAAGTTGGGCGAGAATTATTAAAGTTAAGAGGGTAGTCTTCCCTGAATCTACGATTTTTCCGATCCAGAGCAGAAACTTGACATTGCCGCCTCTCCTCTCCAGATCCGGGGCTGATGGTAGTAAACGAAAGCAAGAAACCGTTCTAGATGGCGACGACATTTAAGGGAGTTCATGATCCAGTAGGATTGTAGAACCACTGGAAGAAGGAGAATAATCAGTAAATTGTTGAATCTAAAGTGTACTTGCATCAGTAAAGGCAAAAGGCAACACCTCGTTACTCGGTCAATTTATTGCAGCACCATGTTTGAAAGTAATGTTATAAGGAAAAGAAAATGCCGAACTTGTAAGATTTGCACTGTTCTTCTGAATGTGTAACAGCATGTGTAAAGATGTATGAGGGCTGAAATATGTATGAGGGTGTAACAATAGTATTAACGTTTTTTCTTTTGTTCATAAATAACGGACTTTACTTCACTCCTCAAAGGCTTAATTCGATTTCAACATTTTACTTCACAAATTAAACATTCTTTCCTCGGTATTAAAGGTACAAGTTTCTAACAAAAATCTTAAAATGAATGAAATAAATCACGAAATTAACGCAATTTAAAGGCAGAAGAAAGACAAGAAACAACATATCATTAAATGGAAATAGTAATTCGACCAACAATTATGTACAGTATCGAGACATGAACTCTAACAGAAAAACATGAGACCCGTATAAATTCAATGAAAATGAAGTTCCTGGGGAAAATAGAGAACAAAATAAAAAGAGACAGAATCAGAAATCAAATAATTAGAGAAAACCTACAGATTGAACTCATAAATGATAAAATACCAGGACATCTAAGGTTGTTCGGACATATGTGTCACATGCCGGAAAGCATACTCACAAAGAGGGTGTACGAAGCGTGAGTGTAAGGGGAGAACTGATATGGAAGACCAAGAAGAACATGGAATGGTAGGATTAGAGAGGAGGTTAGAAAAAGGGGCATAATATGGGAAGAAATTATGGAACTGACACAAGACAGGAAGAAATGGGGAGAGATGTATAGAAGACAAACTCAACTCCACACGCCCGACGCCTAACGGTATAAAGGCATAGGATTAAGTAAGTAAGTAAGTAAGTAAGTAGAAATTTTAAAGAAGGTTTCAAATCGACTGAAGCCGCTCGTGAGATTGCGAAGTAAAGGGGGAAGATGCCGTATCAATCTGCACCGCTCACTACACAAAAAGTCCCGGTAGGGAGACATGCGTTTTAAAAAAGGAAAAGATCAGGCCCTAATAATTCACTTTGAGTTGGGTCCTGATGGTAGGGCGATAAATTCAGAACTCTACTCAATTCAACCAGAAAGAGCACACGATGTTCTAACCTAAAAATATCCAGGTTTGGTCAATTGTAAAAAAAAACCTCCTGCAGTAAGAAAACCCAAAGTCACCCACTTTACATCTGGCCACCTCAAAAATTAATAAATTAGACCGTCAACACATCGAACAGCATACAGCCCCAACCTCGCTTCGTCGGATTATTACTTGTTCCGGTCTATGGCCCACTTTTTACAAGGAAAAAAATGCAGGACCGAAGAATAGATAAAATCTGGCTGCGTAGAGCTTTTCGCCTCCATCTCATCGTTGTACCCAAGACGAATAGACTTACTGGCTCAAAGATGAGTTGGGGTCATCGAAAACAATAGCATGTATTCGGAAGAATAAGCTGCAGGTATAAATTTTAAATAATAATAATAATAACTAAGTACCTAGAAAATGCAAATACTTTTGTTACCCCATAGTAGTTAAAGCACAATTGCCTCAATATCTGGGAGCTTCTACTAGGAAAAAGTCGGTTTTAAGTTGACGATTTATAAGGTGCTGCTAAAGGTTTATGTCAATTATGTCGCTAGTTGAAACCACCTTAAAGTAAATTACGTCTTCAACATTTAATTGACGTAGCGTAACTATAAAAAACTGTGGTTTGACAAATTCCTTCAATTATCAAAATTTTACTTCTAATTGAAAATTCATAATTCGATGGATTGATTGATGAACGTTTGTCAAACAATTAAACAAAATGCAAGCATCCACAAAATGAACGAGAGTCGAACCCGCCACCGCCTTAGCTACCATACTATCGGATCATTATCACCTTAAGCTGACACCACATATTGGCCTACATGGCCAGGACAATCCATCCAACAATGCATCGTTGGCTGTTCTATCACACATCATAAATGTGCATTCACACATTGGCTGCACACTTGCCACATTATCAGTTCACAAGAAACTGATGTGGCCAATGTGCGTATAGGGACTGGATATATGTACCAGCGTGCGCCAGTGCCTTTGATGAGGGACACAAAACCAACAACCCATCCGAAAATGGCTAACGCAAACGCCAGCCTTCGCCAGCGCTTTTACAAACTCCAACTTTATCATCCACACATTGGCCAAGTGTCGCTTACCATATCGGATGACCAATGTGAGGTGCCGGTTTTAATGACGGTATAATTATTAAATTACATTAATTATTTTTGTAGGTTTAATTAATAGAATTCGACTTAAGGTATAATAATTTATTTATTAAAACATTATACTACAATGTTTGAAAATTTATTTAGCAAAAATAATACTGTGGCACTGGCATTCTTGAAAATATGATCGAAAATGTGTTATCACCCTGCCGCACATATGTCTGGATATCGGATAGATCTCATGAACAATATTCTCCTTTAGTTGCAATATGGTATGTGGTTTATTTTCATACACTTTGCTCTTGACATAACCCCACAAGAAAAAATCCAGTTGAGTTAAATCTGGACTTCTTCGGGGTCAATTTATATTACCTCTACGGGATATCACTTTTCCTGAGAATAATTCCTGTATAACGTGTAAGGTATGACACGTAGCGCCGTCCTGCCGAAATCAACTCTCCTCATTATATCCTTCAAATTCTTGCAGTGATTGGTGGAAAAAACCTCCTATCATCTCACAATACCTAGCTGAATTAACAATGACCACCTTACATCTGACATCTTCAAAGGAGTATGGGCCAATTATGCCTCTAGCTAACATTGCATCTCATACAACTTTTGAGCTATGCAATGGTTTTTGGTATTTTTTCTTGGGACTTCCTTCCGCCCAGTACCTGCAGTTTTGATGGTTTACAGGGCCGTTTAAATGAAAGTTAACCTCGTCACTGAAGAAAACATTGTCACAGTTTTTATATCTTTCCAACATTATGGAACATTTCATTGGCAAATGAAAAGCGCATAATAAAATCAGTTTCTTTCATTTCTTGCACAATTTGAATTTTATAGGGATGAAGAAGAATATTTTTTTTTAAATGACATGCAGTAATGATTTTTTAATGTGTACGCTATTTCGTTTCTGTACAGATTGGGATGGATTTTCTTTAACCGACTCACGCACACGTTCAATGTTGTTTGCACCTCTGCTTGATCTTGGAAGATCCGTAGACGATGAATTTAGAGTTGATTCTATAGTTTCAAACTTTTTTATCTATTTCTTTATTAAATTAACACTTTGTGCCTTGTTTATGTCGTGTAAATTATAGTCGGCCCTATAAAGACGATGAGTCGTAATAAGCGAATTGTTGTTTTGATATTACGCACTAACACAGAAAGCACCGTGTTATGCGAAGAAATGGTTCATGGCAACTAATTTTCGCCGAACCAAGCTTCGATATAAAGTCAGTACCACAAGCGCGTTCTGCGCCACCTAGAAGCAAACAAGTAATTAAATATGAACGACATTTTTAGACACTTGGTATGTTACAAATATATTGAAAATCCCATGCAATTTTAGTAGATGAAATGTGCTAAATTCAACTAATAATCTGCATATTTACCAAACAAATATCCTCAGAGTTAACCAATGTATGTATGTGTCTCTAAAAATCCGGCAGTACAAATCCTCCGATGAACATAACAATTAAACCTTTAGTAAACCAATCTCCGCTGAATCCTAGGATATGTCCCTTCATGCGTGTTAAATTCAATTAAGGTAAGAACTCAAACCGGCAGACCATGCTAAGAGCTTCACAAAAAGGTGTCTATGGCACCAAGCGACAGACAATTTCTTTCAACTT
This sequence comes from Cosmopolites sordidus, assembly GCA_031761425.1. Lineage (NCBI taxonomy): Eukaryota > Metazoa > Arthropoda > Insecta > Coleoptera > Curculionidae > Cosmopolites > Cosmopolites sordidus. The sequence goes on along the minus strand of JARFXV010000063.1, from coordinate 1,588,206 downwards.
AAGGTCGAGACCTAGCACATGTTTAATAAGATTAAGCCACATCTCTGCACAAACTTAATTCAAAATAATGTCATAACAACACAAATGTATGAACAGAGACTCAGTCTTTTGGAAGATGTTTTGTTTAAGAGTTAATGGCAGCTTGTTTTGAAATTACTATAAATAAAATTTTCATTAGTTACTCATTTAAACAATTCCCTTTCTACTTCCAAACCCTTAGTACCTAAACTTTTGTTTGGTGGACAAAATTGTATTAAAATTATTACATATAAAATCAAAGTAATATTAAATTTGAAATGATTTATCAATATATACTACATACAAAAAAGTAGAACTGAAAAAAAATGAATACGAAAAATCGACAAGACCTGAAAATAACCTGAGTTACATAAATTTCGGTATTCATTTCATTGGGCATTATTTCTCTAATCAAAACAGTGCCATTAAAATGGAGTGATGTTATATCCGAGCAGATTGAGACAAAACAGTGATTAGGGTAAAAAATTAGTGAAACATTGTCCATCTTATTAAACGAATCGCGTATTTTTTTGTAGACCTACAATGACAGTTTTTAGAGATTTCTACAGAATGAGAAGTAGTAATACCAGATATGTGATAGTTCTCGATAGAATTTTTTGTAGAAACTAGACTTTCTCTGTTATTCCTTCAAAAACATGTAAATAAATTTAACTGAGGTAGTCGATACTTAATAAAAATTAATTTTAAATAAATAAACGAAGATTAATATCTAGAATTTCCACTATATTACAGATTGTATGTGTTAACTTTAATATAGTTCGTATTTGAAAAAAAAAATGGAAAAGGAAAACAATTGTTATACGTACAATTTTAAATGTAGTGAAATTTTTAGATATTAATAATTGTTTATTTATTTAACATTTAAATATTAAATGTGGTTTAATGAGGTTCTAGATCCAACTGCTTTACTATACATTTTAGGACTCGATATGCTTTCCGTCAGACAACGTCTATTCCTATGCCGTCCTATCTATAACAAAAAGAATCAATTTAGGATGTGATAGGTCAAACGGTTGATTAGAAACGATAATTGAACGGAGAATTAGAACATGATTCAACTCTCACTCCAGAAATTCTATAGGACTATATGCTTGGAAAGGGGCTATATACCAGTAATTATTAGAGAAAAAGCCATATTGAATAAAGTTTATCAAACCGTGAAGTTTTTTAAAGAATCTGCCTCAACACACACAATTCATCAGAGAAATCCGTATATTTGTCACCATGAGAACATATGGACGTATGGACACGTATGGACAAAGAATTGTCAAGTTATAGTAATTAAAGTGACAGTATATTTTGCCACCTCGACACAAAAACACGAAGGAGCAAAGAGCTACTATTAAATGCTGTTTCAAGCTCGGTAACACGTTTACAGAAACATTTGAATTGATGAAAAAAGTTTATTGTGATGATTGCTTATCCTGTACACGTGTGCTCGTGTAGTGTAAAGGATTCGAGGATGGTCGTGATGCTTTGGAGGACAGCCCAAAGTCAGGCCGGCCAAAAACACAAAAATCACGATAAATTGCTGGAAAATGCGTGAAATGATCGCTTACCATGCGAGATGGATAGCGAAGGAATTCAATACGACAAAAATAATTTGATGTGACCACAAAATTCTGACAATGGATTTAAACAAACGGAAAGTCTGTACTCAACTTGTTCATCACGCCTTGAATGAAGACCGTGAACTTCTGGTGAAAAAAAGTCTGTGTACTTCAGCATTCTTAAGAGAAATATCCATCATAGAATTGTTATAATCGATCACTTTTCCAACAATAACATCTTTCTCACTCTCCCCTCCTTACTTTCAATCTTAAGTACTCCTTTCAATCAACTCCATTATCACTGGCTTAAGCAACATCCCTCAACACTAGCTCTATCACTTACATCTCCACTTTAAACACTAACAGCCTTCTTCATCAAAATATAACATGGTCGCTAAATGGTCATTGTTAACTATGTGGCCTTCCATTAAATCTAAAAAAAAATATGTGCGAAAATGGTTCCGAATAACCTTTCGCAGAATCAAAAGGACAACACGAAGGAATATTTCCTTAACTTTGGGGTGAATTGAAAATGATCCTCATTTTCTGTATCGTGTTATTACTGATAACGAGTCTTGGATTTTTGAATGCGACTCGGAAAAGAAACGCCAGTCAGGGATGGTACACTCCAACCTCACCACGAACAACAAAAGTTGTGCAATTTTCCATCGCATTGTACCTAAGTTTGAAGCAAAACTTAATAACGCACTGTCACTCAAAACTGTGTCACTCATTTTCATGAAGTAATACGAGGTATATTTTTTAAATATGATCCGTTTATTAGTAAGATAAATATAAATACTATAAATAGATATTATATTATAGATACTATATTATAGATACTATATTATAGATACTATATTATAGATACTATATTATAGATACTATATTATAGATACTATATTATAGATACTATGAATATCATTAATTTTTTTCTTCATATTCTACATACTTTTATCTACTTTTCTACATAATCTCCATTTATGTTTAAACATTTGTCATACCGCTCAACAAATTTTTGAATTCCGACGTCAAAAAAATCTGCCGCTTGTGAAGGAGCCCAATCCATAACTGCAGTTTAAATTCTTTGTCGTTGTTGAACCGTTGATTACCACGGAATTTCTATAAGTATCGAAACAAGTGAAAATCACTGGCTGTAACGTCTGGACTGTAAGGTGGAAGATCCAGTTCTTCCCATCCAAAAGACCTGATTAGACCTTGTGTTTGTGTAGAAATATGTGGTCTTGATTTGTCATGGAGCAACATTATCAGCAATAATTCATCACTTTTCTGATTGTATCGAGTAAAAAACGAAAAAGCACATCGTCGTCTCAATTTTCTTAAACATTATAAACTTAGCACAACTAAAACAGCTTAGCACACAGACAGACGATACACTGTAAATGGCACCTCAACACGCGCAAAGCATGCTGGGAGCCGACGCACAAGCGCACTGTGGTGATTGCATGTCATTCTCACTCTCATTCACAAACGAACCTTATTTAAAAAAAAACCCTTGTACAAACAAACTACTGCTGACCACCTTGTGACACAACCTCGTGCCGCATGCTTATCAAATATTGGCGTGCCTTGCCTCCATAGGGAAAGCCAACAGTGTTGCCAGATCAAACGTTACGTCATCAATGTCATTACTTTATTTACATACCTCGTAGGTTCATTTTTTTAATATATACTTTACTGACTGATTTATTTTTCTGTGATATACCATATCTATGCTTTACGAGTGAATATATTCGCTCAAATATATTTATATTTCATCATATTAAGTAAAATTCAAACTACAATTCTCTTTCACAATTAAATATAATTTTTAGAAAAGAAAAAAATGGAAACAAGTATCTACACGGGTAATAAATAATTCAGCTGCTGTTCCAATTAAACTGCTACTGGAACGACAACGTTTATAGCTCAATATATCAGTATAATAACATACATATTTATGTGATAAACGTTAAATTTGATTTAATAAAAGAAGAGAAAGGTAGTCAGAACAAATAATTTCCTATACAACGATATATAGTTGATAATAAAATCGGTCTATTAGTTGCTTGTCTATTTTATTACCAAACGGGTAACTTTTAAGGATTAATCTGACTTAAGAATGAAATCCTAAGACATTCAGAGATTACCGGAAATTGGCCTTTTGTTTCGAATACACTCACTCAAACGACGCCTAACGCTTAAATAACATCATGTAAGGATGCTTTCATAAATTTAAAAAAAAACGGCAGATTTACCAAAAATACAATTTTTTTCTAAAGTCTGTACAACTTTTCAATATAAAACTACAGGAAGGAGCATATGATTCTGTAAGTGGGACCAGAATGGTAGCTGCATATGACCGACTACTGTTTCCGGTTTGACAGTGGCGTGGGGCAGTATGAATAAAAACAAGAAACTGATTAAAGTTTACAGTTGTTTAAAACAATAAATTGTGCATTGCAATAAATAAAGCGGCTTCTTCAATCGAGGGAACAGAAAAAGTCATACAATACCCCATCTCGTGAATATCGACGAATCTCGAAAAATTGACGAATAATTATTGCAGTGTGTGATGGTGGTAATCGTGATGCAAAACCATGAATTATTTTGACGCAAATCTGGACTTTTTTTCGAATAGACTCACTGATCTCACGTGTAACGCTTAAACAACATTATCTATTAATTATTTTACTAGTTGGGAAGAATTCTTTATGGACAATAGCACGGTAATCAGAGAAACATTTAACTTGACTTTGGTTTTTTGATTTCATCATCGAAAGAAAACATCTCTTCTTCAATATCAACATGACGATGCTTTTCAAAAAAAGCAATGGCCTCGAATGTCCAAATACCCACGAGATAAGCCTAAATTCCTCTCCAAAATCGATTGATTTGATCTAAATTATATTCTAATAATACCTGTAGTGCCTGCATTATGTAATCGATGATTACTCAGTTCAAGATCCTTGATTTTGTTAATGTTTCTTTAATTGGTTGATGTAGATGGTCTTTCTGAATGAGGTTCCTTTTCAACTACATCTCTGCAATCACTAAAATTATTTTAATTCTTCAACACAAGGAAATACGGCATAGTTTCGAAACCAAAAGATACGAAACAGTCATTCCGCGTTAAAAAACAAATATCAATACGTAAACCACGCAAATTTTCAGGCCACCTTATTTTTTGACCATACTACAACACGATATAAGAACAATCAACTTTTTCTTTAATGTGATATAAAAATTAATATCCAAAGCGACAAAAAACAAAATCTTCAACTTTCTTCTCATTCCAGAAGATCTCAGTCAGAAAATTTTGAAATAAATGTAATACATGATAATTGAAGAGTGTAGATGTCTGTTTTAGTTACTTTTCAATTCTAACTTGGCACCATTCTAATTGCAGCACCTTGTGATTGCAGCATCTTGTGATTGCAGCATCTTGTGATTGCAGCATCTTGTGATGCGATAGAAGAGAAAGCATCCAATAAGAACGATAAGCACCCATCCCCAATCTCATTCAGTCCTCATAAAAACAGTCCTAACTTTAGTTGCATAGAAGTATCAAGCACCTTCTGGATATTTGCACGTAAATTTCGTACAACAATAAGTCCAAAATGCCGTTTGTCATGTCCTTGGATATTTCTAAGACGACCAAAATCTCGTTCTCGTACATTACCCTGATCATAAAGTCAACTAATCAATGTAATAACATCTCGTAACGGTGGAAATAGCGGTGTCCTATAATCTGGCCGCTTTATGAAAATCTGCTTCTTTCATACCTACAACTCGTTCATTTTTAAATTCGAATAATTGCCTGAAATAATATGGTGTACAAACTTCGTCTCGTTTTTTAGCACTTTTGACAGAACCACAAACTTACACCTACTGCTTAGCTAGGAGAAGCAGTAGCAGTAGCAAGTAAACCAAAAACACCTCAGAGTGTGATAAAAAGTTTTTCAAAACGTTTACTTTGCAGCAATTATTTTCCAGCTCATCTAAAAACATAAAAGTAATGAGTAGAAGAAAGTAATCAAACTTATTGTCAACTTATAGCCCTTAAAGTAACAATATTTTTGTCACCTCTTCACAAAAACACAATAAAACAAAGAGGTAATATTAAATGTTGTGTCAGGCTCGTAATTTTTACAGAAATATTTGAATTGATGAAAAAAGTTTATAGTAATGATTGATTATCCCGTACACGTTTGTTCAAACGGTGTAAACGATTCCAGGACGGTTCTATTGTTGTGGAAGACGACCCAAAGCCGGGTCGGTTAAAAAAAAATCTCAATGAGTTGGTAGAAAAAGTAGCCTACGATGAGAATTCGACTGTGAGATGGATAGCGGAGGAATTAAATACGACCAAAGATGTGATTCACGAAATTTTGACAAAGGATTTAAACAAACGGAATGTATGTACTCGATTTGTTTCTCAGGCCTTAAATTAGAACCAAGAAATTGCTCGAGTAGAACATTACAAGGACTTTATTAAAACAGCCCAATAGAACTGCACATTCCTGGAATCAGTTGTAACTGGTGATAAGACTTGGTTCTCCAAATATGATCTTCAAACAAAGCGCCAAAGTCTTATGTGGAAACCTCCAGGCTCTTCATGAAAGGAACGTTTTATGACTGTTGCATAAGTCGAAGAAGCCGTTACGAAACGACATCAAAAAATCTATGCTAGCCATGAAGCGCCAAGATTGGATTTTTTAAAAGGGGCGTAGAAACATAAAATTTAGAAACCTCTGCTAGAGGAGAAATGCAAAAATGGTTTATTGAAAGTATGTGCCATCGCTAGTTGCACATTTTTCCCATCTCCCTGACAATTTCTGGATGCCCTTCTAGAAAATTGGTACATCTTTTAAGGTGATCCAGTTGTCAAACCATTTTTCGCTATCTCTTTAATTGTTAAACAGTGTTTCATGGAAAGTGCGTGAAACAGGGAGACCAAGTCTGGTGAATACGGCGGCTATAGTAAAGCCTAGCCAGGTGCAGAAATGATCTCTGACTGCTTTCGCTGTATGTGATGGGCCGCTGTCGGGCTGCATAATCACTTTTTTGTGTCTTATAGCATTTGTTAACGGTAGCGAACGGTATCAACTGTTTCACCTGATTTTAGAACCTTATGGGGCACCTTTGTAATCCCACCAAATGCACAACATAGACTTTTTTTCCAAAGCGATTCGGTCTTGCGGTCGATGTTGATGGTTGTCCTAGATCAATCCATGATTTTCTGCATTTCCATCTGTCTCTCGTTTAGCTGATGTGGAACCCATTTTACTGCCATCTGAATATTTCCCATGGCATGTAGATGATCATAAATGGTTCGGCGGCCAACATTTCTGCCATTTGTAGTTCAGTTTGCATATTGTCTTCGTCCAACAATGGTTGCAATTCGGCATCTTCAAATATGTTCGGTTGACCTAGGCGCTCTTTTGTATTTCAAGTCGAAATCATCCCTTATATATATATATATATATATATATATATATATATATATATATATATATATATATATATATATATATATATATTGATTTAAATATGTATACCGAGTACTGTACTTTTTTGTTTCCCAGTATATTACTACAAGCTTAAACTTCAACCAATGACAAAAAACGGGTTTCAGGATGCATTTGCGTTTCGTCGCTGTAGGGTAAACGCTTCATGCTACACACCAGGTCGAACAAAGTTTATTTGCATATATTCCAATAGTCCTGTGGCAATAGCAATTCGGAGACTGACGCCACATCGTGCCGCTAGAAAATCAAATATTAGTTATAACCACAATCCACAAATAATTACCTTGGTCTGTTCCGGACACGCTCGCACACAAAGAACAACTCCACAGCGCGAATTACCGGACCAGGCACTTTTTATTATTAACAATAATTATTCTTGTAATTGCATAACATATACACCGTTCATGGCGGCTCTCTATGAAACTAAATATTAAATTTCGGATTCTGAGTGCGCGTATTTGCAAAACTGACCGTGGTAAAACAAAAATTAGCATATTGCTTTGATAAAGTTTTCTCTTTTATGAGCGGCGCGTGAAATATGCGAAAAGCCCTCAATATTACGAATGCAATCAGTGACGTACCAGAAAAAAATAATTTTAGCAATAATTGCATATACTGTGAAAACATTCGTGTGTTGACAACAAACTACTGTAGTAGCCAAAAGTAAGGCTCGCGTATCGATCAACGGTTTATTTTTTAAGTTAACATGAGTATCCCTTAGATTTGGCAGAAGTTTCATATGATTCCACTTATTAGGCTAGGTTCACAGTCTAATCTCTTATGTAATTTTTTTCGAATCAAATAAGGAACATTTGCGGTACGTACTGCTTTTCTTGTTCAAACAAAAGACAAACGCGAGTGGAAGCCGTCGTATACTTACGGAACCTTGGGATGACAACGTTCCACCGCAAGACACTTGTGAGCGTTGATTTAGACGATTTAAAAATGATGATTTCGACTTGAGAGACAAAGAACACCCAACTAGCCTCAACTGAAAAAAATTGAAGATGCCGAATTGCAAGCATTCCTGGAAGAAGACAATGGGGAAACTCAACAACATATGTCAGAGAGGTTAAATGGTGGTCGCCGTACCATTTGTGATCATCTGCATACTATGGGAAACATCGAGAAGGCAGGAAAATGGGTACTACATCAGTTGAACAACAGACAGGCATACAGATAAAAACCCAAAAAAAGGGTGCGAAGTTTTGCTTCCTCAGCATGAAAGAAATATTTTTTGCATCGGATTGTGACTGGAGACAAAAAATGGATATACTTCGAGAACCCAAAACGCAAAAAATCATGGGTTGACCCTGGACAACCATCAACTTCGACCGCAAGACTGTATCGCTTTGGAAAGAAGACAATGCTCTGCATTTGGTGGGAGCAGAAGGATTTCGTGTACCATGAGCTTATGAAACCAGGTGGAAAAGTTGATACCGTTCGCTACAGTCAACAAATGATCAATTTAAACCATGCACCATTCAGGAGAACCATTTCTACACTCGCCGTATTCACTAGACTTGGCCCCTTCCGACTACCACTTGTTTTCATCGATGTCTCACACAATTTCATGAAACACTTCAACAAATACGAAGATATCGAAAAATGGCTTGACGACTGGACCATCTCAAAAGATGTACGGTTGTTCTAAGAGGGCATCCACAAATTGCCCGAGAGATGGAAAAAACCTTGAATAAACAATTTTTTTACATTTCTTCTTATTTTTTTAAGAAAAAATAATTAATTATTAACCGCGATGCCTGATATGTTAAAAATCCTACCATCTTTTATTATTATTATACAATTTTAATTGAGATTTTTTCAAATGAATAAATCTATCAAGTAAACAATTTTCATGAAATTTTGTTTAAAAAGTCAAATTTCCTTTAAAATATTTACAAGTGGTACAAGGACTTTAATGTTTGTAGAGAAGCAGTTAAAAATTCTCTGATGAAGAAAACATTGCCAACATTACAAAAATTGTTTCGATTGATTACGCGGTGGGCTCTTGGTGAAACATGGTAACAATAATACTAATTAAAATACAGTGGCGGTTGGTCCATAAGGGTACGTGGGCACGTGCCCCACCTAAAAAATTTAAAAATGAAGTAAAAAAAATAATTTAAGATATTATATTAATTTATTCTCTGTTCTGTCTATGATCACGCTTCTTGCGACTTCTATAGTCTAACACGTGCTTTGGGCACAGATAAGTTTGTGCCGCTACTGTTTTCTTTACTATCGCGTGCGAAAAATAAAGAGAGCAATGCATTCATTCTCTAGTAACCCGGAGATTAAACGCATTTATAATGTCATATCTTAGGCGCTGCCCCATTCTCAATAGTCAGGTGTTTTCCGTCATCATGCTTTTCGAGTGGTTGCAAAGTGATTGTTTTGAACGATTATCAATAGCGAAGATGAATTCAGTGCAATATATGAATAGAAATAATGTCACATTAACATTTGAGAACCGAATAGGCATCCTAAGCGCTGACGTCAGTGATGGGCGGAGCTTAGCGAACCTTTCCAAACAAAGAAAAATGTCCATTGAAATTCTCATAAAAACATTTTTGTTAGTCATTTTCTTCTCTTTACAAGTTTAATAAGCAATTTCTCTCACAGTTTCGTAATCCTCAAAGTACATTTTGCATTTAACATATCTGAATTGCTCGTAAAACATTTTTATTCGGACTTTTTCTTGTGTGGAAGTAAATTTAAGGTTATGTTATTTTGCCCTTTATGAGTGTCAATTTCAGTTTTTTTTTTGGATTTTTAGGTATATTTTGTTGAATGTATTATTGGAAAGTTGATTTTTTACAAAATCTGTTTTATAAATTGTATTGACAGTATTACTGGACTGTAAACATTACAGTAAACAAAAATATTTTTAGATTTTTTACATTTCCTGTCGATTCAACTGAGCGAAAAAAACAGTTAAACCTTGTGATGTAATATTAAATATTTATAAGATGGCATGAACGTTTAAAAATGATTACGTAATTTCTAGGCGACAAGATCGGGAACCCTCAAAACATTCACTGGTCTGCCAATGTAGTTGCCATTTTGTCAACAATGTTAGAAAAAAATGCCCCAAGATGTTTAATTTTACTATTAAAAGGAAATTTGCGTTTGAATCTCCTGAAACACACTACTCTTTATTTCGCCGACGATCAGATAGTGGTTGCAGAAGACCAACAGGATTTGAGCTATATGGTGAGGAAACTAAATGAAGAGTACACACTAGCTGGTCTCACAATTAACTTAAATAAATGTGAATACTTAGCGGTGAGTAGTAATGACAACGACGATTTACCATTGGAAAACGGAACAATAAAAAACGTTGACAAGGCTAAATACTTAGGGGTGATCTTCAACAGGCAAGGTAATAGTAATGATGAAATTCAAACAAGAATAATAAGAGGTAGACAAATCATTGGAGCACTCAACTCTGTCCTGTGGGAAAGAAAAATTAGGCGAGAAACAAAACTTCGCATATATAGCTCAATCGTAAAGAGTGTTTTGACTTATGGTTCAGAAGTGTGGGATTTAAATAATACTAATAGAAGAAAACTACTGGCCACGGAGATGGATTTTTTGAGAAGGAGCTGTCGGAGATCGAGACTTGAGAGAATAAGAAATATAAACATTAAAAGGGACATGAACATCGAGAGAGATATTGTGGACGACATAGAGAGAAAACAATTGACTTGGTTCGGACATGCAAAAAGAATGAATGAGACAAGATGGCCACGAAAAGTGTTGGAATGGATACCTCCAGAAAGAAGAAAGAGAGGACGACCAAGAAGAAGTTGGAGAGACGGCGTTGACGAAGCCATGCAAGCAAGATATTTGCAAGAGGACATGTGTCACGACAGAACGAACTGGAAACTGGGGACGGAGAGGCGGCGACAGCCGTAGATAATCCGTATAATCCTATATATATATATATATATTATATATATATATATATATATATATATATATATATATATATATATATAACTATTATTAAATTAAGAGTCTAATGCTATGGCCTGTAAAACATGTTAGCCGAAAAATCGCCATCGTTTTAAGGTAGTACTGTCAATACCATAAGTGTCAAATGTGTGCTTTGTGTTATTTGACTTCCATAGTATTAATATTTGGTAACGTCGCGCAAAAGCAAAAGAGATAGAAGTATACTTGCAGTAACTCTGTTTCACTCAAAATATGAGATCATGCGCAAAAAGCTATTGCGTAAAAATTAACAACAACAAGGAAAATAAAGAAAAAATAATTAAAAAATATTCAATATTAAAGTTTATTTATATAATACTATATATTTTGTTATGTGTTATTCATGTAATAAATGTAACTGTATTAATAAAAAATACTTCGTATGTTTTGTAATAAAAAATGTGTATGACACTGATATCACCGCATACCCCATTCGATGAATGTTTAAATTTCGCGCGCGTCATAACCTCTTTGCCGACGTTGCCACATGTAATTAACATAGTACATTTTTCTTAATTATTTGGTAATTACTCTTATCACACGCTCTGAAGCTCGATGTAAGAGTATTTTCTTTCTTTATTGGTTTATAGAATTACTGAACAGTAATTCTATAACCCAATTGCTAACAGAATTTAGCGTTGTGGCTTGGTAGGATCGGTGTGTCTTTAAAGGTATTGCAAATTTCAATGAAAACAATCAAACTATTATACAAATATGTATATAATTTTGGGTAGTGATTGTTTTTATTTTGAATTGGTTATTAATATAGTTTACATACTATAATCTACTGTAATATATTATACATATTATCCTAGTTTGAGGGAAGTTTTATTATGTATATTTGTGTATTTTAAGTGTGTATTTTTTATCGAAATAAAATTATTGATTTAAACGGTATATATGTGTATTGTTTTTCTAATTATGATTTATATTATTTTTCCGCTCAAAAAATAACTACAAAACGAGAAAATATATTGAAAACCATTATTTACTTTCTATTTATGTACTTTATAAATATATAGCAATAAACTATAAATAACTCAAAAATATTAAATACCACCTTTAAAACTTGCTGCTATTAGTTCAGTTGAAATTCCTAATTTTAATGAGACGAAATGACAAATTAAATCCTTTGCGAACCGCTGTTTCAAAAAAACACTAACTACAATTCGATATAAATTCCGAGTCGACCCGATATTCAAATCGTGCCGAAAAACCCAAATAAAGGAAAAGTATATGAACACGCCACAATCATTCAGACATTACTTATTCAGGTTCCTTTCCAGTGTTGTTTCCATTTTATTATTTTCAACAATAATCTAACAATATTTATAATCGCAACAATGATAATTTTGTTATATATATTTTTTTGTATGTGTTATGTTTGTATAATAAAATTTTCCAAGTGTTGTTTACGCGAGATTCCGATTCTTTCCAAACGGCTTTTCGGAAAGGTCGCGAAAGTAAATTTCGGTATAACTTTTCGGAACAACCGAATTGTTCCGAGCTAACCCGATATTGACGTTATTTTTAATGTTTCCTGCAACAAGCAAAAGTATCGAACTTCGAAGACACTCAGGACAAGACTAAATGTCATATCGGCTTTAAATTCATGGAGCAGTGCTAAAACGAAGGCTACTTTTCAGAAATGCCTTTAAAATTTATATATCAGAAAAGTATTTAATTTCTCACCCCATTCTCCTAAATTATTTCATTTTTAAAATCCAACGACATTTTCCTTACAATTCATCAATAAAGCCTTAAAACTAATTTATTGTTATATTACTTTTGAGATAATCCTTGTATTACACTAATTTAAAACAAGAGCATTAATAAATTTAGCACGAGCATCATTCTGAATTATTTTTGGTACAGCAGAGCAAAAAAATGCCATGAACGTTCATATCATTTTATTACAAAGTCACAGAAATCTGTTCCCAGCTTGCACATTGAAATTCTGATCTCGTCGGGCACTTGTAAATGAAGGTTGATGTCACTTGGGGAACTTGGACGTTAACTTGACCTTTTAAGCAAAAGGTGCATCCATCATAGAGCACAAATTGTCGGGTAAAGACCCATTATTTATGATCATTAAATTTAATGTTCCAAAAGTTTCGAACACCGATTATTGCATTCACAGTTCAATTTGTATTTTACCGTATCATATTTTTCGAGTTAATTAAACTATTTAAATTTAATACACTCATACTGTACATTAAATTTTATTTTATAGTTTATAAAAACGAACATTACGGCTATATTATACACTTTTTCATGAGGGTAATTCCTTAAGAGCAATATCGTTAAAAAGTATTTTTCTTATATATACAGGAGTTATTGATATATCTATATATATATATATATATATATATATATATATATATATATATATATATATATATATATATATATATATATATCAATAACTGTTAACAGTATATAACATATGTTTCGCCAAAATCTCGTTCGACATTTTAAAGTGTGGTTCGCTTCGAATGAAGGGTCCAAATGGATCAATTCACACCTTACTCGAAAGGAACAACACTTGAAAATAACCAAATAAGATTTTGGCGAAACACCGTGACCTTCCACAGAACGAACGGATCGATACCCGAACTTATTTAGGAATATTATCTACTATTCATGGAACAAGTACTAATGTCATGCAGAATGACAGAATGAAAATGTCGAAATGATAACATATATTATTTCCTTTGTGATTAGCAGCAATCACCTTTGTGATTTGTCAGAATTATTTGTAATAATCAGCTAAAAAACATTGAACTAAAAGATTATCTGGGTAGATGACATGGAAAATAATCGAAGAATATCTTAGAGGAACTAGAACAACACTTAAATATTATCAAATATATGTGCATATGCGGAACACCGAAACTAAACTTGTTACTGATTCAAGACAAAATATTTTACACATCAAAAAGCAATCTAGTATTGAAAATATCACAAGATGGAAGCATGGATAAAAGAAAGTATATTGTATACAAGGCAATATATATATATATATATATATATATATATATATATATATATATATATATATATATATATATATGCTGGTTGTTTGACCGGGTTGTTGAACCCATCTCTACAACTTGATGGCATATGTTTTGCCTCTCGATGTTCAGACTTTTCAGGGCACCAACATACTGCATACCATCAAGAATGTTCATTTAGGCGAAGACGCTGGTTGTTGTGTGTTCCATATGAGATTGTGGAACCCAACAGTTGGGTGTATGATGACACTCAGCTACTATTGTCTCATTGGAGGCAGTTCAAGAAAATATAACACTACGTATATACGCTATCCAACGAAAAGTTGGCAAAAACATGGGTTGTTGGCTGTGGATAGGGTCTCCTTATTCTTAATGATATGGTGTAAGTCGGTGCCCTAAAGAGTATGAACATCGAGAGACGAAATATATGCTATCCTGTTGAAGGGATGGGTGGGGCTCATTCCCGGTCAAGCAACCAACAACAATGTTCATTTAGACGAAGACTCAGGTTGTGGATGCAGTCCAAGAAAATCTAACTCTACATATATATATATATATATATATATATATATATATATATATATATATATATATATATATATATATATATATATTCAATTGATACAGTAGAATATAATACAAATTTATAACAGCTTAAATTTTAATCCAAAAGTTTATTTAAGGATTCCAATTACTTTTAATTAATTTACTAAATTTTTTATGGCTTGTTGAAGCGCAGTTTCAATAATTTTCCATTCAGGTCTTAATTAAATTTGTCATTTTAATATTAAAATTAATTTTTAATTCAGAAACAACAATATTTTGATAATTTTAGTAGTATTCCATCGTTAAGAAAGATATATTTATATATATATATATATATATATATATATATATATATATATATATATATATATATATATATATATAATGGCTAGGATATAAACATGAAGAAAAATTACCGATAAAACCATAAGAGACATAATATTGATCACTTGGTTTATATCCAAACCCAATACAGTGATGCATATAGATTTTTAAAGTAGGCAAGTAATAAAATTCAATAGTCCCAATAAAGGTCCAGCAAGGGTCCCAATAGACAGAGAATAACATTTTTAAAGTATTCTAATCCATAAAATGTTCGCGGCTTAAATAACAACTGTAACCTTTTTTCTAGAATAAAGTATAATAGAGTAAAAGCATAATTTGTTTTTAATATTTGAAAATTTAAATTGTATTTATTATTCATATTATACATTAGCAATTTAATATATACTATAATTTTTGTTATATACGCGGAAAGATCACCTTTAAATCGCAAAAGTGTAATTTCACCGCGCTTGTTCGAAAGGTTTATGAAGTTTAATTCGAAATTCAAGTTGGCATCAGGGACTAAGGCTATTTAGCGACTAGACCTACAGCATAACGTGGCTTCTAGACTACGGTCATCAGTTACCGACAATCTCGGCCAGCACCTCCCTCAAGCTATGAACTCTTGGTTTCGTGCTCGAGAAGCCTATCCACTGGCGCGTAACCAACGTAGAATACCTCTCTGAAAGCATCTGGCCTTCCCATCCTCGAACTGATGTTACTGAGGGGTGATTCCTTATCAGATTTTACACTCTTGCCTAGAAAATTCACAAACATTTAAACAAAGTCACAAACATCCAAGGTGAATACGGAAATCGAACCTGCTACTAAGACAACGACCGTGCCATTAGGCCACCACCTTAGACAGTGCGGCTAACGCGATCTTTTATTGGAACAATTTATTGCCTTATAGGTTGGTTGAATCGTGTGAATCGTAAAATGAAATTTGCAGTGCCAATAATTTGGAGAGAACCGTGAGAGACCATGTCACAAATTGTTATTTTTACATTACTAATGTAGCAGCTATTGAATCAAAGTCCAAACATACTCTGCAGTATCCTAATTTATCATCAGTTTTACGACCCGCCGAACATAGTGATGAGTAGGGAGTGGATTTTTGCCCTAGCTCTTGCAAGGTCAGTATGTTTAGTCATAGTCATAGTGTTTAATCATAGAAAAATACATTAATACTAACTTTACCTTTACCGTTGTGTTTACTGCATACTATTACATTTTTACCATAACATAAAAAAAAAATAAATAATCCAATGGAATCACAAAAAATAATTAAAATAAATTTATAAACATTTTGGTAATATAGATATTTTTATAAATTGATCATTCACTATATTTTTCTAGATTTTGTATCATATCTTGGAGAGCCTCTTTGTTTTCCGCAAATAGAACAACGTCATCGAGAAATCTTAAATGGTTCAATCTCTCAACGCTAACGTTGATCCCCTTGTTTGTTCCAAGTCTTCAGCAGTGTCTTTACCACTGCATTATTTATGGATCCAGCTGGAACAACTGGCCAGATCCAGATCAGAACGTCCTGGCCAGATTCTCCACATATACTGCAAAAGTCATTAACAGCATTAGTATAATCATTTTCTTTGTCTGTGTCCATGTCATCATTGCATAAGCGTGTTAGAAGAACTTCGTCACATAACCAGTACGTTCGTATCCAGTTCAGTTTTTAAAGACCCCTTCTTAAAAAAACTTTCGCCTAAGGTGAAATTATGATTAATAAATATATGTCTATCACTAAAATTTGTTACAATGCAACAATATTTTATATGAAAAAAATATGGCTGGTAAAAATAGAAAATCTGAAGAAAATTTTCTATTTGGCTGGTAAAATATTACATCATATACAATTGAACCGCTGAGAGTTTATCCATGTGTCATCGAATGACATTATAAATTCCCTATATCATAGAAATTGTCTCAATATGTTCTTTTTCTTTACCGAACAAGAGAGAAGGAGATAAAGAATCAATACGTATCTCTTTGGGTAAGAGCAGTACGTTCGATAACGTACAGCGGGGTAGAAAGAGAAAGTAACAAATAATTAAAAGATTCTGTACCGTATTGCTGGTCATTTCAGTTGTTTCGTTATTGTGTTTTAGTGAAATTTTGTGCTGTAAAGTCTAGTTTTCTTGTAAAATAAGTTCTTATAATAACAACTGTTATTGATTATTTTGTTATCGGTAAGTATTTGTAAAGATTCATAAAGTTTTAATTTATTCAATAGTTCTAACCTAACCAAAGACATTTTATTATAAATGTTTAATAAACCCAGAATTTATATTAGCTAATTCTAAAAGCATACTGAAAGATAAACAACCGTTTCAAAATAATAACGGAAATACAGAAGTGCGAACTTTTAACGAATCTATATTTGATTTAACATTTTGGGTGATTTCAAATAATGTCATTGAAATCTCAAGCCCAACAATGTGTGTTCAGGTTTATGAGTATTTTGAAATGGAAAAAAGGAATGGGGGACCGTTAGAGTCTCTTTCATGCATTCAAGAGGTAAAGAATAGTTAATTTGATCACATTTTACTTATTTTGCATTATCACATTGTAATATATTTTTTAGAGAATTACAGCAACATTAAAAATATCAAGTAAAACAGTATATTCTATTAAGAGAAGAAAATAACATAATCCAGTTATTACTTCTCCTGGAACAAGCAGACCTCGGGCGAAAACCCAAACAACAGACCTACTGGAAGGAAATAAAATGGAAGTTCCAAATACCTTGTACAATATGTACAAAGAGAGTAAGTCATTTAAATATAATGGATACAATTTAATTATTTGCCAGTGTACCACATATGCCTTTTAATTGTTCACAATCGCAAACATTTTGGCTTTATAATTTATTACCTATCTTACTTACATCTAGCACAAATATTTGGCATATCCTGCTATTCCTGGTAAATAATAAAATATTTAGGTATTAGCAATGATTATTAAAATACCTATTGTACCAGAAATTACTAACTAAACATTCCATTTCCAAAAATAAATCAACTTGAGGTCTACTTGTATATACAGTGAACATATAAGGGTGTTGACTAAAACTAGAATACGATATAGCTTCATTTTCAACAAACAGTTTCATAAACTAAAAATTCAAGTATAGCTATGTCTCATAATAACGATTTTTTTTTATTTGTAGGAAAACATGTAACTATCAAAAGCCTTAATATGGAGTTAAGAAGAAAGAAAATTGTCAGTATGGGTCGTACGTCAATACTGTCCTGAAGGAGCTAGACTTTAAGTAATTAATCGAAAGAAACAATATTTCTGCCTTAAGAGCTTGCTTTCTTCGCAAATATATAGAAAATCGTAACAGCACATTCCTACACCAAATTATATTCCTAGATGAGGATTTATCGTAGGCAACAAAATAAATTATTGGCAAGACAATAGTGTTAAAAGTGTCCGTAAGCCAGAAGGATATGATGGAAAACGTTTTAAAATTATTCATGCCGGCTCTTTGAAAGAATTTGTTCAGCAATTTTAGTGTTCGTCTGAAAATCTTTGATGTCCGATTACCATGGTGAAATGAACAACACCATATGTCATAAATGGATGATGACACAGCCAATCCCAAATTCAGAAGAGCCATAGTAATGGATAATGCCCCATATCATAGTGTATTTCAAGAAAAACAGCTCTGCAGTTCCTCAGCAAAGGCTGAAATAACTGCTTGGTTAAACGCCAATAATATTATATATATATATATATATATATATATATATATATATATATATATATATATATATATATATATATATATATATATATATATATATATATATATATATATATATATAATTGATGAGCTAATAAGAGAACGAGAACCTGGCCATGAAATTTTAAGACTCCCACCTTATCATTGTGATTTTAATGCCATAGAATTAATTTGAACTAATGCTAAGATATACTATAATATACATATTGGTTTATTATAGTATGGAAACAAACATTTACAAAATATATGAAAAGAAGCTTTGGAACAGTGTAATGAAGTAGTGTGGGAAAAGTCTGTAGCAGATATAGAGAAATTAATTGAAGACTGGTTTATCTGAGAACAACACATAGTCAATGTTGAAGTTGAGCCTATAATAATCAACGCAAATGAAAATTCCTCGTCTGAATCTGATGAAGATATATAATGTGGTTGATTAATGAACTTATTAGTATACCTAATTATTTAGATAGGAAAAAATATTTTTATTTATGTATTATTGTATTTATGTATTAAGTACTCAGTATTTAATACCATGTTTATACAGCTGCTTTTTTATGCTTTATATAATTATAAGAAATATTTGAAATGATAATTGTAATAAATGTGTAAAAATGTGCAACTGTTTAAGGACCTGTATATTCCCATACCTTGGTGACGTTTTCATTATATAAAAATTGGTCTCGACAATAATGTTTATAGAGTAAATAAAATGATTTGGACCAATAACAAATTAATTCACTGAATACTTTTTAAAATTTCGTGATAACTTGAAGTTGTTCATTCAATTTTAACCTACAAAATTCTTCCATAGATCTATAACATAAAACTTTACAGTTTCATGACAAACACTCGAAATTTTACATTAAAATATCGATTATACAAATAATTGTATCGTGGATTTAAATCATAAACATAAATGTCTGTATTTCGAGGCACCAACCACGTCCATTATGAAAGTTAGCACTAATTTGACTAATAATTTTTGATTTGATTCATATGGGTAAAAAAATTGATAACGCATCTTTGGACGGTTCAACTGTACATTATGTTTTGTTTAAGCCACAAAAGATAAACTAATTTTTTTTTACCAACGTTATCAAACGGTATAGTGAGAAATTTTACTTATATAAATAAAAATTATTAAAAATGTTTTATAATTTTATTATAGTCCTAACACTCCGACACTGACCATTATACTTCCATCTCATTCTCTCTCTCGTCATACACATACAACTCCATATCGTGCATGCGGTATAGGAATATGCTCGTTGAAGTTCAAAAGCTTTCAAAACCTAATCAAAATTCCGTTTTTGTACAAAAATAAATTAATCTCTATATTCTGGTCAGCGCTTTGGGTTATAATTGTGTAGTATATACGGCTCCACAAAAGCGTTTATTTGTCCGACGAAATATTATATTTTCGGAACGTGCAGTCAGTAATATAGTGTTTGTTCTTTATGTCGAGTATATGTACGAGTATAACTGTTTAGACGGTCGGAATTCTAAATGCTTGGATTTCGTTCAGGGTTTAAAAATTCAACGATAACGCCCCGCGTCTTATTTTCGTTTAGATTTTAATTAAAACTGCCGTTTACTTAAGGCTCATAGTTACTCCAGACCTATGATATTAATGTATCTACAAAACAACTCAGTTTAATGCTCCTATACACAATAATTTCTATGTGTTTTCTTAATAACCGAAACAGCATCCTTGAAAATGAAAATTCATGGTTTCGGTTTTCTCCCATTCCCGTAGCAAAAATCAGGAGCATTAACAGTATTATTGAGCTTCACTTAATGAATGTTAGTATTTGTAGTCAGATTAGTAAGAAAAAATTAACTATGGCGGTCGTTCGAAAAGTTATCAGCCGGACACCAAGATGGCGCAACTAAAGGATGATTTTTTTAGTGTCCGAACTTCCGATAAGAGTCACTGTTAAACGAACTGTGAGCTTGTGCGCCTCTAATGTCAAAATTATTCAGTATAGTGTGACAAATTATCATAGAAAGTTTTGCATCAGAACAACGGTTGCAAATTGTCGAAAATGTCGAAAAATGTTGAAAAATGGCGAAAATGTCACAAAATGTCGAGAAAAAACCTGTTAATTGTCCACCGACATCATGTGATTTTAAGCTTCTAGATTATTTTCTTTGATGTTATGTTAAATCTTTGTATTACAGGCTCTAAATCTTTGGTCTTTGCCGATAAACCAGAAACTATTGACGCCTTGGAAACCATATTTCAGATAATTGCGAACATAAGACCACTAGTACTTGAACAAGTGATCAGAAATTGGATTGACAGAATGCGTTTTCTCAGACGTAGCCGCGGCGGACAATTGACCGAATTAGATTTCAAACATTAATGCTATTATATATACATTACATAAAAGGCTATTATACATTCATTTTTACATAAAATAAATAGTTTCAAGGCATCGAATTTGGTTATATTGCCAAATAACTGTAATATTTATCAAGTACGATTCATTTAATGACGTGCTGTAAAGTTTCAGATGCATGTAATCAGTTACCTGTTTGTGGCAATCAAGCAAATCAAACAAGTTTTGAAAATACGATAAACATGAAGTGCGAGCTATTATAAATCATTTTGTTTCGGTGGGTTGAACCCCAAAAATACAAAAACCATTCGATTCTACTTTGAAGGATTTCTCTCCGTCTTCGATGGTCAAAAAGTGGACTGCTGAATTTAAACGTGGTCGTAGAACTATTGAAGATAATAAATGTTCGAGACGTAAAAAAATGGGTAGGACTGACAAAATCGTCACAAAAATCTATAATGTCGTACTAAATAATCACTGACTGAACCGACTCGAGCTTCCTATTAGCTTCCATTATATATCTCTATAGATCGTATCAACTAAATTTTAGACAAAGTTTTGAGTTTGAAAAAACTTTTTGCTCAATAGATGCCGCATTTGTTAACGGTCGCGCAAAGACGCATTCGAACGAAAATTTCTTAAAAGTATTTTGATTTATTTAAATGCGATTCTAGCGAGTTTCTTCGATGTTTTATATAAGTTGATAAAATATGGATTCCTCATTATACTTCGAAACGAAACAACAATCTTTACAATGGGTGGCAGCAAGTAAAAGTCCAATTAAAAAAAAATGGTGCTATTTGCAGGAAAAATCATGGTTACGATTTTTTGAGATTCTAGTAGTACGGCGCACGTAGACCTTTTGGTAAAAGACAGGACTATCACCGGAAAGTATTACAGGCTCTACATCTGCTCTACATTTTTTCACGTTAATGTGCTAACACAAACGTATCTGGTTGTTGCTGTAAAACTTTTTTGAACTTTGAGAAAATGAATTAAGTTTAGCTCAGAAAATGTACAAGTGTACATGTAAAGTATGTACAAGTAACATTTATATTAAGAAAAACATATACCCATAGATCAAGATGGAAAATCATGAGCTGATCCAAGTCACGGACACTAAATATTTATGTATATACAGGAATACCGCACGCAAATCAAAACATTAAAATTCCTTAAAAATTTCGAATTAAAGTGTGGATCATAGTGAACAGAACCCATGTTTCAGATAGTTTCGTCAAAAAAACCCTAAACGTGCTTTCTCTAAAAGAAGTGATCCAACAAAGAAGTCCTAAATATAGGGTGGCGCAAAAATAGGTTCCTAGTTTGTTCACACTATAAAATTTGAACGAAACATAAGAAATAAACCATCTACACACAACACATGAAAGTTTTATTCTAGACATTTATTTTATTACCCAAGAAAATTCACATCCACTAAATGACCACCAAATGTTGCCTTAGAAGGTCCGTTTTGGCTAGGGCGGTGTGAGCTGTGACACCATCCTGTTGAAATCAAATATTGTGGCCTTCCGGTAGCTGCAGCAATAAAATATTATTAATCATTGCCCTATAGCGCTCTTCATTAGGCGTCTGAGCAACACCTCCTTGATCTTCGAAAAAATTGTCGTGACACCCAAATGTTACGCCAGCTCAATGCAAGGATCTCTGATGAGTTCTTTTTGGGTTTTCGCTGCCCCAAAATCGACAGATTTTTTTATTGACGAAGCCACAATGCTGGAAAAGCTGGTGCTTCATCGATCATCATCAAAGTGGAATTTAAATTCTCATCTTTTTCTGCGAGGTTTACGAATGCACGGGAGTATTTCAGACGAAGTAGCTTATCTTCTGGATGAAAGGCTTGGACCACCTGAATCTTGTAGGAAAAGAGTTTCAAATCTGTAGTAGAATTCGCTGAGGAAAACGACGAGAAATCTGCAATTGAGTAGAAAGTCTTCTGGTCGAGGTTTATGCTCAATGTTTGCAATTGGACGACCACTATGAGAGCTTCCCATGTGTCTGGAATCCCCAACATTCCCTTTTCTTCAAAACGCCAAACCCTTTTGGTTAATGTGCGCCTAGTCGGTGCCTCGCCAACATTTTAAAATATTTTATATCCATGTTGCGTTAGAACCGATTATTTTCAAACAAGGTCACTATTTTGGTCGCCGAGCAATTGTATATCTTTCCAACTTACATTCTCTGACTTTTATCTGTGAATTAAAAAAGAGAAAACTAAAAACTACAAAGAACTAAAAGAGTTACAAAAAGAACAAAAATAGGTATTTTATTTTGCGCCATCCTGTATAAAGTTAAATGCGCCCCTAAATATACTGGCATAAAATCTACTAGGAAGCATGGACTGAATAGATGGACTGAAAAGATTCAAACCAAATGGCTCAGATATTATGAGATTTAAACAAATTATTTGCAAGTAAAAGTATTAGTACTAGCATTAGTACTAGCATTAGTTAAGCTATTAGCATTAGTACAATGTTGCTAATCAAAGTTATTTATTGTTCTTCTTTAAGACAAGTTGTGTGCTTACAGATGGACTCCCCTGCTGTTCCCATGAAACAAAGTGTATTTTATAGATACCTATTCTTCTTCCTATTCTTCATTACAGAAGAGTTGTGACCTATACAAACTCATTCCGGTCGCTTATTTTACGGACTACTTCTCGCCAGCGTATATTGCTATATTTCTGGCTTCCTTGCCTGCATATTGAACATATGTACCAGTTATGTTACGTCCTTAATTTGGTCTGTCCGTCTTTTTGCAGGTCTGCGGCGTAATCTATAACCCTCCATCCATTCCTCTACTATCAGTCTTTCCAGGATATTGCCATCCTTGTGTTCAATGTGGCCAAAGAATCTTAGTATTCTTTCATCAATAATTTGAGAAAGCCTTATGGGTTCATCAATTTCTTAAATAACGGATGCGTTTATTCATCTGGAAGCACACGGGATGGTTAAGGATTGGGGTTAGAGATACATCAGCAAGACAAGACTATTTAGCGACTGAACTTAACATGGGCTCCAAACCATGGTCATCAGCCTTGGTTATATGCTTACCCATAAGTCTATCAGGAAGCCTAGCGCTGGAGAATGACCAGCGTAGAACACTTTTACAGAAGGCATCCGGTCTTACCCTGCCTTTAAGTGGTATGACTGAAGGGTAGTTCGTTGTCGGATTTTAAACTCTTATCTAGAAACAAACACAGACATTTAGTTATAAATATGTGTGTGCGTGTGTGTGAATATGTAAATATATATATATATATATATATATATATATATATATATATATATATATATATATATATATATATATATATATGGGTGAGTCTGGGGTAGGAAGAAAGACGAACAGAAGAATTAAAGAAAACAACTAACTACCGCCCCAATGCGGTTTCGGCACAGCATGGGCAGACCGCCGCTCTACCATACGCGCCAACTCGACCGGCAATCCGCAGAATGGGACGGAGTTGCCTCCAGCACCAAAGTTCAAAGAAATTAATGCACTTGAGGTTTTGTTTAATGGTCCATGTTTCAGCGGAATATAACAATAGTGAAAAAACTAAATTTTTACTATCTGCTTCTTTGTGTTCTGTTTTATTTCATCTCTTTTCTCTCCAGATTTTCTATAAATTCCGCATTGTTTCCTTGCCATTTCGTATATTTTTCGGATTTCATGAATATTACTGCCTTCGTTCGATATTAAAGCCCGAAGATAGACGAACTGGCTCACCACCATAAATTGACTAATGTTGGGCATGTTATTGTTTTGACGGTCGAAAATCATTATTTTCGTTTTCTCCTCCTTTATTTCTACATTATAGATACCTATTATATTGCCTATTTTCCTACTTATGGAGACTTATTTTCTGCTAAAGAGGCGGCAAAATTAAAAATCCCGTGTTTTTGATAATCATCGGAAAATTATCACAATAAATCTATTTTTATAAACAAAAGTGAAAAATTAAACAAAAGTAAATAGCATTGCACTGATGCAGTAATAAGGTAACATTTAATTAAAAGGATTTTAAACAACGTTTATATGAGACCTGTGTCAAACAATGGAGAGGAGACGATGAAATGAATAAGAAAATAATATTATCAAGAATAAGGAAAGAAAAACAGCCAAGTTTCATACATTTTTAATACGTCAGGAATGATGATTCAACACAACCTTTTTAGGCGAAATTCAATTACAAACAATAATAGCTCAAGCAAAAAAAATCAATTTTTGGGAATGTATCATTATAAAAAGTTGCCACCAATTTACCCATGACATACCTGATCTTAATATTTGACTTTAAATCAGAACACTATAAAATTTAAATAGACCATATTTCTTTTTAAAGGATGGACTTCATGATTACAACCAATAATAATTTTTTTATGGGAGCCATAAAAGATTTAAATAGAAAGTTACAATTATGACGGGCCCCCATATTTATAACCTGTAGCTTTTTTACGGTTAGACTTACGAACATCGAAGCGGAGGCCAAGCAGCAAGGCAATTTATTAATTTATTTTATAAAGAACAATAAAATATGAATAAATTTGAAACGGTTGACGTGAACATAAATATCACAACACCCAGTCGAGTTACAACAACAATGACTTAAAAAATGTTATTAGAATTTAGATATTTTCCTATTAATCAATTGGAATATCGAGTGAAATTAATGTGCTCTTGTTATATTTATAAATCTTAAACCACGATTATTACCAAGAAATGCCAGGATAACGTATGTGTACACGTCACTGCGAAAGTTTCTCCAACCGTACAGCTCTGATGGTTTCGATATTTTGTTAATATAATATTATCATCAACACTAAACTCAAAAAGATTTACTACTTAACACCAAAACATTTGTTTATAATTTATCTACGCTTGCTTCATCATCTGGATCATCTCCTGATGATGTTAACATAGTTAGCGAAACGCACCTCGATACACTACTACTACTAAGATACGAAGGTTGTTATTTATATATCCGAAATTGGCAACAATGGTGTTGCTAGGCGCCATCTGACATACTCATTGTAAAGTTTATCATTGTTGACTGCATACATACTCAGAACGTTTTGTCATACGGACGCTATTTGTGTTGTTTAGTAATTTGAAAATTTCGTCACATGCAAAAAATGGAATTAACTCGTGAGAATTTTCGTGTGTCGACTTTTGACGATGAAGCACCATCTAAAACCACTGTATATCACTGGTTTAGTGGGATCCAATCGTGGCCGTCATTCGCTCAAGGACGAATTTAAAAAAGATCGTCCAAAATCAGATGTTGTGCCAGAAATCATCGATACTGTGCACGAACTGATAAAGCGAGATCGTCATGTCATACCGTGAGACTGAGGCATACACAAGATTTTACATCAACATTAATCGTGAAGATTTGTGCAGGTTGGATTCCGCATGATTTGACAATCGCTCAAAAAAAGGCTCGTGTCGATTGGTGCAATGAAATACACAAAAAATATAATCGTGGTGAGTCAAAAGCCGTATATAACATCTACACACGTGACGAATCTTGGATTTATGCGTCTGAGCCCGAAAGTAATTAGCAGTCGATTGAGTGGGTCTTTCAAAATGAACCTTATCCAACAAAAGTTGTTCGCGCAAGAAGCACTTCGAAGCAAATAGTCGCCTGTTTTATTGGGATAAATGTGCATATGGCTACAATGCCATTGAGAATCGAAGAATGGTCAATTCTGAATGGTACACAACCATTTGTTTGCCAGAAGTCTTTGAAAAAATAAGAAACAAACAACCAGCGATGCAGAATCATTCTTCTCACACATCGAACCGAACAACTCAATACTTGAACGGTCCGACATTGAATTGATGGACGCCGTACACTCCTGATTTGTTACTCAATGATTTATTTTTGTTCCCGTCCATGAAGAATAAACTACGTAGTCAACAATTTTCGGCGCCAGAAGAAGCGGTTGATGATACGTCAATCGAAATGGAAAAAGTGCTATGAATATTGGTTCAAATGTATGAAAAACTGTATTGATCATCGCGGAGAATATTTTGAAAAAGAATAAAACTATTTTTAATGATAAATATTTGTTTATATTTATTATTCCGGATATATAAATAGCAACCCTCGTATAATTAAAGTATTTACGTTTTTTCCTTTCTTTATCAATAAAGGATTATACGTCACTACTCAGAGGTTTAGGGTCGATTATACAGTATACCAGGTATAAGCTATATGCAAGAATATATCAGGTATATGCTATACGTGGAATAAAATTTGAAATGCCGTGCGGGCGTTTTTCGGTATTTTCAAATTTTATTCCAAGTATAGCTTATACCTGGTATACTCTTGCATTGTTGAACCGGCCATTAATCGAATTTCAAGTTTTTGCTCCAACAAATAGACATTCCTTCTTCAGTATTAAAGTGATTTCATTGCGACATATTTAGTTGACGGTTTTTATAAATAAAAATTTAAATGAGTGAAACAAGTCGCAAAATTAAAGCAATTTTAAGACGGTATTTAAAAAAATGTTCCACATCTACCTCAAAAGCTCTGCTTTAAAATGTTCGAGGAGGGAGATATGAGTCTTGAAGATAGGGGAATATCAGGTCATCCACGGTCTCTCGATGCCGACGTTTCAACTGTAGCTATGGCTACATATATTAGAATGAGCACTAGGTAACCATCAGTGAAATAAAGAGTATTCCACAATACCGTTACCACCTGATCACCTAACACCAACCACATCTGATCACCTGAAAAAATAACGAATCGGACTTCGAATTTCTCAATCACCCAGCATACAGCCCCGACCTCGCTTCAACGGATTACCACTTGTTTCATCTTCTTTTCGAAGAGGAATAGATTTACTAATCTGAAAGATGAATAAAGACTATTGAAAATAATAGCTTATATTTTTAGGATTAATCTCAAGGTATACATTTTTTAATCACTGAATAACCAAGTATCTCAAAAACGCACATATTTTTGTTACAGCCCAGTAAAAACAAATGTTTTGGTAGTTTTACTAGAGTTTCAAACCAAAGGTTCCAATAGAGGAATTGAATATCATTATAAAATGTTGTATTCTTTATGGTAAACAGTATTAGCACATCAAAGAAACTGTTGTTTGTAACGATTGTGTTAAAGACTGTGCAATTACAAAGAGCTTAAGACAACAAATGTTGTGAAAACTGGAATTATAGCCTGGCCATTTTCATGACAAGGTCTTTGACGATTTTAAATCTGATTTAATTCAACAACAATGTATCGAAGGCCCTCATCCATCTTTTGGCGAATATATATAGGAATATATAGGCACACATATCTCAGTGATGAATTTCATGAAAATCATTTATCAACCTCTGTTGTTGCTTAAAACATCGACGTTGTAAGGAAAATTAAAACTTTGTTGTCCATGGTTTCCGCAAAATTATTAAAATTTAAATTAAATTTCAAAAAAAAAGTAAATGTCCTAATAATTTAACATACCATATACAAATTTGATGTACAATATTGTCACTTATGAAAAAAGGTCAATATATTCGTTTGAACCTAAAGTAAGTAAAATCGTTTTGAACAAAAAAATTGAATCGTACTTTGGTTTGTTTGGTCATATGGCTACTGTAGCTGTAGAGTCTCGATAGAGTATTAATACTGATTGGGATAAAATAATTTGTTTAGCAGAAGTCATCAGTGGCTTTTCTAAGGATAATCCTGACTTAACACCTTGTGATTTTTATTTGTTTCCAATTATCAAAGATGAAGTGCATACTTGACGTTTTTTTGCGCCTATAAACGAAATGAGTAGCGATTAGGTGATATTGCAAAGATCTAAAGCTCTAATAGATTGAAGGCTTGATCTAATAGATTGTGATATGATAAAGTTTTCCAATCAAAGTAATTTTCGCTATGTATATTAACAATCCAAAGGAGTTTCTCCAGCAATTCGTTAGTGTTAAAGAAATCTGGATTCATCATTAGTATTCAGAAATGAAGTAACAGCCAAAACAATGGATTTTACCAAACAAATGTGGGCCGAAGAAGGCGAAGACGCTTTCATCGACCGGAAAGGTCATTGCCACTGCTTTCTAGGATTCGCAAATTATTCTCTTAATCGTCTATTTGGAAAACGACTAAAGGGAAAGGTAATCACAGTATTATGTGGCATTATTGGTCAAAATTGCGAAGAGGTTAAAAAAATCTCTCATCTACTGAAGAACAAGAGCTGTTTGTGCTGCAAATTGATGCAATATCCACCCCATTTTCCGGACTTGGCCCATTTCGATATTTTTCTTCCCAAATATGAAAAAATGGCTGGGTGGATGGACATTTTCATCAAATCAAGAGATCATCGCTGAAATAGAGGACTATTTCTCAGAGTTCAACAAGTTGTCGTGTATGGAATGCATAAAAAAGTTGAAAAGCCATTGGGTGTAGTATACCGGGTTAAAAAGGAACTACGTCAAAAAAAATCGATTTTCGATTAAAATAACAATATTTTATTTTGCCTCTGACTCTTCACTCTATCCTAGCTTCCAGCATGCTTCCAACTCTCCTGGGAATTCCTGAAACAATACGCACAAACATATATATATATATATATATATATATATATATATATATATATATATATATATATATATATATATATATATATATTGGGCTGTTTGGATAGTTATATTGTGTTATGAGTGTGATATTGTGAAACAAATACCAAGAAGTTAAACGAGAAGCGTTGCATTAAACCAGATTTAAAATCATCAAACTTAATGTCAATGTCAAAATAGTCACTACATTAATTTTTTACAATATTATTTTTTTAGCATATATTTTTATCTAATTTTTTGGAATCGGTTCAGCGACTCTCATCACGGCTTCTTGGACATTGCATGGTTAGTTTGAGTTTCGGGAACAAGAATAGTCACACGGAGATAAATCAGGCGATACGGGGGATACGAACGATTCTCTTCCACAAATGCTCCATAACACTCATATAATATTCACCAGTGACATTTTGACCCTCTGAATGAATTCCTGAAGTAGAATTTAAAATCGTAAAAACAAATCAACATTGTCTTCTCTTGCCACTTCTGGTAAAGCAATTTTTTTGATTTTGGAATGCCTGGGGATATCCACGTAGAACTTTGGCGTTTTGTTTGACGCATCATACTTGAAGCACCAAATCTTATCACCAGTTACAACCGATTCCAGGAATGTGCAGTTCCGTCTGACTGTTTTAATAAGGTCCTTGCAATGTTCAACGTAAGCAATTCCTTAATCCTCATTTAACGCGTGAGGAACAAATCGAGTACAAACCTTCCGTTTGTTTAAATCTATTGTCAAAATTTCGTGAATTATATCTTTGGTCGTATTTAATTAATCTGCTATCCATCTCACAGTCGAATTCGCATCGTGGGCGATCATTTCACGTACTTCCCACAGTTTCACACATTTTCCACCAACTCATTGCGATTTTTGTTTTTTGACCGGTCTTACTTTGGATTGTCGTTTTAAACATGATAGCTGTCCTGGAATCGCTTAAACACTGGGGACACACGTGTACGGGATCAGCATAGACCAGCATCAACTTTTTTTTATCAATTCAAGTGTTTCTGCAAAAGTTTTACCGAGCTTGAAACAAAATTTAATATTAGTTCTTTGTTTCATCGTATTTTTGTGACGAGGAAACAAACGGTACTGTCACTTTAAGCGTTATAACTTGACAATCCGGTGATCGAATATTTACAGATGAGATATACAGCTTTCAGATTATGTATTGCTTCAGTATATGGTAGTAGTAGTTTTCAGGGTTCATTTCGGCAACTTTTACAATCAAAAATGTAACTTTTTATCCTTATTAAAAATGTTCAAACCAACCCTCAAATATGCAATAGGAAGCATAATAAACAAATACTATTATTTCAAGTTAAATTGCAGTTTTTTAAGTAATATTACAGGATAAACAAGGAACACTTTAAAACTAACTTACTTGTACGCCTAATTTAAAGGAATCTTATTTACGGCTTCCTGCGGCAGGAACTGCTCTAACACGGTAAAGAATGAATTATTGCTCAGGGAGTAAAACACCGGAGCATACGCCACATATAATTCGGCTGACATATCTATGTGTACTTGGTAAATATATTTAAGCTATTATTTTTAAAGGTTTCTGAATAAATTACAGTTATATTTGTTTATTTATTTATCTTACAAACCCCAAAAACAGTAAATAAAGTGAGTGAATGAAAAAGATAACAAAACGCCCACAAAGTGTTTTTAAGATTTATAACAATGAAGTTAATGACAATGATTAAATTGGAGCTC
This sequence comes from Cosmopolites sordidus, assembly GCA_031761425.1. Taxonomy (NCBI): domain Eukaryota; kingdom Metazoa; phylum Arthropoda; class Insecta; order Coleoptera; family Curculionidae; genus Cosmopolites; species Cosmopolites sordidus. The sequence continues at coordinate 1,556,756 of JARFXV010000063.1, read as the reverse complement.
GAAGTGTTTATCAATATCTTAAATTCTAATTTTTATACATTGTTCATCGGACTGTTCATGAAATTTTGATTATACTCTGTGGGGAATTTATTTATTTCCGGCTTTTAAACTGAGTATTTATGAATGTTTGATCTGGAAGTCGTACCAATCACATCATCTAATTATTAATGATAAACTACTTGCGATATACAGGATGTAAGAGAAATAACTTTCGTAAATTTAACCGATCCTTCACATCATTTGAAAAAAAATATGCTCCTTACAACTAGAATCAAAAACCTTAAGATTCTCGAAAAAAATTGCAATGTTATTAAATCAACAATTGAAAAGCTACGATAAGAATTATCATTTTAAGCAAATATATATAAACACGTCTTTCTTATTATTTCCTTCTTCTCTTGTTCTCTTTTTCTTCGTATTCCTTTTTGCAAAAGAGTCGTGACCTATGGAAACTCATTCCGTTTGCTCATTTCTTTCCGGACTACTTCTAGTAAGCGTTCTCTATTTCTGGCTTCCTTGATTGTATATTGGGGAGATGAACTAGTTGGATATATAATTGATATAGATATATGAGTGATCTAGAACCCCCCATCTGTTCCTGCAGCACCAGTCTTTCTAGGATACTGTTATTACTGTTCAATGTGGCCTAAAAATATTGAATAACGAATGCATTTGTTCGTTTGGTAATTCTTGGGATGCGGAGGACCCGTCTCTAGCACCAAAGTTGAAAACAATCAATGCTCCTGAGGTCTTGTTTTTTAATGGTCCATGTTTCACCGGAATCTAGCAAAATTGAAAAAACTAAGGTTTTCAATATCTGTTTTTTTGTTGTATTCTTCTATGTTATGTTTCTATTCCTCCAGATCTTCTGCAAATTTCACATTGTATTCCATGCCATTTCGCATCTTCTGATCTTATGAGTGTTACAGATATCTGTTAATTTTTTGTCTTGTGCATTCTGTATTATCCATGTATCAGGTCTAAAAATATGAAACCGGATTTTTCCCATAGATAGCCCTAGCTGTCAATGTAGTTACCCTCAAACCGCGTCATTGGCACCATTTTCTTATTGATATCTGACAAAGATTTTCAACTCACAACAATACAAGTTTCATACCACAGCATAGTTTGTAATAGCGTTGAGTATGTCGAATTTTGTGCCTGCAAACTACGATTTGCGGACAGCATTGATTTTCTGTTACCGTTTGAAGAAAACTGATGCAGAATCGCATCGAATACTTGTCGAAGCTTACGGTTTGTATGCTTTCGGTAAATTATAGTCCTTTTAGTGGTATAAAAAGTTCAAAAGTGACGATTTTAACGTGAGAAACGAAGAACGTGAAAGACCACCGAAAAATTTTGAAGACAGCGAATTGCAAGCATTGTTGGATGATGATCACGCTCAAACGCAACAACAACTCGCGGATCTATTAAATTTGGCACGAGAAGCCGTCTCTATACGTTTGAAAGTCATAGGAAAGATCTCAAAGATGGGAAAATGGGTACATGAACTGAATAAAAGACAGGAGGAAAACCGAAAAGCCACTTGCGAAATGTTGCTCGCCAGGTAGAAAAGAAAGTCATTTCTCCATCGAATTGTGACCAGCGATGAAAAGTTAATATATTTTGAGAATCCTAAGCGTAAAAGATCATGGGTAACTCCAGGAGAACCATCAACATCGACTGCAAGGCCAAATCGCTAGGGATGGAAGACAATGCTCTGTGTTTGGTGGGATCAGAAGTGTGATCAATTATGAACTTCTAAAACCTAGCGAAACCATTAATACTGAATGCCACCCACAACATTTGTTCGATCATTCGATCATTTGATCGATTTGAATCAAGCTTTGTGTGAAAAACGACCAGAATATCAAAAAAGACAACACAAAGTGATTTTGCTTTATGATAATGCACCATCACACACAGCAAAAGTGTTCAAGGAAACAATTCAGGCGTTTAGTTTGGGAATACCTTCGCATGTGGTTTACTCACCAGACTTGGCTCCGTCCCATTACTACTTATTTGCATCTTCAATTCTTACGAAAATGTAGCGCTTCACTTCTTATGAAAATGTGCGAAAATGGCTCAATGACTTGTTTGCGTCAAAAGTTTTTTTGGCTTGGCATCCACAAATTGTTAGACATGTTGGGAAAATGTATACCTAGCGATGGGCAATACTACGAATAAACTATTTTTTATTATTTTCATACAATTAACATGTATTTCCTATAAAAAAATTCGGGTTTCATATTTATATACCTGGTATGTGGTGTATATTTTCTTCACAGCTTTATAGAGGTCTTTGGTGTTGTTTGAATTAGCATGTGACTGAAGTTCTCGACTTTTTTTTTGGATATGATTTTTATCTCTTCTTCCGTCTCTATGGATATCTCAAATACAAGAGTATTTAAAGATATGTTCCCCTGACTCACACTCAAAAACATATTTAGCAAAAAATAATTGGTTATTATTTAATTAATAAATTACATATCAACTAAAATACATTATTAAAACAATTTTTCAAATATTAAAAATGGAGTACATCAGCCATAATCGAAGTGGCAACGTCACATTGTCTAATTGAGATAATGGACGTGTTGGCAATACAAATTATTTCGGTGTGTGTATTTAAATTATATTTAAAAACAAAATTGCATTGTATACACGAATATCAGGATATGCTTCTTATTAACGGAGAAGATTGTTGTAACAAAACAAACCAAATTTAAGCTAAAACATATTGAATTAATGGCTATAAAAATATTACGTTTTATTTTCAAATAATACCATAAGAGGTCACTGAAGTTTTCTGTCGTAATCTATCGATTAAAAATTATATGAAGATAGCTATTTAAAGATACTATATGAGTTGTCTGCTTTCAAAATCTCTCAAATCCATTTTTGAAAAATTTGTTTTCTATCAAACTATTCAATAGTTGTGTTCAAAAGCGCCCTAATTCTATAGAAAATATTATAGAAACATACGCACAAAAGTCGCAGTGAAAGAAAAAATCCCAAAAAATCTACTTCTAATGCGTTGCAAACAGCGCCTAATCTGTTTCAGCCAATCATAAGCCTAGGTTTGGCACATTTCACAGTAATATGTTCTAACATGTTTCACAAGCCGGCATTTGCAAATTAATCTTCAAAACGTAGTTGCATTGTCAATATTACTGATTTTTGATGAATATATTGTAAAACATAGATAAAATTTCTACTTCGGGGACTTCGGGTTCTATATATCTATTTTTCAACCACATATTGGGTCCAACCAAAGGGGAAGAAGCGGTTAGATCCTGTGTGTAAGAAAACGTTTGTCGGAATTTTGTGTATTGGTAGAGATAGAGTAAAAGAATTACACTTTCAAAGTTCAGAAATGGCCACTTAAAGAACAGGTGGAGATGCAAAGACAAATAAATTTTCGAAAATAAGCAAAGACATTATTCAATTCGCTAAAAAGTTTAAGTCATTGGAGTCTCATTACTCCAGAGAGAAAACATTACTGCAGAGCGAAAATTGTTTGTCGTTGCTACCTAGCCAGTGATCTAAATATTAGACAAATTGGAAGATATTTCAACGAGAAGACACTTGCCATGAAAATGTAAAAGAGAGCTACTTTCGATTTATTTTCAATATATGTTTCAATATCGGCTTTGGATCCCCTTGCACCGATGTTTCCTCTAAGTGTCTCCAACTTAGGGAAAAAATTAAGAGTGAAAAAGATGCATCTACTAAAAAAACGCTAACAACGGATTATCGTATACATAAGCTCAGAGCTAAGGCTGTTTTTCTAGAATTAGAAGTTTCTCTTCTAATTTTTCCAAAAACTAGAAGAGAACCAGTACGGCCTTCGAACAATTTCTTTTGATTATCATATAAATTTGGCACTCCCAAGATACCCGATTAAAGCACCTATTACAGCATACAACGATATATTACAACTTTGCTATTGTAACTGGACACTCTCAAACGATAAAGTTAAAATTTTTACGTGAACGGAAAATGAACATGCAAACGGTGCCAATGAAATCGCGAGCTGCGTGTTTTTCATATTAAATAACACTAACTTAGAGGGAGTAGATACAGTGCAGTAGGTCGCCGATGGATGCGGTAGCCAAAATAAAAATCCAATTTTGTTGTCTATGTGCTTGAAATCATTCGAACAGTAGTTAAACCAGCCCTATTTAAACAATCGAGTTAATATTTCTTCTGGTTGGACACTCCTACATTCTCTCTGATAAAGCATTTGCCACAATTGAAAAATAGATAAGAAAGAAAGAATTCTCTCTAATAAAGTATTTGCCACAATTGAAAAATAGATAAGAAAGAAAGAAGAAATTGTAATGCCAGAAGAATACATAAACATGTTTAAAGAATATGGTATGATTTTAAAACTTGAAAGATGTCCTCGATAGTGACTGGAAACGTGCTGATCAACAAATCCTTAAGCCAATATCAAAATGGCATTTGAAATTCAACCGGTGTAAAAGGTTCATTATACGATGTGGTAACTATAACGTCATCGTCATTCGCAGTGAATTATCTTACCATTCAGACACAGGAGTGTTCAAAGGAGTCTTTAAGAAAAACCAGACTGCTCTCCAATATCCAGCCAAAAGAAATTGTTTTTGCGAAAAACGGAAGATATACCCGATTTGAGAGTTTGAAACACTTTTTTTCGATTTCTAAGAAACAAGCTTGTTATTTTTTGAATAAAGTTTTGTAAATTTTATCCACTTCTGTTACTTTTATATTCAAATCACACCAAATTAATTTTGGTTAGTTTCAAATTACACTTAATAGTGATAGTTTGGTAACAGCCACCACTAAACACCCGTTTTAAACCAAATTGTGATTTTATATTTATGTCAAAAGACATCGTTGTTGAATTTTTGAAACGTGATTAGTCCGTATAGCATTAAACAATTTAGTTTTAATTAAACAACGTCGAAACAGTTTTTTGCGGTTATCTCAAAATTATAAAAAATGGAATTAAGAAGATTTGAAATCGTACAACTCATATAGGATATTTATTTTCGGTAAATCCGTATTATTTCCGAATATAAGTATCTACAATTTTACACAATACACAAACCTGAACCTGATTAAACAAAAGAAATGAGCTCACGCCAGTATTTATGTTTGTTTATAATTAGTTTTTATGTTCCAGATGGGGGATGGGAATAAACATGAATTATAACGTCGTAAATCTAGATCTCGACTTATGACCCGACTCTTTATATGCGAGAGCACCGTTAGTCAAAAACTCGCCCTAAAGACGACGTTTATTAAATAATTATCTAATAATCAGGTAATAAATTATTTCTTGAAAATGTCAACTGAGACCCCGATCTCAAGGACCTCCTACACTTATCCGTCTATCGTGACAAGTGTCGTTAAAAGTCATAACATCGTTAAAGAAAGGCTTTTATAGCTATATTTAAATATTTTTAGATTAATTTTGATTTTGTTTATTTCATAGGAATATATAATAAAACGATTTGTTTTCTCTTGAAATGCTATTTGCGGAAATTTTTGGTCATTTCTCTTCAAATTCCAATTTCTGCAGGTATCACAAAGGCAGCTCTCGACCTTTATTATTAAAATACAACACTTACTTTATCACTAGTCAAGATGAATTAAATTTGTTTTTGTATATTGAAATTATGCATTACCTCTAAAACGGATTAAATCAGCAATACCAATTATTTAAATATTTTCTCATAAAAAATTGGTATTTTTTATAAAATAAAGTAAATTGAAAACCATCAAAACATGTTAACACTGTAGATGCAGTGGGGGAAATAGTATTACGAGGGGAGTCTAAGAAGTTTCCAGCCTCGACATGAAGATAGTGTTACTCGTCAAAATTATTCTGGTATTATAATTGAGCACGCATTGAAAGATAACCTTGAAAATTTCAGCCATATTAGATGGTCAATTGTTGCTTACCGGTCATTTATGTCAATCGATGTTAGTGTTTCTGTAAAGATGGAAAAAATCGAATATCGAGCCGTCGTTAAATTCTTATATTTCAAAGGCAATAGCTTACGTAAATTAAAGCCGAGATGGGTGGTATTTACGGGGACTCCGCACCATCATTTGCCCCGGTGAAATGTTCTGGAATAGGTGTGGGTGGCGGCAATTCAGTAGGCAAAGTTTCCTCCATGGTGCTTTGAAATAGTGATGGCAGTGGCGTACCTGGAAAAGTTGAGTTCCAAAAGCATCTTTTATCGATTAGAAACTTGTCAACATTGGCTAAAACAGAATATTGCTTAATGTAATTTTGTACTGGTATTTTTAGTGTTAAACATCTTTTAATTCTCAGCGGCCTCTTTTCAACTATGTTAGGCATATTCATATTTGTACACGTTCTTACAAAACAATAAAACAAATGAGCATTAAATGATCTGCAAAAGCACATAAAACAGGCGGAAAATGAAATAGGAATCAAATATGGATAAGGTACAGTCGCCAAATTTCGTCTCCGAACCTAATTTCGTCCCCGTCGGTTTCTTTTTTTCTGACTAACGTCACCCAATTTTGATAACCCGGACTAAAGTTAATGACCTCAATCGGTCATTGTAAACAATTCGCCGTGAGACGCCGCTTCTTTGACAAGATATTTAAAAAAGGAAAAAACTGTTCGAGATGAATTTTTGATTGAAATATTGTCGGAATGGTTTAATTATTGATATTTTTGACATACTGAAATAAGTTTCTTGTCAAAATAAATTGAGATTCAAACTGATAGGAAAACGTTTAGTTTACGTCATATATTTTTTGTTGAATGGATCTTATTAATACAACTAGCAAAGTCTTAATATCGCCCCCCCCCCCCATCCCCCCGTGGACCTAATATAGTCCCCGGGATGATATTTAGAACTTCGGCTTATCCACAAGAGTATTTTCTATAACTTTTTTCTATATTTATTAAGTTTATTTTTAGAGGCCAAGGAGAAAGCTGTGGGATCCTGAAGCAATGAAAAAAACTGGTGAAGGCAGTTAAGTTATTTAACTTTCCGAGAGCTACTTTGAAAGATATCCGTAAAAAAATCTGAAGGTGTGGTTTCCAGGAAAATGGAAAGAAAACCAGTATTACCAGTAAAATTAGAATAAGAGTTGGTAAACAATTGCTTGCAAATGGAGGAGAATTACTATGGTGTACCGCTTCTGATTTAAAACGAATGGCTTTTCAATTGGCTATCAGGAATAATATTCCTCACCCATTTTCACAGACCAAAAATAAGGCAGGTAAAAAATGGATGAAGCTATTTATGGCACGTCATCCTGACTTGTCATTTCGTAAACCAGAGTCATTATCACGAGCTCGTGTACAAGGTTTTACTGCAGAAAATGTTTTACTGCAGAATTTTTTTGATATAATGAAACCTGAATTGCAACAGATTAACTTCAACCCTAATAAAATATTTAGTGTGGACGAAACTGGAATTAGCACCGTTCAGCAAAAGTCAAGAAAAATCTTGACTATGAAAGGCAAGAGAGAAGTTCACAAATTGTCGTCTGCTGAAAGGGGAGCATTAGTAACTATTGTGACTTGTATGTTAGCTTCTGGTCAGTTTATTCCTCCATTAACTGTGTTTCCAAGAAAAAACATGAAAGCTGAACTGCTTGATGAAACACCACCAGGCACCATTGAATGTTATCCATCTGGTTGGATTCAGCCTGAGCTGTTCACAAAGTGGCTAAGACATTTCGTGTCTATAGTAAAACCATCTAAAGAAGACCCTGTTTTGCTGGTGTTAGATGGTCATTACAGCCATACAGGAAAGTTCTATGTGATTGACACTGCCCTCATTCAACTGATGATATGCAGCCTTTTGGATGTCTCATTTATGTTTCCTTTAAAAACATTGTATGCCCAAGAAATAGAGAATTGGTTGATAAATCATCCAAGACGGGTTGTTACTCACTACCAAGTTGGAGAAATATTTGGAAAAGCTTATTCAAAAGCCTGCAAAATCGATACGACTGTAAATGGCTTTCGAAAAACAGGAATATTTCCACTTAACGAAAACAATTTCGTCGACTCACTATATGCCCCTTCTTCCACCGATGCAAATAGTACAACGCCTTCGGTAAATAATGTCTCGTTACCTTCGGACTTCACAAGGTCAACCCCAAAAACTTCAACTACCTTCCTACGATTAGGAAACACTCCATCCCCATTGATAGTTCCAGCTGATGTGCAGCCAGTTCTTATCGTTGAGCCACCTACGTCAATTAGACGGGGCAAAGCCATGATAGTCACGGCATCACCGCATAAACAAGAAATCGAAGATGCAGAAAAGAAGCGAAAGGAAAAGTGCGAAAGAAAAAAAGGGAAAAAAGAGCCAGAAACGTAAAAACAGGCAAAACAGTAGAAAACAACAAAAATAGAACCAATAAGCGACGAAAGAGACAGTCTTCTGATGAGGACACGTCTGATGATGACTCAATTTTGACACAACGAACCTTTACTGACGAAGAAGACAGTGACAATGATGACTCTGAATGCTTTGTTTGTCATAAAAGCTTTTCCCAGGATAAAAAGGGAGAGAAATGGATAAGATGTACCAAATGTTTTCAATGGATGCATGAGGATTGCGTTGCTAATCCAGGACCTAAATTTATTTGTACAATGTGGAGTTTTAAAATACGGAGCATCGATATATTATGCCTTTTTATTTCCAAAAAGGAAATGCTGTGCAGACGCAAAAGGAGATATGTTCTGGGTACGATGAGGATGTCGTTAGCAACTCCACGTGCAGTCAGTGGATCAGAAAGTTTCGTGAAAACAATTATAATTTCAGTAATGCTCCACGTTCTGGACGATCAGCCGTGGTTAATGATCGGCAGAGAACAAGAAATATTTTTAATCAACCAGTCAACAGTGTCAAAGCGATTACGTCAACCTGGAATGGTTAGCAAGCAAGACCGATGTATGAATGTCACTTGAGTTAACGAACAAAATTTTGATAGACCGAATAATGATATTAAAAAATCCTTTCAACCAGCGCCAAAACTCGTTTACATTCGAAGCAGGTTATGATTTACATTTGTTGGGCTTGGAAGAGAATCGTTTACCTGAAAACCAGACCATTAACTGGAAGAAATGCTGTTCACAATTAGGTGAATTAAAGCAAGCAATCGACTAAAAGTGGCCTAAATGTGACAACAGGAAGGGAATTGCGTTTATGTTAGACAGCGTTAGACCACGCGTGTTTCTGGCCAACCGACATAAACTTTTACAACTTGAGGGATTTTTTGGTTCATCTACATTCCTCTTCCGACATTGCGCCTTCCAAATGACTACATTTAAATCGCTTCAAAACAGCATAGATGATCAAAATTTTAATTGGAAATTTTTAAAAATTACCTGGTTGCCAGTTGTTTAACCAAAAAAGAACTTAGAACTTAAAACTCAGAACTTCTATGAACGCGGTATTATGCAGCTATCGGACAGATGGAGAAAGTTTCTCTAGCAGAACGACACATACTATATTCATTATATGTAATTTTTAGTAAATAAATGTTTTTCTGTAATTTTCCTTGAAAAAATGATACGAACCTTTGCATCAACCCAATTATAGGGTTGACGATGGATCAGTAACACAAATCAGTCAAATGAGAAAGGCGCTAAATAGCTAGAAAGGATATTAGAGGGTCTGAGAGAAACTGATATCACGGCCTAAGGAAAGAAAGTTTACTATATTTCACTAAAACATCGTTCACATTGAGATGGAACATTGCTAAAAACCTCTGTTGAAGGTGGATTTGATGGTATGGAACTTGTATAAGTCTTATAGGAAGAGATCTGATTTAAATTGTATCATAACGCAGATGAGATATGTAAATAATAAGGGCTCTGCAAATACCTTTCTTTGCTTGTGTTTATTACTGTTTATTACTAATGATCTCCTGGGCTGGTATTCAGCTACTAAAGGCAGGATCAATAGAACTTGGATTAAAAACAACATCGTTGCCTAGGAGGTAATTTTCTCCATCGAAAGTCACTCAGTTGAGAACTTTAATATAAAGTTCTCAACTGAGTGAGAATGTAAATGTAATAACAAAGCGAAAATAATTAAACAATTTATATTATCACTTTGTAAATATGACCTTATATGACCTGAATTTAAACATCTGGTTGACGATGAACGTTCGGAACGGCCAAAAACTGCAACCATTACCGATAACATTGAAAAAGTTCTCCAAATGGTGCTAGACGACTCATCGAATTAAGATTAGAGAGATAGCAGAAACTGTGGGCATCTCAAAAGAACGTGTTTGTGATATATTGAATGAAGATGTCATATATTGAATGCCGCGATTGCTCACTCAGGATCAAAAACGAATGAACATTTCCAAAGCTCTATTAAAACAGTTTAAGGACAATAAGTCGGAGTTTTGACGTCGATTATTAACTGTAGATAATACTTGGATAAGGAAAAACAATAATAAGGGCATACGCAACATTACTTGACAAGCTGAACAAACATTGGTGAAAAATGACCGTATGCAAAATGCGCCATGGCAAAAATGCACTAATTGGGATTCGAATTGATTCACCACCCACCGTATTCACCAGATCTGGTCCTCAGTGACTTTTTTTTCTATGTTGGGCTCAAAGTTTCACTCGGAGAACAGAGATGTTTACCGAATGACGACGCCATCACATTCGTAAACAACTATTTTGTCAAAATGTCAACTACTATTTGGACGGATTAAAGAGATGGGAGCATCGCTGAGAAAAGTGTATAAATTACAAGAAGACAATGTTGAGAAATAAAACTGAATTTGACAAAAATACACTTTTGTCTGTGTTAGCCAGGATACTTTTCAGACTACTCTCGTATATTTCCTCCACAACATGAGTTACTGCAACTGATTAGAACAAACACAAAGTAATAGTTTTTCATTTGTGTTTGTTTTGAATGTATCTTTATTTGTTGTTATATTGTGCTATTAATCTGTGCTTTATTGTTGTTCAATGTATTTTTTTTACACCATAACATTACTTTGCCTTTTACAAATGAAGCCAAGAACAGCGAAACATTGAAATTTTTAGTAACAACAATTAATAAAAATATATTAAGGTTTTATCTTTATAGAACAGAACACCACAAACATTTCTAATGATTCAAATTATATAATTAATCCTGAATTAATGAATTTTTTTCTTGGAAACTATTGCCCAGGTTTCCACTTAAGAACTGTAAAACTATTAAGATCCTTTTAATTATTTAAAGGAATTACAAGATTATATCCTAACCAGATAAATAATCTCAAAAAACTGTGCTAAACTTCCTAAAACTAAAAGGAGTAAAAGAGCGTTTGATGTGTCTGGAAAGGTAGCGTTAAGAGCGTGGGGAGGAAATTGCACCATAATTCATTTTTAATTTGTGAAAAATCGGGTCGTTTGACTTGAAAGTTTTAACGACATTTTGATTTAAAATATACTTTACGTCTGAACTTAGGGGCGTTGCAAAGTTTTCAATGTGTCAAAAATCGTGAATGGGGGGATGCTAACATGGATGGGAACATGTTCTTCGTCGATATTTTATTAAGAAATAAACCAGATAAGTAATTTGAATGATAAACTAATGCAGAGTTTAATTAACATATTGAAATATTTGTTATACTCACTATATTTTTTGAACACTAAACTCGAACACACATTTCGCTCGTCATGCTAGCACCATCAGGAGATGTTTGAATTTGAATCATCTCCAGCTCGAGGTCAATTCATATATTGGAACCTTTGATATGATACTAAACTCAAAAAGATTTACCACTTAAGGAAGTACAAGCCATACTTATGAGTCTTATGAGTATGAGTTAAAATAGTTACAGAAATTCACAATTTTTATTTATAACACAAAAATGAACTTTTTACTTATTTATAAATTATCATCATCATCATATACAAATGTCGACATATGTATATACATATATATATATATATATATATATATATATATATATATATATATATATATATTACAGAAATCTTTCACCCTTTCTCCACGTGGTGCCACCGATCGCCTTCGCCGAACTGTCAACCATGCGACGTCACGTGTCTCTCGGGACCGGTTTCTAGCCTTTCAGCCGAGCACTAGACGAACGCAAGGAAAGCAGTTCGGAAAGGCGATCGGGGCCAGACCAGATTAACTGGCCACGTGGAGAAAGGGTGAAAGATTTCTGTAATATTTCCCTCCACGGTTCCGTTACTCTACCTTGTGGGCATATATATATATATATATATATATATATATATATATATATATATATATATATATATATATATATATATATATATATATATATATATATACATATATATATATATACATACATATGTCGATCCACTGCAGGATGAAGGCCTCTTCAGCATGCTTCCAACTTTCACGGTCCAGGGCTTTCCTCTGCGGCTCGGGTCAAATACACTTAACGATGTCAGCAATCTATCGTGCTTTCGGTATCCACTTCAGAATTGCCTTGGTTCATCTGTCATCCCATCGCCTCGCTATGTGGCCTGCCCATCTCCATTTCAATGGCTTTACTCTTCCAATGATGTCACAGACTTTCGTTTGTTCCCTGATCAATGCGCAAGACTTTCGGTCTCGACTTGTAATGCCAAGCATATATCTTTCCATTCCCCTCTGTGCTACCCGAAGTTTTTGAATTGATTGCGATATGAGTGTCCAGTTTTCACTTCCGTATGTAATAACGGGTAGAACGCACTGATCGAAGACTTTTCTTTTCAGGCAAAGTGGGAGTCTGCTCTTAAACACTATGTTGAGCCTGCCAAATGCCTACCCGGGCAGTATTCCCCTCCATTGATATCCTCTGCCCAAGATATATAAAGCTATCCACAATCTCCAAATCCCTTCCTAAAACCGAAATTCTTCTGTCCTGAGCGAAGTTATTGAATATAACCTGACTCTCTTTCAGATTTGTGTGTATATATATATATATATATATATATATATATATATATATATATATATATATGAGAATTTTGTGCTATTGAAACCCTATACAAGAGGTGAACCAGGAAAATGAGTTAAAGGAAAGAAACTGAACGGAAATAAATTATGGGGTTTTGCTCTGAAAAATTGTTTACTGTGATAAATGCTGGAGGGGCGGCGCCCCAACTCCCTCCCTCACGAGCCGCCTATATATATATATATATATATATATATATATATATATATATATATATATATATATATATATATATACAAATACAAATACAAATCAAAGCTCGGGTACCGCCCAAGCTCACTATAGTATTTAAGAACAAACTCCCACTTTGTCTGAAGAGAAGAGTGTTTGATCAGTACGTCTTGACCGTCAAGACATACCGAAGTGAAACGTGGACAGTAACATTACAATCAGTTCTATATATATATATATACTATACACTTCATGTATTATGAAGGGTAATGGAAAGCTGTATGCTTGGCATTACAAAACGGGACGGATTTATTAATAAACGTCCACGAAGGAAAACGAAAACACGATAGACTGATGACATCATCAAGTTTATTGAACCCAAGAATGGGATGGAAGAATGGATGGAAGAAGAGAGCTCAGGACCTCGCGAGTTGGAAGCATGCTGAAGAGGCCTTCATCCTGACAGTAACATCAGAATCAGTTCAAAACTTCATGTATTATGAAGGGTAATGGAAAGCTGTATGCTTGGCATTACAAAACGTGACGGAAAGACTTGCACATAGATCAGAGAACAAACGAAAGTATGTGACATCATTGAAGGAATAAAATAAATGACATGGAAATGGGCAGTCCATGCCTCCAGGCGATGGTACGACAGATGAAATAAAGCAATCTTGGAATGGATATCACTTAAGAGTGGCCGCGTGTGGGGTTTTAAAGTGGGAGGGAGTAGAAGAAAATAGTGCTGCTGATTTTTTTTTTTTGCTTTCCCCTTCCTCCTTTATACTTTTGGTGCTCCTCTATATAGAAGGTAAACCAGGAAAATGAGTTAAAGGAAAGAGACTGAACGGAAATAAAATATTGTGTTTTGCTAATACTTATACTTAAAACTAAAAAATATATGCTTATAATCCAACAACGACGAATGAGCTTAAAACTAATATCCATGCCGCTAATGACTTAAAAATATTATAGCTGAGAATAATAAAATTGTTATAACCATTTTACTGCTTACAAATTAAATAACTACATGGCAAAAAAATTGGATTGTAACAAATTGGAATGAAAACAAATAAAAAATTTCAAAAACTCTTCTAGCTTTCAAAAACTATGAGTTCAAAAACGATATTCGATTTTCCTATGAAAGTGGCATCAAAAGCGTGAAAAGAAAATTGTCTCATAACTCAGTTTTAATTTGTGGAAAATCTGGTGTAAGTCAAACGACTTAGATATTTTAACATTTTGATTTAAAACCTATTTTACGATTGAATGTGAAAGCCTAGCAAAATCCTGCATTTAATAAAAACGTTGATAAAGGAATATAGAAACTAATTAATTGCGAAATATTTTAAATAAGAAATTCGCTATTTAGATTATTGAACTCGCCTATTCAATATAGTTTTATACCGATGAGTCTACCTTAATATAAGTTAGGAGAGAGGGGTACCTTGGAACACCTTTAATTATAAACGAACAAAATGTTTTTTCAAAGACGAATTTCAAATGTAAGGTGTTGCCAACTATTATCTAACAATAGCTGTTCCATTTTTCTAGCTAAACATAAGCTACAATACATTGGTCAACTGACGTCTTAACTCTAAAATATTTCTTTTTCAAATGCAAGTATCTCAGAATTAAAATATTCATTTATTCATGTATGTATTAACTTTCAGTCAAGCGTTATACTTTTTACTATCTATCTAATTAAGCGAAATAATTTCATTGTTATGCCTATTTAATTAGTTTAAATTAATTGTTTATCTAAAGTATACTAGTGAGGCAGATTTGAACAGAATACGGGAACCACATTGGAACACTTCATTCAAACACAAATTCAAACAATAACAATTCATTTTAGCAACAGACGTTACTACTGCTTATAATGTTCGTTCATTCACGCTAAGTAACACCACTTCAGAGTTCTCCAAACTAGGTACACATCCATTTATGAGGAATATATTCACAGGAGACAAATTTTAATGCTCAGAAGTTACAAATCATCCTTTAAAAGTGTCAGCCTCTACTCAACTAGCATGTCATTGGAGCAAGAATCATCTCATTCAAACATACATACTGATAACCCATCCCAACTAATACATGTCCAAGAAAGAACTCAAAACCAGTTAGAAACAAACAAATAGTGGGTAACAGAAAGAGAAGTAGACTAAAGGCACTGTAGCAGAGCAATGTAAGAAGATTGTGCAATGTAAGAGGAAACAAAACCGAAGATCTATTACAGACCAAAAACTAGCAAAGAGCTGCTGGGGATCCATTCATTTGGAGGCGTAAGTTGAAGGAAGTTAAGGCTTACTGATGGGCTGTAGTACCACAGGAAAAAGAGGAATTTTTTTCGAGCATTATTCGATATTTTATTGAGAATACAAGCAATTGACCATATTTTTTGAGTCGGCGATTGATGTACTTAAGTGGATTTCAAAAGATGATACCAGTGCAAATCATAATAATTCTGAGGAATATTTTAAATAAAGTGATATCTACATAAATATTACTTATGTTTTTCTTATTATTAACTACTCCAGAAATTTTTGGGACAGAGGGTACATATACTAACCAGATAATTAATTTGGGAAAACCCTACCAAACTTTTCAAAACTAAAAGGAGAAAAACGTTTGATGTTCCTAGGAAGGTGGCTTTAAAAGCGTGAAAAGGAAATTGCACCATAATTCATTTTTAATTTGTGAAAAATCGGGTCGTTTGACTTGGAAGTTTTAACGACATTTTGATTTAAAATCTACTATACGTCCGAACGAAGAGGCGTGGCAAAAATCTCAATGTGACAAAAATATTAGGAGAGGGGAGACTATAAATAATTCATCCTCCGGTGTTTTTCATTGAAGAATTTGTCGAGCGGACTATTTAAATCATTTCGAATTCGTTATATTTTTAACTTATGTAATTGATTGCCGTATAACAAGGCTATATATTATTTTTGCTGTCAGCAATTCTACACACATGTTTACGCATATTAATCATTTTAGTCAAATACCAATGAGCACAAAAATATTAAATATAGCGAACTAGTTTGTCAACATACCCTGAAACTGGATTTATAAATAACAACTTTTTTAAAATGCAAAGTTCCCAGAAATATCTGCTTTCTAAATATTATAAACAAAATTGTTTCTTGAACTAAGACTGTCCAATATTCAAAGTAACGCCAATTTATGATGTCTTCAACTTAATTATCGACCTTTTTGACTACCTTTGATATTTATTTATGGGAAAAAAGTAATACAAACTTAATCTTCGAAGTAATCTCCCTCACTTTCTTCACCTTTCAGGTAACTGTTAAATCCCAGATTAAAAAAAAACTTGATGATTTTAATGTGATAAAGTCATTGGGGCTTTTTTCGACTTTCTTAGGGGATGTGAAGCGGTTATCAACCAAGTGATATAGCAGGAATCGGTAGAGATGAAAATCATTGAGTTCTTCTTGCCATATGTAGATGTGCATTGTCGTGAGGCAAAATGGCTTTCTTTCATTCCTTGCCAGAATAACTCGTTTTTTCAACAGAGCGTCACTAACACGAATCAGTTGTTCCTGATAACAGTGACCGTTTAACTATATTTGAGTACCTCATGACACATGATCCCATCACATAGCAACACTGAGAGAATACCATTTTGGAATTATTCTAATTTTATGTCCCGATTCCCATGCGTGATGGCAAATTATAGATTTAATAAAATCACCCTTTCTAAGAAGGTTTTTATGTTTTTTATTCTAACGGTTAACATCTAACGGTCTAGATGTCTCGGCTATATAGAATATGCCATAGTCGCATAAATAAAACTACACTTATTCCTAATGTTCTTCTCGAAACAGTGACTCACTCAACTTTATCAATAGTGTTGCCCAATGTCGACCGCTGACACCGCTCTCCTGTTATATTCTAAGATTGTTAAACGCGGCAACAGCGAACATCGATAAAACTACGAGTATGACTATTATTTTCTATCTGTCATTAAATGCGCTACCTGTTATTTGCTTAAACGTTAATAGGAAATAAAAGTTATAAAATAACAGATTGTTAAATAATAACCCACCTCGAAACAACAGCCTTATGGTGTGGATATTGGGTTTTGCCAAACTGGTTTATAGCTTACTAGAATTAACCCATAATTTTCGCCTCTTTGATATATCATTAATTTATCACAGGTCACAATTGTATGTCTAAAGTTCTTTTCCTTGAATCTGAATTGAAATAGATTCTGTAATAGATGAAACGTTGGATCTAATTGTTTTAAAGTAGTGTCCATTAAGCTTTATAGAGTTAGATCATCGTTATATAGAGCTACATTAACTTGATAGTTTCCCTCACATTAAAAATTAAGCAAGACGGCTAGTCTTACACTGTTTAGATCTATTTTCCTCATGAGCTCACTACGAATTACGAAAATCAATCGAAATGACTTTCAGCTTAAGTTGTTGAAGCAGCTTGAAAGAAATTTTTTAGAACTTTCTTTTCTTTTTCTTTCATTCTTTTATTCTTTGGTTTTGTGGTTTAATTCAGAAAATTGCAAAATGCTAAAATTATGGCTGCTATATTCTGCTATGTTTTAGTCTATTACAAAAATTTATCTGTTTCATGTTCGTCTTGGGTAAATATTTTTCATTTATATTAGATAATATACTTTTACAAAATATTAAAAAATATATGCATTTTGTTAAGGGCGTATTTTTCTTGGTGTGCAAATTCTGAACAAACCTAGAATTTAAATACATAAAACTATTTTGCTATAATCAAGTTATCAAAAAGAAATAATAAGAAAATGTTACAAGTACTACATTCTAATCTAAAACAACACCCAGCGTATACTTTAACTAAAATATTCTTATTTTCTTCGTTATATTTTTATCATACTGATATTTATGGTACAGTTTCTACTACCTCTAGAGATAAAATATTTTACTAAGACTCGAGTAATGCAGTTTTATATCATAATATTAAAATTAATATTTAAAGATATTCTGCATCGCCCGGACACAAAATTTTAACTTTTTTGTGAATGTATATTTTAACAAAAATAAAAAATGTATACCTAGGTTAAAACTGTTGTAAAATTAAAGTACGCGAAGATAACTAATTACAAAAATATTGATGATATTAAAATATTAAAAATATACTTTAATATATACTAAAAATATATACTAATACCTTGTATCCAGCACCATCCTTGTCCATCCACTGTCGTATGAAAGCCTTTTCAATATGCTTCTAACTCTTGCGGGCTTGAGCTTTCCTCTGCCATTCGGGTCCAATATACCTAATGATGTCATCAGATCATCGCTTCTTCGGACTTCTTCGTGGACGTTTACGATCAAGCGATATTCAATTCTTCCCATCACCTCGCTATATGGCCTGCTCAGGTCCATTTCAATTATCTGATTCGTGTGCAGTTTCCTGATTCATGTGCTGTTTATTCTCTGATTCATGTGCAGTTTCCATTCCCCCTTGTACTACTCGAAGCTTTTTGAACTGATTGCGAAGTGAGTGTCCACGTTCCACTTTCGTATGCTATAACGGGCAGGACGCACTGATCAAAGAATTTTATTTTCAGATAAGTGGGAGTGTGTTCTTATGCTGAACCTGCTAAATGCCTGGCATCCATTTTCGTTTATACTGCCAGGCAGTATTCCCCTCCACTAAAGTCCTCTATCCAAGATACATTTAGTGATCCATAATCTCCAAATCTCTTCCTAAAATAGAAAATATTCTATGCTCAGCAAATCTATTGAACATCACCTGACTTTTTCAAAAACATTTTTAAGCCAAACAGTTCTCAATTGGCAATTGTCCCGCAGCAAAGCCAAAAGGTCCACTTCAGGTGGCCTCAAGCAAGCAACAGTTCTCCAGTCCTTTGCGGCTTTTGTTTTCTGGGCGTTGTAAAAGGAGAGTTTTAGTATAAAGTCACCCTGCCGTACACGCTGCTTTACATTAGTTCTACTGTTAAGATCATCAAGGTGAACTGTCGCTTTGTCTACACATTGGTTACGCAATATATCAATATACCAACAATATACCAACAAGAAATTGGGTCAAATGCTTATTCATAGTCGATAAAAAGCAATCACAGTGGCATGATGTATTCACTGTGCCTTTATATGGCCTGGTATAACCTGGATGACCATTGTATTGAATCCACTTCTAAATTCTGTTTGCTCTCTTGGTTGTGTATTATTCAGTTTTTTTTAATATTGTTTTAGACATTATCTTGGTGAAAATTTTGTACTTACTTATTGGATTCTTATTAAGACTTATTGGATTCTTAAATCCTCCTATGCTTCTTTTTTATGTAACAAAATCACTTCCGCATTTTTTCATAACTTGAGTACTTGAGTACTGTTCTATAAGGCATTTTGAGTATAATTTTGCCTGTGTTTTTTGTAAAGTTTTACCTCCAACTTTTAGCAGTTATGCTATCCTTTCCTGGTGCTTTGCCGTTTGTCATAATTTCATTCTATAGCCTTACTCACTTCCCCCACAAAATTTCTGGCATTTATATAACTTTGAATAGTGAATAGTCTTCTATATATATGTATACAGAGTGATTTAGGAGGAAATGTCATTATTTCAGCTACATATTCAGGGAGAGAAAATAAACATAAAAATTTCTATAAACATGGGTCCTTCTTTAAACTGTTACAGAGATATAGGGGTAAACAAAAATTAAAATGTTTAAGATTTTTTAAATATTACTTTTATAATAAATAGTTAGGCTACATTTTGTAGTTTTTAAAAATACTACCATTTACTTCCAAACACTTGCTAGCTCTCTTATAAAGAGTTTGGGTTGCTCTGTGAATGAATTCGAGTCGATTCCTTATAACTGCTGCTGCATTTACTATCCGATAGAGTAATGCATCTCTAGTGTCTACTTTAGTTGCATATACTAAAGATTTAACCCACCCCCAAAGACAATAATCCAGAGGAATAAGATCTGGTGATCTAGAGGGCCAAATGTGCGGACTACCTCGTCAAATCCACTGGTTTGGGAAGATGTTGTTTAAGAAATTTCTCACTTCTAAGCTGTAGTGTGCAGTGGCTCTATCATGTTGTAAGTACATGTTTTATACGACATAAAGTGGAACATTTTCTAACAGGTCTTGCAAATGATTCTGTAGAAAATTTAGGTAAACTTCTCCTGTGAGATGACCGTCGAATATGAATAGACCGAAAAATTTAATTTATAGTTATATTAATATATAATACAATACCACGAAATACACTAATGATAATGATGATGACACATAATATACATTAATGCTAAACCAATTTTGAAAATTATATTCAGCCATAGTGTGAAGGCTTTCATCTGACCGCATACTTGTATAATCTCCTATTTCGATTTATCCAGTTACAAAACTGCATCCTTCGCAAAATCACCATCCTGCAAATATTGCACCGGTTGTAAATGAAATGGATAAAAACAATTTATGTGAAGAGTCCTCCAAGCAGACAATTGTGTCAATTGGCTAATATCTGCAATCTGCTTTGTACTTATGCTTGTATCATTGTCAATCATATTAAGGTCTCTTGTTATTCAGGATCAAGTTTCAATTGCCGTTCAGATACAATTCTCGCACTTGGAAACAAACCAGATTCTCCAACAGTAATAAAAACTTGTTCAAAAACCCTTCAATCTGGCACTCTCCGATTCGGGAAACGACGCTGTGTGTCGTTTCGTGTTCAATGTTCGTCGTTCGTGTTCAACGTGTTTCGTCTCTCAATGTTCAGACTCTTCAGGGTGCCGACAAATACAATACCATCAAGGGGCTCCTTCCCCGTTAAGTAACTAACAAAAATGTTCGTTTAGGCGAAGACGCAGGTTGTGGTGTGTTCCACATGAGATTGTAGAACTCAACGGTTGGGTGTGTGATGACACTCAGCTACTGTTGTCTCATTAGACGCAGCTCAAGAAAATCTAACACTACATATATACTTCATCCCATGGGAAGTCGGCGAAAACATGGGTTGTTGGCTATGGATAGGGTCTCCTTATTCTTGATAGTATGGTATATGTCGGCGCTCTGAAGAGTCTGAACTTCGAGAGACGAAACATGTGTCATCCAGTTGAAGGATTGGGTGGGGCTTCTTCCCAGTAAAGCAACCAACAAAAATGTATATTTAGGCGGAGACGCAAGTTGTTGTGGGTTCCACATGAGATTGTGAAACCCAACGGTTGGGTGTGTGATGACACTCAGCTACTGCTGTCTCATTGGACGCAGTCCACGAAAAACTAACACTATATAGTACACACACAACACCCAACAACCTGCGTCTCCGCCTGAACGAACACTTTTGTTGGTTTCTTGACCGCGAAGGAGCCCCACCTATCCCTTCAACTGGATGACATATGTTTCGGCTCTCGAGGTTCAGACTCTTCAGTCTGAACGGTTGTTGTGTGTTCCACATGAGATTGTGGAACCCAACGGTTGGGTGTGTGATGACACTCAGCTACTGCTGTCCCATTGGACGCAATCCAAGAAAATCTAACACTACATATATACGCCATCCAATGGGAGGTCGGCGAAAACATGGGTTGTTGGCTGTGGATAAGGTCTCCCTATTCTTGATGGTATGTTATATGTCGGCGCCCTGAAGAGTCTGAACCTCGAGAGACGAAACATATGTCATCCAGTTGAAGGAATAGGTGGGGCCCCTTCCCGGTCAAGAAACCAACAAAAGTGTTCGTTCAGGCGGAGACGCAGGTAGTTGTGTGTTCCACTTGAGATTGTGGAATCCAACGGTTGGGTGTGCGGTGACAAAAATCTAACACTACATATATATATATATATATATATATATATATATATATATATATATATATATATATATATATATATATATATATATATATATATATATATATATATATATATATATATATATATATATATATATATATATATATATATATATATATATATATATATATATATATATATATATATATATATATATATATATATATATATATATATATATGGGTTCCACAATCTCAAGTGGAACACACAACAACCTGCGTCTGTCTCCGCCTGAACGAACACTTTTGTTGGTTTCTTGACCGGAAAGGGGCCCCACCTATCCCTTCAACTGGATGACATATGTTTCGTCTCTCGAGATTCAGACTCTTCAGGGCGCCGACATATAACATACCATCAAGAATACGGAGACCCTATCCACAGCCAACAACCCATGTTTTCGCCGACCTCCCGTCGGATGGCGTATATATGTAGTGTTAGATTTTCGTGGACTGCTAATCATTACACACCCAACCGTTGGGTTCCTCAATCTCATGTGGAACACACAACAACCTGCCTCTCCGCCTGAACGAACAGTTTTGTTGGTTTCTTGACCGGGAAGGAGCCCCACCTATCCGTTCAACTGGATGACATATGTTTCGTCTCTCGAGGTTTAGACTCTTCAGGGCGCCGGTTGTTGTGTGTTCCACATGAGATTGTGGAACCCAACGGTTGGGAGTGTGATGACACTCAGCTACTGCTGTCTTATTGGACGCAGTCCAAGAAAATCTAACACTACATATATATATATATATATATATATATATATATATATATATATATATATATATATATATATATATATATATATATAGTTAGTGTTGTTATAAAAAAGCTGAATAAATGCTAAAAAACAAAATAATCATATCTTCTAATGTAGCAGTATAAATTTACATTACCACCCATAAAGTTAAAAAGTTAACTTTCGTGATTCAATTGTTGAACTTGCATAAAGACGAAAATAACACTGAAATATGAATCCTGTAATCCGCATAATCTAAAATTGATCAGCATTCAACACAGGTGGCCAATTATGCTTATCTTTTGGTGTGAGTGTGCTAGCCACAGATAAAAATGCCATTCCTATTTAGCAAGTCTAATTTTAACTTTGAAAAAGTCTTACACATTCGTAAATAAAAGCATTTTATAAAAATGCTTTTATGCTTATAATAACAGAATTTTTTAAGAACTTTTTAAATTGTTTGTCATAACCGTAAATATATTACATTTTGTATGTATATTTCAAAATGCTCCAAAAATGCCAGATTATCAAGGATTTTTATACCATCATTTTTGATTCAACAATTTTGTTCACGTTTATTTGATGTTAAATTCCATAAAGTACATCATTCATAGCTCACTGTTAAATTTCCTGCAAACAATAAGCAGAAACATTAATTATTTTTTTCATTTAGATACTACTATGATCAGCAACTAAGGTGACTTTTGTTTTTAAAATTCGCGCTCTTTACCTATTGACAAAACCACTTGTGTTGTATGTTGGTATGACTGTCTTTGAGATCTGACAGAAATTTCATATTATTCCGCTTGTTAAGGTAAAAATCATAGTGTCTTTTATAATTTTAAAAATGTTGGCCTAAAAACTACATTTCTTGTGCTGATATATTAGAAATGTGTAGAAAATATGCGCTGAAGTTATGAAAAAAATGTTTACAAGTAGTTCAAGGATTTTAGTGGTGATAGAGAAATAATTGAAGACGAAGTTCTTTCAGGAAGACTTTCCATTTCAATCATTAAAGAAAACATTATTAAAATTAGAGTTCTCGTACTGAGTAATCGCCAAGTATTATAATTATATTACTATTATTGTTCACGTATGGGCCCTGGTGGATCACACGAAGTACAGTTAGAGGCGTTTGTTGTTGTTAGACTTCCTTTGCGCCCATACTAATTTCATTTGTTCGCTATAAGCTTTTTTCCTTTCATCAGACAAAGTTGTTCCAGTCTTCCTACATTTTTCTCTCTGGCCAACCTTCCAAATGTTAACATTGTGTCTGAAATAGCTTCTATCCTTAATTTCACTTTGGGTAATATTTGCTGATCTTAGGTCCTCTTTAATTGCAGCAATCCATTTAATTATATCTACTTTAGCTCTACTCCTATTTTCATAATATTCGACTATTTGTCTAGTTAGCCTACTCGGATTCATCCGTTTTATGTGTACGTAAAACTTAAGTCTTCTTTTTCTCATATCGCTATGTATATCTGTGTATTGTTTGGTTTCTTGGTTTTCTCAAAGTCGGTATGTTGTGCTATTTATTTGTTTGGAGCCTAGGATTTTTCTTTCCTTCTTTTCAATGTCCTCGATTTCCTTCTTTCTATTCAAAATGAGTGTTTCTGCCCCATATAGACATTCTGGCTTAATAACTGTGTTGTAATATCTCAGTTTTGTGTTTTTAGATAGGCTTTTTTTGTTGTAAATATTTTGTGTAAGTCTCAATGCCGTTTCCATTTTTTGACATCTACCCTTATTGGCCGCTTTTTCCAACCCATTTTCCATGATTATTTCACCCAAATATTTGAATAGAGAGACTCGTCTGATGTTACCATATTTTGTTTTTAGAAATGGTGTTCTTAGTCTGTTGCAGGTCATGTATTGTGCCTTTTCAAAGGAAATTTGGAGTCCTACCTTTTCTGCTGTTTCTTTTAGGATTTCAATCTGTTTCTATGCCGTTAATACATCTTGAGCTAAAATTGATAGATCATCAGCAAACGCCATACAATCAATTTTAATGTTGGGTCTCCCCAGTTTAATGGGCTGATCAATATTCAGGGTCGACTTTTTTTCACGCCACTCCTGTACTTTTTCTAGAACACAGTTAAATAAGAGTGACGAGAGTCCATCCCCTTGTCTCACTCCAGTTTTAATTTCGAAGGACTCTGAGATGTCACCCATGAATTTAACTTTTGACCTTGTGTTAGTTAATGTTGCTTTAATAATTGCCAGCGTTTTCAGATCTAGTCCTAGTTCTTTCAAGATTCGGAATAAACATTCGCAGTCAATAGAATCATATGCTTTTTTGAAATCCACAAATGCACAGACGAGATTTTTATTGTACACTTTTTGATGTCTTAGGATCAACTTTAGATTCAGGATCTCTTCAGGGCAGGATCTGCCCGGTCGAAAACCTGCTTGATATTCACCAATGTTAGGTTCTAACTGTCCCTGTGCTATGTCTAGTAGACATTGAGATAGAATCTTGTAACAAACTGGGAGAAGAGATATCCATCTATTGTTTACATCCGTTCTATCTCATTTCTTGTGTAGTGGATAGATTAGAGCATCTTTCCAATCTTTCGGAATCCGTTCGATTCGCCAAACTTCTTGTAGAATTTTGGTTATTTCCTTGATTATACCTGGACCAGCGGATTTCAAAAGTTCAACAGTGATTCCATCTTCACCAGAAGCTTTGTTATTATTAAGCCGCTTGATTTGCCTAATTATTTCATCTTCATTCGGTGGTAATGAATCTGGGTTTGTTTGTTTAGGGTTTAGTGTTGGTAATTTGTTTAAGGGCTAAGGACAGTTTAGTATTTGTTCAAAATATTTCGCAAGTTCTTTGCAATTGTCTTGGTTATTTTGTGCTAATTGTCCGTTTTCCTTTTGGAAGCAAAGACTTTGCTGTTGATAACCTGTTAATTTAGTTTTAAATGTTTTGTAAAAGTTGTTATTTTTTTGGAAATATTTTTCTATTTCATTAAGTTGATTGTTTTCATATTTTCTTTTAGTTTGTCTAATTAATTTATAATTATATAATATATATATATATATATATATATATATATATATATATATATATATATATATATATATATATATTATAATTATATATTATAATTTAAATCAATTCAATCAATTTTAAACCACAATTTTTATATCGGGTGTCTTGTTCTGAAAACACTGTTTTTTAAAAACATCCTGGTATTGATGTTACTGAACAAATGTTTTCTTTGCATGATGACATTCTGAAATGTGTAATTACTAATAATGAGACATGGATCTAGGCATATGACTTAGAAACAGCTCAGTAATCAAGCGAATATCGTGCTGAAAATGAAACAAAGCCAAAAAAACCAAATCAGAGATTTTTGGAATTATACGACGGAAATCGTGGTATTGTCCACAAAGAATTTCTTCCAACCGGTCAAACGGTCAATAAAAAATATTATTTATACCACATGTGTCATTTGTGTGAGTCCTTTATATCACGATATCGCACCATCGCAGAGGTCAATAATACAAGTCATAAATTTAAACTTTTTTTTTTAACTAAAAAATATATTACATGAGATGTCATACAGCGACAAAAACTTTCACTTTTTCCACTCGTGTTTTGTAACATCATCTTTTTTTAAAAACCGGCAGTAGTCGCCCAACCTAGATGGATTCCAGCGTCTCTGGTATCTTGCTTCTATCATCCTGATATTCTGGTGAAACCTCCCTCCTTGTTTATCTCATACTGCATCCAAATTTTCCGAAAAAAAAATCAAATGGTGTAAAAAAGTAGTAAGTGTAAAAAGTGTAAATGTAAAAAAATGCATTTTTTAGGTCATGCTACACCCTAGTATTCCATGGGCTTTCAACAGTTCATCTTTTTATAGCTTTTATCTTTCTTGTTGCTCAAAAATCCTTTCACTACACTTGCAAAACATTTCCAAGTTGCCAATTCCTTTTTATTTAATTTTTCTTGAAAACGGAAATCACTATTAATTGAGGAAATATTTCTTTTAGGTAGGTTCTCTCTACACCATAAGAACAGCAAACGGCATATAATTTTTCTTGGGATGTAAATATTTTGAAGATAGGCTTTTGTAACTTCGTCGGATATAGATCTAAATTGTGACTTTAAAATAAATCACCCCCATATATAACACAACTTATCCGCTGGATTTTTGAAAAATCGATGTCTAAAGCTGACCATTTTATATAAAATCGATTTAAATACTTGACTGTACTGTAAACGAGATAGAAACAAACTATATAATCTATAGAAAACAATAAAACTGGTCTAAAGGTTCGTCGAGTTCTGTGGAAATACCCCCTCTACGGTTTTGTGGTAATTTCTACATTGTCCAGTCCAAAGT
The DNA here is from genome assembly GCA_031761425.1 of Cosmopolites sordidus. Lineage (NCBI taxonomy): Eukaryota > Metazoa > Arthropoda > Insecta > Coleoptera > Curculionidae > Cosmopolites > Cosmopolites sordidus. The sequence continues at coordinate 1,529,640 of JARFXV010000063.1, read as the reverse complement.
CAGGTAAAATTAATTTCAATTTTCATGATATAAAGGAGAAGCAGGTACTTTAAAATGGAACATAGCTAGGCCTTTTCTGTGAAAAGCTGTTTTAAGAGCATTATCATCAATGTTACAGAAATCATGTCGACCTGTGTAATTATTTGTCAACTTTTTCCTAAAAATCAAACAAATACTATTCCACAAACATCATATTCACCAGATATCACACTGTGTGATTTTTCCTGTTTCCTCGATTGAAAAAAAAAACACTTTATAGATTCCGTTTTGAGTATATGGAAGCCATTCAGGACAATTTGCTTTTAAAGACATATTTACTTTTTGATAGTCTATAAGAAATATATGTATGCTTCAGTTCCAAACGGTAAAGCAGCATTTTCTCCCTATGCTTCTCGAACGATTTAGAAAAAGGGTCATTTATGTGAGATCACACATCAAGAACACCTAGGTGAAAATGCTAGGTGACAATGCACCTAGCCACACACGATTTCAATTACCTAGTTATAACAAATAAATTCATCACTATGCTCCCCGGTATTCACCGGACTTCTTACTTTTCCCAAGATTGAATGTTCATCTCAATGGACACCATTTTCGGACATTTGAGAACATTGAATAGGCCGTAACCAACCAGCTGAAGACGATTCCAGTATTTGAGTTAATACTGCTATACGTGGACGAACCGTCTTCAGCGCTGTGTAGCTTCCCAAGGCAATTACTTTGGACAAGATACTGTACAAAAAAAATCTTATTGCTCTATTTACACACCTCGCCTCAAGTTTCCCTACAACAGTTATTTTTCGGGATGTGATTGCTAGGCCCACGCTCAAAAATCTAAATGTTACAAGCACGAAATAATATTAAGGGCACAGAAAACATGGCACATGTAATAATAAAATAGGCAGAAAAAGCACTTTTTCTCCTACAAGATAACGAATGAAAGGAATCATTTAAGTGACGTATCATTGATATTTCTGTTAAACCACCATGTTGCTTCTACATTTTTAGAGCTCCTTAAAATTGTCTTAATAATTTCGTTCACTAAAAATATTTACGACACGATATAAAAAAGCCGTCCCAGACTAATTTTGATATCGTTCTTTTATTATTCGTGTCTAACCTTGACAAAGAGCTCTGTTCAAATTACAAAGGATGTGAATGTTTAATTGGATAATTAAAATAATGGGCGATATGTATCTAACGCATCTAAATCTCTGAAGCAGTAAAATGTCAACGGAATGAGAGTCGAATGGGGATTCGAGCAGGCATAAAATGCATTTTCGATTTCTCGGAATTTGCATTATGTAATTTATTTAAACTGAACAAAAATCGAATAATTTATTCTGTCTTCCGTTTGGCAATTAACATTTCGAATAAATGTTTTATATGTAAATTGACTTTTTTTCTTAAACTTTCGAATCAGGTTTTTACAAGACGATATGGCCTGTTGAAAGCGTAGCTACATCCTTAGAATATTTAGTTTCATTTTTATACCATAATAAATTACATACATTACAATACATACATACACTAGGCTAAATGAAAAGTTCGCGGAGCGACACCTATAGAGCAGTAAAAGAACTATATAATCTATTATTTTGAAGTTTCATCCTTCGAATGAATATATGTGAAGTGTCAAGTCGATCTATCAATTCCTTCGTACAAAAACATTAGCTTAAAGTAAACGTATCAGAGTTATTTTTTAAAGTGGAAAATATTGAAAATCGTGCAGTGATTAAATTCTTTGTAAAAAAAAAGTTTAAAGGCAATGGAAATTCATAGTAAAATGGTAAATGTATTAGGGGAGTCTGCTTCTTCAAAAAGAATGGTTTGTAAGTGGGCAGGTGAGTCTCAAAGTGGTCGTACAAGCCAATAAGTGGAACTACTGAACAAATTAATTCTGTACATATGGTTATGGATGACAGACAATTCACTTTGAGTGAAATTGCTAAGACCACGGATAACTCAACTGAACGAGTGTTTGATGTTCTAAAAAAGAAATTGGGCTTGAGAAAGCTATATGCAAGATAGGTGCCGCATTTGTTAAATTCTGATTTGATTTATAATCGACACTTGGATATTTTTCGAAAAAATAAAATATATTTTAAACGTCGTTTTGTAACTATGGATGAGACTTGGGTTTACCACTATGATCCTGAACTACGACAACAAACACAGAGTGGACTGAACCCGGTTGTTTAGCTTAGAAGCGACCACATTGGTCAAAATCGATCAAAAAACTGATGACATCAATTTTTTGGGATGCAAAAGGCATTTTGTTAATTGATTATCTTCAAACCGCATAACAGTAGCATAACAGTATTACTCAAACCTTTTGGATCCATTAGATATAAAAATTTGTGAGAAAAGACCTGATTTAGCGAAAAAAAACTTGCATTTTTAAAATCTTAACTGATCTACTTGCCAAGGTATTTAATGTCTTCGACTTTTTGGATCCTGTTGTTGGGTAAACCTTTCTGACGTAAACTTACTCGCCTCCAAACTAATCACGACTTGAAATATTGTTATTTCTTTTAATTTGCTCAATACTACATGTTCGAATTTTTGTTTCTTATCTATACAGGTTTTTTTTGTGTGTGATTCACAATGATAACTACAAGTAATAATCCGGTAATTTTAAGATTATCTTTAAGCACAAATAATGGTATTATGTTTTGAAAACAATAGCGTTCAAATATTCCCTCGGCTTCATCGAGTGGAATTCAATGAAAGGAAGATCAAAGATTTAATAGAATCCCTACAAAAAATAATCGAAGGGCATATGATGAGATCGTATGATCTTGATGGCCAGTTGATATAATTTCTCAAAATATCGCATCCAGGAAACTTTTTTTGCGATAAATGGATTAGCTGGCGAGGTGTATGACAAGTAGCACTGTCTGGTTGAAAGAAAACAGTGTTTATATCCACATTTATCAGTTAAGACCAAAGATATTTTGTTAGCATATTCGTATAGCGTTTACGTTAACAGTAACCCGGTTTCCATCATCATCTTCAAAAAAGAAAGTCCTATCACTTCTTCAGCCTAAAAACTGCACCAAACAGTGACTTTCTAAGTATAAAAAGGCAACTCCTGAATCACTTGAGGATTCTCATCATGCAGTTTGTCTAAATCCGAATTTGTTCACAAGCCCATTAAGCCAAACACATTTTTTAACAAACACGCATGTTGATAAACCAATATATGAATAATTTTTACGCACTGTCGAATCGTGTATATTTCCATGGTAAATTGACACAATGTACTAAACACATCATGCATTTACCTTTCAAATAGTGTTGCCGCTCTTACTTTCTGTTGTGTTCTGACACTCTTATTGGAAAATTCTTAATTATCCTACCTTAAGGAAAGTTTTTAAGTTTGTCTGTGGTGATATGTTTTACATTTTCATTCAATTTCTGTATGGATTTGTTCATTAGTTTTGTTATGAATTTCGCAGTGTTTCTTTCCCAATGACCAACTGAAGACATATTCAATTATGGTTTGTTAATTACTGTCGAACTCATTTCTTATTAAAAGCACGAATAAAGGAATACAACATAATACATGGAAGTGCCCTGTAAAATTTCCGTTTCTCCACTCTAGACTATTCCATAATTATTTTGTAAGTCTATACATACGTATCCAGTTCCCTTTTCGCATGTTATAACCGTAATATTCACACGGATATGTAAAATAGTCGCTGCGTATTTTATTTAACCCCTGGACAATTTAACTTTAATCGCCACTATATATTTCTAGTCGAACAAAGAGGGTTGAAAACGCACTGACAACTCCCTTATCACGTGAAGAATTAAAACCAAATAAAAGCTAAAATTCATAATAACCCTAATAAATAATTTCAGCTTATCTGGCAGTTATCTGAGCCGCAATTATCATTAACATTATAATCGTGGCGGCGTTTGGAAATATGGAATGGTTATCTTCTTTAGGGCACTTACCATTGGTCGTATTTTAATAGGATGGGGTATTGATAACCCTTTGGATAACTGTCTTCCTCTTGACATATTTATTAGAGGTTTTCGGTTGGTTAAATAAGTGACTTTTTTCATATAATTGAGGCAAAACGCTTCTAAAATCAATTATATTGACAACATGAGGCGAGAAAAAAAGTAATGACTGCTCTGAAAAAAACTGATAAAATTGAAACACCTAATTGAAAAGACTAGTTTATTTATGGATTAAACCTATCTTCCATCATCACTTTCACGGTAGGTCATCTCATTTTTATATGGTCATTTTATTTTGGAAATCATTATAGTCTCATCATATAATCATAACAGACAGAATTTAACATTTTGAAAATTTTATTATCAATCAAATGTATACCGTTCCTTGAGGAACTCCCAAATACATATAATATAAATCAGTGTATTCATTGCCTTGTTTCACTAGGAACTTAGTGAATACCATGATATTATTTAGTTGCATTATATTATGGTATTTAATTGACAAATAAGATAATTTGGTTTATTTTGCTGTACGGGTGCAGATTTCAATAAATGTTTTGCGTTGAACAACATAAACACAAAACTATTCTTAAAAAATATTATTTTGATTTTTTTTTTAATAAAGATTAGTTGAAATATGAAAATGTCAATAATAAAAAATAATAGATATAAAAGATTATTTAAAAACCAATCAACAAACGGTGATATCAATCACTTTTGAAAGGTATCTTTATCTTTCACTAATGGTTTCCTTTATCACCGAAACTTCAAACTTTTAAGGAGAATAAGTTCTTGTTTTTACGAAAAGATAATCTAAATTACTATAACTTTAGCTGAATTCAAGCTTAATACACATAATGTTCGATCAAGTTCGGTTAATGTAGTTTAAAATGCTTTTAATCAATTAAAAAATCTTTTGTCGCCGAAAACCCCTTCAATTTTCATCTAAGCTGATTATCTTGCAACATTCCGTCTTTCGTTATTTCTTTAAGGTCTTGATTCTAAGCTATTAAACTAATCTTATTGAGTTATTGTTTAGGATAATGTGTTTTGTGCAAAAGACGATCTTCTAAAGATGCTGAGTTGATAAATTAGTTTGTTAGGTTTTTTAGAGTGTAATAAAACACAATTTATTTTATATATAAAAGAAATCATAATCATTTATTCATTGCCCATTGGTATCTGCAGCAGTTTACCCTATTTTAATCACTTGCATCTTGCCCTCTTGTTAAGTCATTACCTCAATTTATAACGGGTCTTCAAAGCGGTTTTTTTAATTCATGAAAAAAAAGACAAATGGTGTGAATTTGTCTAGATCTAGTCTCATTTTAGAAGTGTAATGTATGACATTTATAAAAATAGTGTCGTACACAATACAATATCACGTTAAAAGTATTGAATTACTTTCTGAAAATAAGCGTTCAGTGAAAAATGTTTTTAGAAAATTACGTAATATTTACGGTTTGCACAATCGTCCATCTGAAAGCACTATCAATCGAATTGCTAAAAAATTTCAACAAACTGGTTCGGTGGAAGCTAAAGAAGAGCAATATATAGTCGTAGTGGTCGTTCATCACAGCACCATAATAATTTGGTACGTAAAAGTGTTGCTGAAGACCCGGAAATTTCCATTAGTCGACGGTCACAATAATTTGAACTCCGTGAAACCACAACATGGTGTATTTTCTGAAGGGATTTAACTATGCATCCCTTTAAAGTTCAAATAACACAGGAACTAAAGTCACTGGATCATTCAAAACATCGTGCATTTATCAATTGACTCAATTGAATCAAAGAATGATCTTTTTCAAAAAATATTTTTTTTAGATGAAGCACATCTTAAAATTGGTGGCATGGCAATGTTAATAAACAAAATTGCCGCATTTGGGGTGAGGAAAATTCATGATTGATTCATGGGAAACCTTTACATCTAAACGAGTCAATGTTTGGTGTGCATTATTGTTAAGAGGTGTAATTGTGCTGTATTTATTTCAAAATGCTGCTGGTGAAGTTGTAACTGTGAATGGTGTTCGATATCGTAGGATGATAACTGTGGGCTGGATGATGTTTGTGGGCTGAATTGAATAATATTGATCTGCAGGATATGTGGTTTAAACAGGATGGCGCTATACCTCACTCGGCTAATGAAACAATTCATTTATTGTGAGAAAAATTTCTTGGACGAGTTATTGTAAGAAACGGTACCGGGCTAGCTAGAAGCCCCTCGAAAATAGATCATGAGCTCGCGTAAGCAAGCTAATAACCGCTTTGCGAAGAATTCAGTAGGAACAGGTAAGAGTCGGAAGACTAACCTAAAAACCCAGATAAATAAGAAGAAGAAGAAGAAACGGTGATGTTAATTGATCACCAAGGTCATGTGATTTGACGCCGTTGGACTATTTTTTTTGGGGTTACGTAAAAAGCCGGTTTATAAGAACAATCCACAATCGATTCCTAAACTAAAGGATGAAATTATTCGAGTCATTGGTGAGATAGAGCAACGGTTATGCCAAAATGTCATCCAAAATTTTGATAAAAGACTGGACGTTTGTGGAGCTTCAAGAGGTGGTCATTTGGCAGATGTTATCGTGTTTAAATTTGATACACTATGTTTCAATTATTAATAAAAAGTTTTTATAAAAAACAACGCAAATTCTGTGTTTTATTCAAGAATTAAAAAAAAAACCGTTCAATTTGAACCCTTTCCTACAATTTCTGTTGTTTTGTAATAAAATAACAAAAGCAAGCAGAAGAAATTTTTATAACCAAATACATTGCAGCCTGTTGTTAGGCTGTATCAACAAGCTCGTCTAAATCTCATCTTTCACCACGATAATGCAAGATGGGATACAACTCATCATACCGGGCATTTTTTGAAAGTATCTGTGATAACAATACCCAACTGGTATCTGGAGATCATATTTATAGCTGGTAGAACATGTGATCGAACTCTTGAGCGATTATGCAAAGTGCCAACCACTTTAAACGAATTGGAAGTATGTGGCATTTCTTGGTCTAAGAACACATCATCTAATAATTTAATTTAATTCACACCTCGTGGAGTTACAGAATATTATTATAATCATAATTGACCGACAATGCGGAATAAGCCAAAATATTGTCTTGCTAGAGAAACGGCAAGACTTGACTTTCCACAATTCATGTCGTTTTTTTCCATATTCTTTCACATGAAGGTAGTAATGTTGATTAATAGTTTGACTTTCAGGGACTCAGTGAAGGTACACAATCCCATGAACATCGAAAAAAAAAACATCATCATTGCTTTGAATTTTGATTTGCTCATTCGAGCTTTTTTTGGTTTTTGGCGAATTTGGGCTCTTCCAGTGCATGGATTGGCGCATCGTTTCAGTTATTATCCTTTCCAATAAGTTTGGGTCATTTTCAATGGCATTCAAAGTGTCAGTACAAGCATTTTGCGAGCTTCTTGTTGTTCAAACGTGAGAATTTTAGGCACCATTTTGGCACACACTTTTTGCATGTTAAAATTGTTATGTAGAATTTGCCGTATGCATTCTTTGTCAATTCCTACAGTTTCAATAATGGCACGAATACTTATATAACCGACGGTTAGATCGAACCAGACTACAGATTTTTTCGATTTTGTCATCAGTTTTTCACGTGGAAGGACGACCCGAGTGTGGATCATCTTCAACGTCTTCTCGTCCATTTTGAAAACGCTTAAACTACTCAAAAGCTTCCAAGCTTTTTCCAAGCTTCAAGTGAAAATTCACAACAATTTATTGCTCTATTATTACACGTAACATTTTTCCGGCGAAACAAAAAATAACTCTAATGCGAACGAAGGCTACGGTTATACGGATTTGTATACAGAAGCTAGAAGTATTGCATTCGGAAGAGAAGGCTTCACGCTAGACAGATGTTGGTCGCTGGCGTTTGGCGCATGCGTACATCTTCTGTAGCAGCGTCGGTCTCGTTATTTAATAGCCACACCTCGTATATCGAATCTTAATTTTTTCTCAGATTCTTCCATGAGAACTATATCGACAACAAATGTACACATTTCTACACTAAGAGGTTTCACCATTGCCCATGCCACATAGTATTTCTTAAATTTATGCTTACATATGTTGAATATTTCATCTATTGTGTTTATAAACAGTAACGGACTCAGACTTCCTGCTTGTCTCACTCCTTCTATTAATGTAAAAGAAGCAGATAATCTATTTTACGATCTAATTAGGTTTGGTTTGGCTTGGTTTGGTTTGGACACCTAAAAAAAACTAGGTGTTAAACCTAATTGTATCAAACTAAGTAAAATCGCACAAATACGGTTATATTATACAGTTGGATTTTTTTTTAATTATCAGAAAATAAGTTTACTTAAAAACGTTTTTGATTCACCTAAACTTAAACAAGCTCTTTTTATATATTTAATACATATTGACGCGTTTCGCTAATACTCTAACTTCATCGGAATAATGTTTATAAATAAATATTTTCATTGTTAAACAAGTCTCAAACAAATATAGTTTACAAACACTTCTCATACAGATAGAACTACACAAATTATTAGCTTATCATAACTGTATACATAAGCTGATCAATTTTCCTTTATTAAATATATATTTTAATAAGGAATTAAACAACGAATTAAGAAAACATTTTAAAAATTAAAAAACGTATTCAAATAATCCTTCACATTTATTAAATGGAGATAATTGTCATTGTTGTAGTGATTTTAAAATATTGCAAATTTAAAATAAAGACAAAAAACTGAACCATATAACGGGTGTCTCAGAATGTTTTATGCGCCAAACACAAATAGCGGGTGGAGGGGAGTGGTGACAGACGATTGATGGGCTTTTTAAGTTTAGTAGCGATGGATCGTTTCACGAGACCACAGCGCGCATTTTGCTTCCGAGCATTTTTAAAAACAATGATTCATACACTATTGTTCGACGTCTGTACACACACACACATTTAAATTTCGCGACCATGATAAATGTGTCAAGTGCGAATTTAATCAAGAATTGGGTGCGCAAGTTTGAAGAGACTGGAAACACAATGTCGGATAAATCAGCTGCGCGCAAAAGTGCATCAGGAACGAGCACGAATGTTAACCGCGTTTGCCAGTCTTTTAGAGACGATCCAAAACAATATCTGCGAATCCACTCAGCTTCTCTACATTTGCACAGATCCACGATTCATCGCATTATTCGCAAATATTTACATTTCCACCCCTCAATTCTTCTATTGGAACCTTTGGTGTGAAATACTAAACTTGAAGAGATTTACCACTAAACACGAAATCACCTTTTTTTTTAAATTTACTCTAGATTAAATAGATTAAATCATCTCCTGATGATGTTAACATGGTTAGCGAAACGTGCGTCAAGCAGTTAAAAAAACTGATTTGGTGTTTAGTGGTAAATCTCTTCAAATTTATATTTCCACCCCTACAAAATTCTTAATGTGGAAGAGATGAAGCCCGATGATCCAGCTAAGCGAGTCGAATTCTGCAGCCCAATGAAAAATCGTTTTTGTAGCTTCAATAATATATGGATTTCTGATTAATCAAAAGCCACGTGAATAAACAAAATTACAGATATTAGGCTCCCGACAATCCGCTGGAACTGTACCAAAAACCATTACACTCACCTATTTTTGAGGATAACTGTATTCGCGCTCAGACTGTTAATTCCGTTATTGTCGTATAATCCGGACTTTTCTGAGTCCAGAAATGCAAAACTCGATTGACTTCGAAGTTCACACGTCACGAATTAATCTTTAGCAGCTCTTAACGATTTATTCCCTGAAAGATTGATAAGTCACCGAGTGGACATCAACTGTCCACCAAGGAGTTCAGATTTAATACCTGATGATTTTTTCCTGCGGAGCTGCTTAAAAAGTAAGGTTTTTAACCCGTTACCACCCAACTTGTTTTAAAGCAAAGAATAACAGACGAAATCCACGCGATTCCACGAGCGATTGAAAATTTCAATTCTAGGCTAAATGAGTGTGAAGAAGAATGGATGGTTGTTTTTCATAAATAAAAATTTAAAAACTTCTCTGTATTTTAACAGCAATTAAACAAGGTTGAATTAATTCCAATGTTTTATTTTTTAAGTATTAAAAACGAAAAACATTCTGAGACACCCTTTATATAGTCTATCGGTCGGATTTCTAAAACCTTTTTTGTGCGAACGTTTTATATTTATATCTACTTTAGCAATGAAAATATTTTTCAACTTTTCAAAAACATAACAATGCCAGTGTTCTACAAATGCCATTAATGCTATTTATCTTGTTGCCTTGGATAGCACATATCAGCGCTGGTTTAAAAAATGTGAACGTTAATTTTAATCTTTTCCTCGGTTTAAAAGCTGTATCTAGGGATCTATTGTTGGCTCAATTTGAATATGATCCCAAACCAACCAACCAGGAATTAGCTAAAAAGCCTTAAACTTCATGGTCCACTATGTAACGGTGTTTTTTTTATTATCTAAAAAAAAAGTGCAAAAATGGAATGTGCTTGTCATCTTAAGCGCCCTTTTGCCCAGAATAGGTACAGATCCTATTTTTGAACAAACTGTTACTGGAGATGAAAAGTGGATTCCATACAATAATCCACATATGAAAAAACAATGATTAATAGGATCAGGACAACCTCCTTTGCCCACTCCAAAACCAGGTCTTCACACTAAAAAAGTGTTACTGTCAATATTATGGGATTTTACAACAATTATTCACTATGAGGTTCTAAATCCTAATGAAACCACAACTTAATGTCATTATGCTCAGCTTGATAGACTAAACATGACTTTCAAAAACGCCAATTCAAATTCAATTGAAATTCAAAAACATCCAATATTAATAGAAAATGTATTATTCTGCAGAATGGCATTGCAACACATCATAGTACCATAATCACCCAAGAATAAACCAAAGAATTAGGTCAGGAAGCACTTCACACAGCGTATTCTCCTGATACTGCGCCGACAGTTACCATCTTTTCAGATTTATCAGTTTATTCATGGAAAAAAAATGTTCGTACTGCGACAGCAATCAAAACTGCACTCGACAAATATTTTACTTTGAAATCACTTTCATATTCATCAATAGCGATTGAGATTATATTTTACAGGTCTATAAAATAAAAAAAAATTGATTGGTGCTGCCAATATTTAAACGTAATTTTAACGTAGTGTCTAGCAACACTCTCAGTAACATTAAATTTGCCTACATTTTTTAATCTACTCACATTAATAATATTTTCTTCTCAGTAACCATTTAACTTGTTTATTTTTGTTGTTTATTCAGTTCAAAATGTTAGTAAATAAAACCTGGAGAGTCATCGTTAAAACGATCGTGTTTGAACGACACGAACAATTTTTGTTAAATTTGTGGCGAGTATACGGTGAAAAAATTTCGAAAAGCTATATCTGAATTTGTGCATAGCGGATATTTCGCTTACTTTAACTTGAAAATCAGAAACGTCGTTAAACTATGGATTCCAAAAAATGTTTGCAAAATGTGTAGTAAATATTTAAGGTAATGGACGAATGATAAAAGAAGTTAATTGAAGTTTGGTGAGCCTATGATTTTGGTCGGAACCAAAAAATCACTATGATGACTGTTATTTTTGCTTAGTCAAGGTACATGGTATTAACCGAAAAAATTACCTATCCCGATCTGGTATCTGTTGAAAGATCTGTTTCTGATTCAGAAAACGCCTGTCTATGTTCCAACTTTTCGTAGCCTGTCTAATCTTTCAGATACATAATATAGTACATCCGAAGATAAGTAAGCTTATACAAGCAAAGAAAGTGGTACGTCGAAAAAACCCCTACTTTTTATTTAAGACGCTTTAAGAGACCTTATCAGAGACCTGTCGAAGGAAAGATCAGAACTGTTGGCATTCGGACTCAAAGAGAGGAATTTACTTTCCCCAGGTACTAAAATCACAGAGAGACCCCACACAGAGAAAAAGAACTGTTTCCGTTTTTTAGCTCAGAAAATGATGTTGTTTTTTGTAATGATGTCGGTGGACTTTTATCAAAAATGGGTTCTTGAACTACCAGCCAAATATATGGAGAATTTTTATAGACAGTTCCAAGCGGAGTTTAAAATGTGTTTTGTTACATAATAGCACAAAGCATAGTCTGGTTAACATTGTTCATTCCACTAAATTAAAGCAGTAGAATGAAACCATATCTCTTGTATTGACAAAACTCAAGCACCATGATCATAAGTTGTATGCGTTCATTTAAAAATGGTAAACTTTTTATTGGGTCAACAAAGCGGCTACACAAAATTTACATGTTTTCTCTGTTTGTGGAATAGCAGAGCTAAAAGCCAGCTATGGATTAAAATAAACTGGCCTGAAAAAAACCGTCTTGACAGTTGGGAAACAAAATATCATAAATACAGCGTTAGTTACCAGAGAGAAAATAATTTTGCCTCCATTGCACATAAAATTTAGACCAATGAAACAGTATGTCAAAGCATTGAAAAAAATGGTTTCTTTTTTAATTATATATCGAGAAAAATTCCTAGTTTGAGATGGATTTTCGATAAACCGCAAATTAGGTTTTTGATGAAAGATAACAATTTCGTGCATTCAGTGATATAAAATCATTAGCCTGGTTTTCTTTCGTCAATGTAAAAAATTTCCTAATAAAAAAGTCCGAAAATTATCGCGAATTGGTGTAAAACATGTTGGAAAATTTCAGAAAGCTTGAATGTAACATGAGCATCAAAGTTTATTATTTCCACAATCATTTCGACAAATTTCCAGACAACCTTGTAACGTATAGTGAGGAAAAAAGATACGATTTCATTAGGGCCTAAAAAATATAGAAGAAATGTATCTGGGTTGATGGGATGAACACATGATGGTTGATTACTGCTGGAGTATCATACGCAAGTACGTGGAAGGAACTCATTCGAAGAAATCACGTTCAAGAACGCTCTTTCTTTATGTTCAATAATGTAACAAAAGGTAAAAATATGAAATAACCGTATTTTTTTCGACACCTATCATATCTCGAAAACTACACGTACATTTCATTTTATTCGAAAGCAGTTTTAGTCTTTTTTCTTTAGTCGGCACCAAATCCACTGTAGACCTGTGTTATAAATTAATTGAAACTGCGTTAACCCTTATGTACATACCCATTTTTTACCATGTTGTTACATTCCTAGGGTACCCGGGTGCCCACCACTACTTTTTATAATTCCTGAATTTGCATATGATCGAAATAGTTTGGAATCAATTTACTTCATTAAATAATCATCAATAGAAACTATCTAAGCCATTTTCAAATCCACTAACCCGCTACAACTTCCATAAAAAAGATAGAAGTAGGATTTCCGAACGCAGCACATGTAGAGGCGGTCAGTTTTGACCTTTAATGACTGTGAAAAGTGAAAAAGTACTTTGGACTCTTTTTATCGCGCGTCAATGGATATCGACAGATTTCGTACTATAATGCAATTTATTCGATTCGAGATACCAGACGCAAGCAGAAAATAATAAAGGTGCTCCTATACATGACATTTCGATAATGTTCAATTCAAATTTGAGTAATATATACAAGCAGGCCGCAAATTTGACATTTGATGAGCAGCTTTATCCTTTCCGAGGCCACACAAAGTTTACGAAATTTATACCTTCGAAGCCAGCTAAGTACGGAATCAATTTGGTAGATTTGCGATACAGAGAATACATACCCTCTGTATGGGATTATGAATTTAAGAAAAACTGGAAATGTTCACGAAAATCAACGAGAGAGTTTGTAAAAGTTGTAAAAGAACTTGCAACGTAATTCAAAGGAAGTGGCAAAAATGTTACCATGGATAATTATTTTACTTCTTTACCTCTTGTTAAACACTTATTCTCATGGATGGTCCAAAACAAATGTCTCCCCAAATGTCTTCTCTCCTCGTAATTGCACAAGAAAAACCAAGCTGTAATTTTACTATCGACAACGCACTCTGATACTGCTGTAAATGATGATGAAAAGAAAAAATCTCACACCATCACTTGTTATAATGAATACAAAACTGGCGTGGATACAATGGATAAAATGGTAAGTCGATACACCACACACAAGCGCACTGAGAGATGGCCTCTTGCTATGTTTTTCAATATATTAGACTTAGGCGCTCTTCCTTCATATATAATTATGAGAACAACAAAATAATTAAAAAAAAATCTAATCTAACTAATCAGCTACGGCCTTTCTTGCAAAACTCAAAAAACAAAAACTTCTCGTACTGGCAAAACCTTTTATTGAAGATCGTTCTATGAATGCGCAACTACAATACAAAAATTGCGATTGAGTGCGTGATCGAGCTACAGATTGCTCGTTCCACTGTTTCTGAAGAACAAACTCAACCTTGAGACAGTACTGGTAGGAAAAAATATAACTTAACAGGAAAACGCTAAAATGTTATTCCATTTACGAAAAGCCTGTCTGCGATGAACACTGTGTATTGAAATTAAATGTATTGATTGCGCTAAATAAATATAAATATTTTCTAATTTACTGTATTTTTTTTATTGATAGTACAGTTAGTACAGTTTCACTCTACGATATAATCTCTATTAATTCTTCTATTGAAACCTTCGGTGTGAAACACTAAACTCAAAGAGATTTACCCCTAAACACCAAATCACTTTTTGAAAACTTCTCGGCGCACGTTTTGCTAACCATGTTAGCATCATCAGGAGATGGTTTAATCTCAAGATTAGATTAAATCATCTCCTAATGACGCTAACATGGTTAGCGAAACATGCGTCGATAAGTCGAGATCTCAATATTAGATTAAATCATCTCCTGATGATGCTAACATGTTAGCGAAACGTGCGTCGATAAGTTTTTAAAAAGTTATTTGGGGTTTAGTGGTAGATCTATTCGAGTTTAATAATCTTCATCGTTACTGACAATCTTCAACCATCTCTCTGACAAAATTTCTATTCCCTTTTGATAAATGGGGGTGATTTTAAAGTAAAATATTCTTCTCGTGCAGTTTTGATGGTTGTCGTAATAGGATTTTTTTTCCACGAAGGAAATGTATCATAGATGTCAAAAGTCAAAAGATGGTTATCTGATCATATAGCATCAGAATGATACGGTGGGTGGCACTATGAAGTTTTGCATTGTCATGCTGAAGAATAATACCATTTCTATTAACCAATCCATCGAGTGGAGAACAATAATTTTGAACCTCATTGCGAATAATTCCTGTAAAATCCCACCATATTGACAGTAACACTTTTTAAGAGGAACATCAGGAATTGAAGGGAGCAAAGGTGAATGTAGAAAGGTGGATGCGAAGGTAGAATCCACTTTTAATTTCCAGTAATAATTTGTTAAAGATAACGATACCTATCTGTCGATGGCTATACATCGAATTTTGTTCCATTCCTTCACCACCCACATTCCTTTTCTTTCTGTTCTCGCATTTTATATATTTATTAAAATACCTTTGTATTATGAACATTTGTATTATAAAGGTTGTAAAAGAACTTGCAACGTAATTCAAAAGAAGTGGAAAAAATGTTACCATGGATAATTATTTTACTTCTTTACCTCTTCTTAAATACTTATTATCATGGATGGTCCAAAACAAATGTCTCCCCAAATGTCTTCTCTGCTCGTAACTGCTGTAAATGATGATGAAAAGAAAAAATCTCACACCATCACTTGTTATAATGAATACAAAACTGGCGTGGATACAATGGATAAAATGGTAAGACGATACACCACACACAAGCGCACTGAGAGATGGCCTCTTGCTATGTCTTTCAATATATTACACTTAGGCGCTCTTATAGCGCCAATATATTACACTTAGGCGCTCTTCCTTCATATATAATTATGAGAACAATAAAATGATCAAAAAAAACTAATCAGCTATGTCCTTTCTTGCAAAACTCAAAAAACAAAAATTTCCCGTACTGGCAAAACCTTTTATTGAAGATCGTTCTATGAATGCGCAACTAGAATACAAATATTGCGATTGACTGCGTGATCGAGCTACTGATTGCTCCTTCCACTGTTTCTGAAGAACAAACTCAACCTCGAGACAGTACTGATAGGAAAAAAATTATAACTTCTTGTCATGTTTGTTACAAAAAAAACGATCAAAAGACTCAGGAAAACGCGAAAATGTTATTCCATTTACGAAAAGCCTCTCTGCTATGAACACTGTGCATCGAAATTAAATATATTGATTGCGCTAAATAAATATAATTATTTTCTTATTTACCTTAAAAATTATTGTTGTTTTTTTTATTAACCCCTGTTACCTTAATGAAAGATTTATCAATGTTATTAAGTAATTCCTGAGTCAAAACATCATTTTTCATCTAGTGGATATGGATCACCCGGGTACCGGGGTGTGTCCGCTAAGCACATGTACTTTAACATCATTTAGTTTAGGCTCAAAAATTTAAAAAAAAATACCAGTGTGTTTTTAGCTTCAAAAAGAGTTAAATAATGGGGATTTGAAGGCTCAGGTCGAGATTTCAATTTTTATTCAAAATATAAGCAAAAATATAACGAGGTACGCCCCGGGTACCTGGGTATGTATATAAGGGTTAAATGTTAAATAAAATAAAATTTTGTATCAAAGTCGACCTATAATAATAAAGTGGAAAAAAGAGAAGAAAAGTCGTTTATTCAAGAATTGTGATTAATTAACATTTGTGATTAATATCTATCAAGCAGAAGCTAACATAATCTAAAAGTTAAACAAATCTACTAAAAATATGTCATAATGTTTAATACGTTATCAATTTATTTCCAAGGCAAACAAAATATTTGACGATAAATATATACAAATATGTTTAAACAAAAATAAATCGTAATCGAAAAAATGACACCGTTAATCTGATCTATGATCTCTCTAACGTCCCGGCATCGATTAAGGGCCATTCGAAATTCATAAACAATCATAAAACTTCTTATAAATTACTACTGCGGCTCGCTGATACTTAACGGTGATGGACTCGAATTTTATTTACCAATTTAAATGTGGAATCGCTGCGTGCTTGATTGAAATGGCCGCCATAAATAATTTCTGTATTAACAGTTTGAAAATAAATTATATCGGATCATTCGGCGATCGTTTTTATGGGCCTCATCGAACTATTCTAAAGGTTATCATGGGAAAGTCTATGTTGGGTTTTGTTGATCGATAGTTGAAAATGGGATCGTTTGAGCCACGAGCTTTATCACTTACGTAACTTAATTGTTCCGTGCGCCAATTACCATGTGGCTTTCTTGATGGCATGATTATGAAAAAAGGAAAATGTGCTGGGAATGTGAACTTATTGGCATCTCTTTATTACCTTTTTATGAATGAAAATATCTACATCTTAGATGAGAGATAAAATGGAAATATCAAAATGCTTTGAACTTTTAGCATAAGGTTGCTTAGGTAATTTTAAAATTATAATAATTACTAATCCTAAAACTTAAACAAAATTTCTATCATGATTTCCCTTTGTGTACGAGAGTTTAGTAATAAATAGTTGTTTTAACCAAAAAAGCCAACATATCGACTTTGGAATAAGACAATAAATAAAGGGTCTTACAAATTGAGCGGTTTCCTAATTCTGAATAAAACACAGAATTTGCGTTGCTTTCAAAAAACGTTTTATTGACAATTGAAGCAAAGCGTGTGACATTTAAACATGAAAGGTAATATCTCCCAAATGACCACCCTTTGCAACTCTAAAGTCGTCCACTCTCTTGTCAAATTGTTGGATGACATTTTGGCATAATTGTGGCTCATCTTACCAATGACTAGAATAATTTCATCCTTTAGTTCAGGAATCGATTGCGGAGTGTTCTTATAGATCTGTCTTTTCACATAACCCAAAAAAAAATAGTTCAACGGTATCAAATTACATGATCTTGGTCGTCAATTAATATCACCGTTTCTTGCAATAACTCGTGCAGAAAATTTTTCATTAGCAGAGTGCGGTGCAGCGCCATCCTGTTGAAACGAGATATCATCCAGATGAATATTATTCAATTCAGCCTACAAAAATCCGGTTATCATCTCACGATATTAAACACCATTCAGAGTTACAGCTTCATCAGCAGCATTCTGAAAGTAATACGGCCCAGTTACACCTCCTGACCATAATGCGCACCAAACAGTAACTGGTTTAGGATTTAAAGATTTCTCATGAATCAATCCTGGATTTTCCTCACCCAAAATGCGGCAATTTTGTTTATTAACATAGCCATCAATTTTCAAAATGTTTTTCATCTGAAAAGGTGATTTTTTGAGAAAAATCATTGTTTTTTGATACAATTGACAAATACACGACGATTTCAATGATTCAGTGGCTTTCTGTTATTTGAACTTTATGTGCCTTCAAAGCTGAATCCTTTCATAAAATACTCCATATTTTGGTTTCACTGAGTCCACATTTTTGTGAACGTCTACGAATGGATATTTCTGACTCTTCAGCAACACTTTCACGTACCAAATAAATATGTTCTTGTGAACGACTACTACGACTGTATGTATCTCTTCTTTTATCTTTCACCGAACCAATTTGTTAACATTTTCAAACAACTCAATTAATATTGCTTTTAGATGAAAGATTGTGCAAACTGTAAATATCACGAAATTTTCTAAAAACGTTTTTCACTGAACGTTCATTTTCATAAAATAATTCAACAATTTTAACGCGTTGATTGTGTACGTCTCCGAACTTCTGAAATGACACTTGTTCTGAAATTACACTTCTTAAATGAGACTAGACCTAAACAAATTCATAACGTCATCTGTGTTTTATTCAACTGCTCGATTTGAAAGACCCGTTAAAAGAGCCTAAATTTTATTTACTTTTTATACAAAAAACAAGACTTGTATGTATTGTTGTAGGCGTACCCTTGATAAGTAATGTCATTTTTTCATATTGTACATTTTTTTTTATTGATAGTACAGTTAGTACAGTTTCACTTTACGATATAATCTCCATCAATTATTCTATTAAAACCTTCGGTGTAAAACACTAAACTCGAAGAGATTTACCACTAAACACCAAATCTTGGTTTAATCTCAAGATTAGATTAAATCATCTCTTGAGGATGCTAACATGGTTAGCGAAACGTGCGTCGATAAGTCGAGATCTCAAGATTAGATTAAATCATCTCCTGTTGATGTTAACAAGGTTAGCGAAATGTGCGTCGATAAGTTTTCAAAAAGTGATTTGGATTGTAGTTATTGTAGTGATTTTGGTGTGTAGTGATTTGGTAGTGGTAAATCTCGAGTTTCGAGTTTAAAAATCTCCATCGTTATTGACAATTTTCAACCATCTCTCTGACAAAATTTCTATTCCCTTTTTATGAATGGGGGTGATTTTAAAGTAAAATATTCTTCTTGTTCAGTTTTGATGGTTGTCGTAATAAGATTTTTTTCCACGAAGGAAATGTATTATAGATGTCAAAAGATGGTTATCTGATAATATAGCATCAGAATGGTACGGTGGGTGGCACTATGAAGTTTTGCATTGTCATGCTGAAGAATAATATAATTTCTATTAACCATTTCTATTAACCAATCCATCGAGTTGACAACAATAATTTGGAACCTCATTGCGAATAATTCCTGTAAAATCCCACCATATAGACAGTAACACCTTTTAAGACGAACATCAGGAATTGAAGGGGGCAAAGGTGGTTGTCCTGATGTTAACCATTGTTTTTCTCTTATGTAGATTACTGCATAGAATCCACTTTTAATTTCCAGTAATAATTTGTTAAAGAAAACGATCTCTACCTAATAATAACCTGGGCAAAATCTCTAATAACCTGCACTGTTGATGGCTATACATTGAATTTTGTTCCATTTCTTCACCACCCACATTCCTTTTCTTTCTCTGCTCGCATTTTATAAATTTATTTAATACCTTTGTATTATGAACCATGAACTTTTAATCTTTGTTATAAATTTCAGCAATAATTTCAGCCATTCCTTATTAAACTAAACAAATACCCCAAATTTAAATAGTAGACAAGACTAAAATCACGATTCATAAATATGTTAAACCAACGCTGATATATTCTGCCATCCAAAACATCAAGATAATCAGCTTTAATGGCATTAGTACCATTGTTATTTATGCTTTCGAAACTCATAAAGCATCAATGATCTAATGAGGAACTTATTCATATTTAGCTCTTCCATTCTTATAGGGCTCACCTAATTTTTCTCAAAAATTGACAACAAACACACTAATAAATGTTTAACACAATTAATAATAAATAACAATTATAATAACATCAAGAATCAAGAATAACAATTAACACACACAATTTAACAACAAACAGACTGTGTATTTAAATTCAATTTATAACCAAAATTGTATTCTGTAAGTTAATATCACGATATACTTCTTATTTACGAAAAAGCTGTTGCCAACCAAATTAGAAATTTACTAAGACTTTTTCAACGTGTTCGGGGAAACAGGGTAGAACATTGCCAATCTGCATAGACTTAAATAGTGGACATTTTGAACATTTAATTTAAAAATAAGGGCTAGTAGTTTCAACTTTGATATTATATGACATTAACGTGCAAGTTTTCTTTTTTTTGTAACAATCAAACCGTATTAAATAAATGGCTAGAAAAATATTACATTTAATTTTCAAATAATACCTTAAATAAAAAACTGAAAACTAAAAATAATGCTATGTACATATATATATATATATATATATATATATATATATATATATATATATATATATATATATATATATATATATATATAAATATAAATAAACACTTTTGTTGGTTTCATGACCTGACTCATCTTCCGGTTTATTTTCAAGTCAAATGTTTCCCCCAGTCGTTTGCAATTCTTGTACATGTCTTTGCATCTGGGTCTTGTGAAAAAACCTTATTCCATCTTGTTCCCAATCCAGTTTACGGAACACTTCTTCCAGGCAGGCTGAGAAAAGAAGCGTCAAGGTGGACTGTCGCTGTAGCTTCATCATATATCGATCCTAGTAGGTTAACATAGGCTTTCTCTACACCTTGATTAAGCAATGCATCCATTATGGCCCGCTTTGAGATTGAATCAAAGGCTTTTTCATAATCGATAAATGCCAAGTACAGTAACATAGTGTATTCGTTATGTTTTTCTATGACCTGCTGTAGAACCTGGATATGATCCAATGTACTGAATCCACTTCTGAATCCTGCTTGTTCACTTGGTTGTGCGTCATTAAGTTTTCTTAGCATTTTTTTGAATATTATCTTGGTGAAAAACTTTGTACACCACCAGGAGGCTTATTGGACGGTAGTTCTTTAAATCTTCCCGTGCTCCTTTCTTATGTAAAATAATCACTTCTGCATTTTTCCATAAGCTGGGTACTTCTTGTTGTGTGAGGCATTTTGTGTATAATCTTGCCAGTGTTTTATGTAAGGTCCGACCACCAGCTTTTAACATCTCCACCGTTATACTATCCTCTCCTGGAGCCTTGCCATTTTTCATCGAGTCTATAGCCTTTGTCACTTCCTCCACCAGGATATCCGGCATTTGTTCTTCAGTAGGCATTGCTGTTCTTGTCTGATACTGGTCCTCATATAACTTTAAATAAAATCTTCGGACAACCTCTAAGATTTCCGTCCGTTTCCTGCATATTGTACCATCCTCACGCATTAAGGAAAACATTTGTGTCCTTTTCCTTCTCAGCTTCTGCTTAGCTTTGTTAATTCCCCTGTTTTCTTCCAGAGTTTTTTGCACTAGCTGCATGTTGAATCGGCGCGTTTCCTCTCGAATGCGTTTTCTTATAGTTTTGCAAAGGTTAACGTACTCGTCCCTACCAAAAGGACTGTCTGCATTCTTCATTGTCCGGCGTTTTTTCATTAAATTAATGGTCTCATTGGAAATTTTTGACTCTTTGAAACATTTATCTTCTGGTGCTATTGAAGCCGCCGTTTTAAGCACATTGTTGGCGATTTCTTTATACTGGTCTGTAATTTCCATCTCATCTGGGTCTTGTAACACAGCAAAGCGGTTCGACAAAGTAATTTCGAAATCTCTGCCCCTCTCCAGTAGCTTCCCAGAATCCACTTTACCACCTTTTGATCTTATCATTTTTTTGCGTTCTTTTCGGCAGTTTATCCTAATTGCTCGTACCATTCGGTGGTCAATTCCCACATTAAAATGGTTAAGGACAGCACAATAGCAAAATATTGTTTTATCGTTTGCCGTTTCACATGATGCCTTTTCCATGTCCAGATGGACTTTTCCATGTCCATTTTCTGTTTATTTTTTTCTTATAAAACGAATTCATAATATAGAATTCTTGCCCTTCAGCAAAGTCAACCAGCCTGTCACCTCTATTGTCCTGCTCACCATTTCCATATGGGCCAGTTGCATTTTCACCAGTTCTTGCTTTTCCGATTTTGGCATTATGATACTCTAAAAATTGTGATGGATGAATTTATGGATGGATGGATGGATGGATGGACAGATGGATGGATTTATTTCGAGCGTTTCTAAATGAAAATAACAAAAGCATTGTTTTGCTGATAATACAGGTTTCAATTTTTGCCCATTCCGTTGATACTGGTATTTACACATTATTCCATTTCTTTTTCAATTTTCAATCAATAGGTTTAAAAATGCCCTGAGACACGATATCTCATTTTAACAGATCAAAAGAATTGTTTTGTTATAACAGAACTTTAATCAAAGTGATGTCACAGAAATTGTAGGTGTTTCCCAAAGTGCTGTATTGAAAATGTATAAAAAAAATCTAAGTGGCAAATGAGGCAAAAGATCGTCCCAGAAGGGAGCTTGTTAGGCTTGAAGGGATAAATGTTTCACGACAAACGATATCAAACAGACTGAAAGCGGTAAATTTACATCGGAGAAGACCTTTACGTGTTCCCAAACTAACCCTTCAACAAAAAAATGTAAGATTGCAATGAGCAATGAGAAATGATGGATCGTAGTTCTAACTAGAATAACGTGATGTTCTTCGACGCGATGATAAGGCATGGTTTTTGATTCACAAAGAATATTAGTTTGGAGATCTCCAGGTCAACAAGCCCGTCTAAGAAACAGCTCAACCGCGTATCCCATTTGAAGGTGAGAGGGTGATGTTTTGGGATGGTATTGTGAGGGTTACACGGACACTTCTACTGGTTCTGGAGAGAAGAGTCACTGGTGCTATGTACATCAAGGAAGTTTTAAATCCTGTTGTGCGTCCAGTATGAGGCGCAGTATGCAACGTATTTGTTTTTATCGAGTTTTATTTGCTATTAGTAAGAGTTGTAATAAAATAATGTTTATGTAAACGAGCAAAAGAAAAACTTAATATCATTGAAAAAATGAAATGTTTATATATTCCAAACTTTTGGACATATGTGTATATATTTGTCTCTTGGCAGATAAGGTCGTTGATTTTTTGTTAAAACGCATATTACTAAACATTGTTTTATGATTTGGGTAAAAAGGGGATCAAATGCTATGAATAAGGTGAATGTGTCAACTTTTTCAAATTGACACTTCAATTCATTCAATTTAACCATCATCCAGTCTACGCATTATCCTTATCAGAAAGAAACGGGACAAATTTTTACACCAACCCAATATTTACTTCAGGTTATGCGAGATGAAGTTAAATGTGGGTAGAGAAAAACATGTACTACTGTAAATGCTTCTTTGTTTTTTTTTTCAATACAATTACAAATTCCTCTACATTTATGGATTGACTAGGTAAAGAATGGCCCATTAGTGACAAATCCTTAAGATCCAATCATATCGTTACCGCCAGAGACGCGCAGCATCTCTAACAATCTCCGTCGGATGGCAATAAATATTTAATCAAAAATCATTAATGGCGGGTTAACCATTTTAATTAATACGCAATGGGTTTTGTTTTGATTTGATTTATATTGAGGCGTAGATTAAATCTTTAAATTAAAAAATTAACGAAAGATTAATTGCGGTGGGAGGAATAAATTTTTCGGCGAACGGTTTTCAGTCAGATTTACATATTTCAGATGTAATAAATAATTATTGGGAAAAATGTCAGTTTAATGGACTTTTTATTGCTCGGTAAGCTCATTAGTTTTTTGGGTGTCTCACTCTTATATAAACAACCGTAATTAATGTGACACGAAACGGGAAGGATGAAATGTGAGCTTTAGTACACTACAGTTTATTATATACAACCAATAATATTAATGGATAAATCAGGTGTTGCATGATTTAATAGTATTAGTGTGCCCGTTCGAAAGTATATCCCCCAAAATGTTTGCCGAATCATCGAGGTAAATTGTTCAACTGATTTTTAAGTGTTGACTTCAAAACACACATCCCATTTACATATATTGCTTTTAAATGGTATCTTCAATGTACAAATAAAAAGAAGGATCCCCCAAACTGGTTGTGCAATTAATGAAATATTTAAATATTTTCAATATTTCGAGTAATATTGGAACTATTAGAACTTTATAAAAACATTTATTTGTTTAAAGTTATATTGTCAATTCAATTCTTCTATTGGAACTTTTGCTGTAAGACTTTAAACTCAAAAGCATTTCTCGCTAAGTGCCAAATCAATTATTCTTAATTTCTAAGCGAATATTTCTATAATCATATCAGCATCAATAGAAGACATTTAATTTAATTCTAAAACTAAACCATTTTGTTAACCGAATAAAACAATTTTATTACTTTGTTATCTATCACTTTATATATATATATATATATATATATATATATATATATATATATATATATATATATATATATATATATATATACATTCCGAGTGTCGATCCATCCATTCGTTCTGTGAAGAGTCACGACGTTTCGCCAAAATCTCATTTGACATTTTCAAATTATGTCCGCTTCGGGTGAAGAGTCCAACTTGGAGTTGGACAACACTTAAAAATGCTATATGGGATTTTGGCGACTCTTCATAGAACGAACGGATCAGCATCCGGAATAATTTATAAACATTATCTACCATCCGTGAAAATATTAGATGTAATATATATATATATATATATATATATATATATATATATATATATATATATATATATATATATATATATATATATATATAGGGAGTCCGGAAATTAAACTTTAGAGATTAAAACATAAAAAGTACCTATAAACAAACCCCAAAAATTGCTTCTTAAAGGGGCTAGAACCGCTAGAGGAAACTCTGAAGATGGTTTTTTCACAATATTTTCGAAACGATTTAAACTAAAGTTATATCATAGCTTCAACAATAAAGTTTAGACTAATTTAAGCTTTATAGTAGATAAATTAATTAATTTTCTTTTAAATAAAGAGAATATATAGTAGTCGGAGATAGCTAAAGTAAATTGTTGTAATAAGATTATAGTACGTGGAACGTAATTAAGAAAGATAAGTTTAGGAAATTGTTAAAAGAATCTTTCAATTCTTTTCTCAAATCAAATATTTTTTTTTCAAAATGAACAGAACAAAAACAAATTCATATACCATTTGATGCTCTATTAACAAGAGGACTAGACAAAATTTTGAAAAGAGTTTAGACTAATTTAAGCTTTATGGTAGATAAATTTATTAATTTTCTTCTAAATAAACATAGTTACAACAAAACATTAAAATTAATTAGAAAGATAGCCAAAGTAAACTTTTATAATAAGAATATTGTAGGTAGGACATAATTAAGAAACATAAGTTTAGGAAATTATTAATGGAATCTTTTAATAATTTTCCCAAATCAAATATTTTTTTTTCAAAAGGAACAGAACAAAAACAAATTCATGATAATACCATTTGATGCCCTATTATCAAGAGGGCTAGACAAAATTTTGAAAACCGTTTAGACTAATTTATGGTAGATAAATTCATTAATTTGCTTTTAAATAAAGATAATTATAACAAAACATTAAAACTGATTAGAGAGATAGTCAAAGTAAATGATTATAATAAGAATATAGTAGGTAGAACATAATTAAGAAACATAAGTTTAGGAAATTATTAAAAGAATCTTCTAATTATTTTCTCAAATATTATTTATTCAAAGAGAACAGAACAAAACAACAAGAGGGCTAGGCAAAATTTTGAAAACAGTCTACAATAAGGTAGTCTACAAACCTACAAATTAAAATAAAGTGATTTAGTGTTTAGTGGTAAGTCCTTTTGAGTTTACAGTAAATAGTATTTGAAATATTAACATGTTATTTTATTGCTCTGAATTAAACTAAATTTATTTAGACAAGCCTTTTTACTTAAAAGAGTCATAATCTAATTATATTTAAAGAAGTTCCTAATAATTTAGTGACCCACTGTCATATCATATAGTAGTATATATAGTAATATATATAGTAGTCGAATTTCCTGGAAAAAATGTCAGTTAAATAATTTTTTATGATCCCGTAAGTTCATAATTTTTGGACTGTCTCACTCTTATATAAACAACAGTAATTAATTTGACACGAAAGAGAAACGATGAAATGCGAGTTTAAATTTGCTGAGGCTTATTATGTACGACCAATAATACTGATTGATAAATCAACTGTTGCGTGATTTAACATTATGAGCAATTTCAGGCAGTTATAAATAAATTGCTGCAATAACGTTCAACCATTAACCCGCAATTTTAATTCATTTACATGAAGTTTAAATATAAAAATAATACTTTGAATGGAATAGACATATGAACAATCTGAAAAAATAAATGAGTTAAATGATCATAGTGAGACAATATGGTAAATAATGAAATTAGTATTATTACAGTAATAGGAAAAGAAAATATAACTGCCAAGAATCAATCCAGAAAGTAAAAAGATCACTGATACACCATTATTCACCACAGAGAAGACCCTACTCTTTTGTACTGTATATAAAACTGGTATTTATGAAACATTTTGTGAATGCCATGGACAAAGGCCGTGCTTTCAATTACTTAGAAAAGTGATGCCCTATACAATTTTTGTGTATCGTTAACTCAAGATTATATTTCAGTGAAGCAGAATTGGAAATGATGGAAATGAAAGAATTGGAAAGAATGGAAAATGATGCCTGAAATGCTTGTAAAATTATTGTAATGGTTAAAAAATTAGAGGGCTATAGATAATTATAGCGCATCTTCTTTATGCTACTACAAGTTAAGGTCCAATACATCACTAATTATATTTTCAAAATTCACAACTAAATCGCTTACAGAAAATTGTGCTGTAGTAAAAAGCAATCAAGGGGAATACCTCATCAAGGCATTATAATATGATAGGTATATATATATATATATATATATATATATATATATATATATATATATATATATATATATATATATATATATATATATATTTGATATATATATTTGTATATATACTGAAATACTGTATATATATTTGAAATACCATGTTGAAGGTATGGACCGTAATCTGCCACGCTGGTCCAATGCAGGTTGGCAGATTTTCAAAGAGCTTCATTACCCTACTCAAACCCCTTTACAACGTCAAGGTCTGATCCACAAAGGGGATATATATATATATATATATATATATATATATATATATATATATATATATATATATATATATATATATATATATATATATATATGCATGAGAGGTATATAGAAATACTCGAGAAGTGAATTAACTAACAAGCTAAGAAA
The DNA here is from genome assembly GCA_031761425.1 of Cosmopolites sordidus. Lineage (NCBI taxonomy): Eukaryota > Metazoa > Arthropoda > Insecta > Coleoptera > Curculionidae > Cosmopolites > Cosmopolites sordidus. The sequence goes on along the minus strand of JARFXV010000063.1, from coordinate 1,502,008 downwards.
TCTATATCTACAAGCGTATGTGTTTCTGTTTATGGATAGTAATTCAATTGAAGTTCATTATAAATGTTGCTGTTCAATTGGTCGTTCAATATTCTTTGAACATATTTTTATTAACAACATTTTTATTAAAAACTAGCTGTATACAGCCACGCGTTATTGTGGCTCAGTCTGTTTAAATAATTATATCAAAATCAAAATAAATCGAAATATATGAAAATGCAATTTAACAATGCAATCGGAAACAGTGTAAATGCTAAGTGACAGCAGCTGTCAAGAAGCACGCTGCCTGGCATTAGCAATATTTAGTGTTATATGTGTTACTGTTACGTTCAACAGATAGCACTTCCATTGTAAAATATTTAGTATAGCTTTTGATCGATTGCTAGTTTTCATTCACTCAATAATAAACAGTATTTCTACAAATTATTTGTTTTCTGGTAAGAGCCCGTAATAAATGATTCTCCTCCAGTTCTACTAAATGCATAGTATAGTTTTCTTGGGATGTAAACTGGCTTTTGAGCTGATTTAAAAAACATCTCCAGTCTTACACCATGATCTCTTAGGCTCAACATTAGTACACACAATCAATTTTTCATCAACCATCTGCTTTAAAATTAATCGATTTCCAAGTTAACCATTCCAAGTTGGCTTAATTTCCTTGACACTTTTGACTGGAAGAATTTCTCCGATCTCTCGCGTAGTTCTATGCCAATAACTTTCAATTAGCGCCAATATTTCGTTGCCATCAGCCTTGACTGATCTTCCAAAATGAAAATGTGGGCATCGGTATGATTAAAATTGTTTTCACAATTTTAATCATCAACGGTACCCTCACCATATATTTTCCATATACATATTATATATGTACATATGTACATTTCCATGTACATATTTTCTATTGCGTCAGCGATTGAATTCTTATTTTTTTCGAAAATAAAAAAATATCGAAATCATTTTTATTTCCTGAAGGCTTAATAAGAGTTTAAAAACACAACCAAATAATACAAATGTTTTCCCAAGTACTCGGTGAAATTCCTTCTGTCAAATATCAAAACTTGTATATCAAATATGTATGAAGTGGATAACATTTCAGTTCGGTTCGGATGCAATGTCACAGGGTCAAAAACAGGATGGAGTTTTGCATCAACTAAATAATAAAGCAATATATAGAATGTACATCATCTTCGACTAAAGCCAGAGCCACACACATCAGAAGTGGGCATCCACATTGGCTATGTATTTGCCACATCATCAGTTCAAAAAAAACTGGTGGTCACTGGTAAAACAAAGTAAAAACCAATGTGTGGATGAGTGCGTGGCATATTCACCAGCGTGCGCCAGTTCCTTTCATGTGGAACACAAAACTGATTACCCATCTTCAAGTAGTCAACGCAAATGCCAACCTTCGTCAGCGACTTCACAACCCTGAATGATCCACACATTGGCCAAATCACCCTTTTCATTTAGTATGGTATGGTTTATGTGCCGGCTTAACAAACTTAGTTATCATTCGAACATATGGCAAACATTACGGATTAAATTCGAAAACATTTCCACCTTAAAATATGACAATTTTAGTTAATATACTTATTATACTTAAGATGTTGGACATGTCAAGCCAAACGTTAATAATGAAAAAATAAATTGTTTTCTGTTAATTTACTAAATGAAAAACAATATGTATATTAACTTGGTTATTCCACACTACAGACGATATAAACATTCACCGGTAAAACACAACGCTTCTATGATGACGAATTTTCAATAATACGGTTTAATAAGTAATTTTTCTAATGCAATTACAAACTGATATCCACTTGAAAACTATAAAAACAGTCCACACCTGACGCTAAAGAATGCATTGATGGGTGATAAATGTTTTTATGACTCCCTGATTACAGTTTTTAATTTGAAACTAACTATAAGATTGTTTCATTGAAATATTCTTCTTCTTCTTCTGCTTCTATTCTTTATTGCCCTTTGGCGAATCGTGCTTTGTTGTACCGATGCAATGAATTCTAAATGATCTTAAACTGCATCTGTAGAAAATCTATGGAAATTATTCTAAAGCGCAAAAAAACATTAGGAAATAAGAAGAAAAAGCTTCGATAATTTATAAATTACAAAGAATTTCGTCTTTTATGTTGAAACATTAAATATCATAAGTAAATGATGATTTGACGTCATTGCCAGTTCTTAGGAAAGTTCATTTTTTTGGTTTTTGTGGTCTTAAGTTATTGTTTGAAAATAAGATGTAATATTTCTATATTCCCATTTATTCCATATGTTTCAGCATAAATAGTTTGTTTATTTACAAAAAAAATAATAAGGAAATCTTAGACATTAATATAGTTTAATAGCAACGTTGAAATTACTAGCAACAGCAATGTGTCACACCATAACATATTTTAAACGATTCAATTTACATTAACAAACACATGATTAATGGATTTATTAAATTTAATGTTCAAAATGTACACCATTTCTATGTCACAGTCTTTGCAAGCCTAGCATGGTTCTAGCATATTTTTCCGAACGCGTTGAAAAAGTCCCTGTACATTTCTAATCTAGTTGCTGTTTCTGCGTAAATAAAAACCATCTTGCTATATTCGCATACAGAATACAAGTTTGGTTTAAATGAAATTTAAATTCACTCACTGAAATAATTTATGCCAGCCAAACAGTGGGAATTTATACTAATCAATTACCTACGTTGCCAGTTCCATTTTTTGGCTCATGGTTGATTCTAAATTTTCAAAAAATTATTTTAACTTACTTGCTTGTACACATATTTGCTTAAAATCCTAAGATAATACTAATCATAGCTATTATATATATATATATATATATATATATATATATATATATATATATATATATATATATATATATATATATATATATATATATATATATATATATATATATATATATATATATATATATATATATATATATATATATATATATATATATATATATATATATATATATATATATATATATATATATATATATATATATATATATATATAACCTTAAAAACTTCGGGTAGCACAGAAGGGAATAGAAATATGTATGCTTGGCATTACAAGACGAGACAGAAAGTCCTGCACATGGATCAGGGAACAAAGAAAGTCTGTGACATCATTGGAAGAGTAAAGCAATTGAAATGGAGATGGGCAGGACCTATAGCGAGGCGATGGGACGACAGATGAACCAAGGCAATCCTGGAGTGGATACCGCTTGATCGCAAACGTCCGCGAAGAAGACCGAAAGCACAATGCATTGATGAAATCGTTAAGTATATTGGACCCGAGTGGCAGAGGAGGACCCAGGACCGTGAGGGTTGGAAGCATGCTGAAGAGGCCTTCATCCTGCAGTGGATCGACACGGGCTGATGATGACTCATGCTGATGATGACCGCTTCGACTGAAGAGCCTAGTCGAAGTCTTGTTATGCGTTCCACATGAGATTGTGGGACTGAACGGTCGGGGGTGTATAACTCCTAACTCTGTTGTCAGGAGTTATTGTCATCCCTTAGGATGGGTGGGGCTTCCTCCCGGTCAAGCAACTAACTATTGCTCATTATGGCGGCGGAGACGCAGGTTGTTGTGCGTTCCATATGAGATTGTGGTACTCAATGGTCGGGGGTGTATAACTCCTTACTACTGTTGTCTCGTTGGACGCTGTCCAAAGAAGTCAAAAAACTCCATTTATAAACCAACCGACGAGAAGTCGGCGAAAATATGGGTTGTTTGATTGGGAGAGGGGATAAGAATAGGGAGAGGAGAATAGGGGGAGGGGATAAGAATAGGGAGAGAGACTCCCTATTCTTGGCGAGAGAGCATATGTCGGTACCCTGATGAGTCAAACCACTAACAGACTTCCTCCTGGTCAAGGAACTAACCATTGCTATATATATATATATATATATATATATATATATATATATATATATATATATATATATATATATATATATATATATATATCGACGGTTGCCAAAAAGAATTTACCAATCACTTCGAGAAGTATTAGAAGTATAGGAGACGTTTGCAATAATTTTCTTATTTGAATAAAAAACACTTTAAACAACGTAAGGAATATGCACGATATAATATAAATATAATATAGATATTATTTAAATAAAGAAAACATTGTTCTTTTACAACATAATGCTCTTTTTCTCCGACGAAACTAAAATAAATTTATGTGTTAATGATGGAAGAGTACATGTTCGGTGTAGAGTGAATGAACATTTGAATCCAAAATATACTATTGGTTACGTCAAACATAGTAATGGCAATATTAAAATTTGGGGTTCATTTTCATATGCCAAAGTTGGTCCAATTTATTGGATAAAACAAAACATGACAGAAGAAAATTACTTAAACATCTTGCAAAATATTATGTTGCCTTATACCGAAGAACATATGTCAGTACGGTGGCACTTCCAGCTAGACAATGATTCCAAACACACTGCCAAAAGTGTGAAACCTTGACATGAACCCTATAGAAAATTTGTAGAAAATTTTGAAGACACGTGTAACTTTAAGGAAAACATCAAATACGAAAAAAAAAATGGGAGACTGTTCAAGAAAGCTGGTAATACATTCCAATCAATGTGGAAAATTTCAATGGAATTTATTAAATCTTATACAAAAAGTAGAAAGTCACAAGTCGCATATCAATCTGTGATTCGTTGTGAAAGCGTTATAACAACGAGGAAAAAATGACATGTAAATCATAAACATACTAAACAGGCTATCCAAATATCCCCAAAAGGTGGTGTTGCATCTAAATAGAATCAATCTTTCCTTGGGGTTGCAGATGTTATGAAGTGTTACTGTACACTGCGCGCAGTGAACTAAATTTAACCAAATATCTAGAACTAAATACACAAAACATCTAGAACTGTTCAGAACGCCAAACTCGAAGTGTTCATCATCATGGAGGAAATTGTGTTTGTATGGAGTTCTTTACTGCGTCCCTCATATACATCAAAGTTTGGATCCTTTAATGGTCACTTGCACCAGTCACTGTCAAATTTTTTGTTATTTATATTATTTTAAATTTTTGGATTTTTCCTTCTTTGGAAATTTAGGACTTTAATATTGAATTGTATCACCATTTATTTGGAACGAGTTTTCGACATATGTATATCTTTTTCAACTTCTGTAATATGTGATTATAAAGTTATAAGATCAATTTCACTTACCATGGAGCATATTATTTTACAAATTTGACACTTACTTCATATTGGTAACGCACCTTTTGGTTTAAAATAAACAATATATATATATATATATATATATATATATATATATATATATATATATATATATATATATATATATATATATATATATATATATATATATATATATATATATATATATATATTGTTCCATATAAGAAAGCTTGCTTTTAATAAATTAAATATATTTTAAGGCATTCTAATACATAAATTCGATACCCTACTTCTTTTAGTCCCATAAAAAAACTATTATTGAACTAGATCTACCAGAAAATGTTAATCCTCTTATTCATTCGGAATGATGGGGAAGTAGTGTGAAAGATTTTACATCCACACCTTATACCTGTCGGATATTCTAACCCTGAGTCGGTCTAGGTGACATGTTATAAAAGACCATTCCAGTGCCGTACTATTTTTTATTAAGAGAACTATTAATTGTCAAAACTACATTTTTAGCAGAAAAAAAGGGAAACTGATCAATATATAACAATGGCATATATAACTAATTGTAAGATTAAACTGGCAAACTACCTATACAGACACCAAAGACGGAGTATCTATTCATACACATTCTGTTCTGCAGGAACTGTAATTACAAAGGTATTCGTTGCTATAAGCTGTTTCCATGAAACTAAATAGTTAATTCTGATATGGACTCTAGTCAGTGGTTGAAGCTATACAGAGTATTCTTACAGAATCGTCAAATCACTTTGAATAAAAATGGTGTGCATTTTGGAAAAGGCGAAAATGAACAAGAGTTTTACTATTATTTTAAGAAAGTTTAGTATTATTTAATGTTTTTATGCATAACTTTATATAATATATTAATTATTATATTAATTTTAATAATTTGAAAGGAATTTTTACTATAGTATATTACACAGGTCTACAGTGGATTTCGTACGGGAAAGACTAAAACTGTTTTTGAAAAGGCTCGTTATGCTTGTTCTGAATGTACATGCATTTTTTTAAATGTACGTGTAGTTTTCGCGATATGATAGTTGTGCAAAAAATATGATTATTTAATATTTGTTACTTTCGGTTAAATTGTTGAATACTGAAAGCTTCTTTTTCGTGATTTCTTCAAGTGAGTTTTGTTCAGACACTCACACATGATACTCCAGCAGTAATCCGCCCTCATGTGTTCCAGTTGACCAAGGGGGGATCCCCAAATTCTTCCATATTTTTTAGGTCCTGATGAAATCACTCTTGATGCTCGTGCTACATCCAAGCATTTTGAAATTTTCCAGTATGTTTTGCACCAGTTTGCGATAATTTTTGGAATTGATAACATATAATTCCATATGATTTTATTTATAATATTGACGAAAGAAAGCCAGGCTTATGATTTTATATCATTCATTGAGTGCACGAAATTGTTATCTTTCTTCAAAAGCCTAATTTGCGGTCCATCGAAAATGCTAGACTTAAGTTTCTCCTGGTTCAAATTAGGAAAGTTCCTCGAAGTATAATTAAAACAGGAACTATTTTTATCCAATGCTTTTACATTTTGTTTTATCAGTTCTAATTTTATGTGCAATGGAGACAAAATTATTTTCTCTCTAGTAACTAACCCTGAATTTATGATATTTTGTTTCCACAAACTTTCGGGTCTTTTCTTTAAGGCTAGTTGTTTTAATCCAATGCTCACTTTCAGCTTTGTTATCCCACAAACAGAGAAAACTTGGAAATTTCGAGTAGACACTTTGTTGACTCCCTAAAAAGTTTACCATTTTTAAATCAACGCATATAACCCACTTATGATCATGGTACTTGAGTTTTTGCCAATACAAGAGATATTTTTCACTTTGTTATCAATCACTTTTATTTTTAAACAAAAATTTGTGTGACTATAGTTTCGTAAACGATTTTACATTCTCAAATACTACTTTAAACAACACAAACTTAACCCACACACAAAGTTAACGCACACACTTAAACACAAACTTAAACACTACTTTAAAAAGTTTTAAAGTAGTGTTTGAGAATGTAAATTCGTTTACGAAACTATAGTTACACAAATTTTGTTTAAAAATAAAAGTGACAGAGTAAAGTAAAAAATTGTTTATCATAAAAACTATCACAAACTAACGAACAAATCAATAACAAGAGATATGGTTTCATACTCCTCCTTTAATTTAGTTGAATGAGCAATGGGTATCACACCATACTTATTACCATTATGTTGCAAAACACATTTCAAACACCGCTTGAAACTGTCTATAAAAGGTCTCCATTTATTTGGCTGGTAGTTCTAGAAACCCATTTTTGATAAAGAACCACCGACATCATACAAAAAATAACATCATTTTCTGTTCCAAAAAATTGAAGTTAGTTATTTTTCTCGAGTACGATAAAAGATAATTTTAGTATCTGGAGAAAATAAATTCCTCTCTTTGAGTCCGAATGCCAGCAGTTCATTCTTCTTTTGAAAGGTCGAAGTCTCTGATAAGGTTACTTAAAGCGTTTTGAGTAAAAAGTTGGGATTTTGACGACGTAGCTTCGACGCTTCAAAATTATCTTCGGATGTACTATATTTTGTATCTGAAAGTACAGGCCATGAAAAGTTGGAACAGGGACGTCTTCTAAATGAGATGTATGTTTGAGCAGATACCCGATCGGGATAAGTAATTTTTTTTCGGTTAATACTATGTATCTTGACTAAGCAAAAATAACGTATCGTAGTGATTTTTCCCTCCAAATCATAGGTATTCCAAACAATTGATTTCTTTTACCATTCGTCCATTGCCTTAAATGTTCACTACTCATTTTGCAAACATTTTTTGGAAACCATGGTTTATCAACGTCTTTGATTTTCAAGTTAAAGTAAACGAAATTCGTATTTTGCAATGTAGATATAGGTTTTCGAAACTTTTTTACTCGCCACAAACGTTACAAAAAGTGTTCGGGTCGTTTAAACCCGAACGTTTTTACGATGATATCTTCAGGGTTTTATTTACTAAGTTTTTTGATTGACATTTTAAACAACAAAAATAAACGAGTTAAATAGTTACTTAGAAGAAAATATTATCAATATGAGTAGATTAAAAATTGCACGTACTTTTGATAATTTTTTACACCAATTTTTTTTTTCAAAAAGTTCAAAAATTTAGAAACAACTACTGTCATCGCAGCAATCAAAAAAAAATCCTGTAAGTTAAATCATTATCATGTTATTTTTTTTTATAAACATTTTACAAACTCGATACATTCTTTTGTAGAGATACTTTATATAATTTATAATTCATCAGTTCTGTTCATTTTTATATAATTTTAATAAAAAATAGTACGTAATAAAAAATAGTAATTTTAAAAACTATGAAAGCATTCGCTATATTCTGGAAAACTCAAATATATTTATTTTTAAAGTAAACTATTTCAAAAACATTTCTACGGAGAACAATGAAATAGTTTCCGCATGCAATGCATTTTTTTGGATAAATACTATTGACAGAACAAACGAAAGCTGAGTTTTATGATTTGTATACTGTTTGAACAGAAAATAATTTAAGGAAAAGAATTTATGCTATGAACATTTTTGTGATTTTTTTTAGCAATTTCAAATATGGTCTAACTCAACAACCATGCATCCAATATCTTTATTTGGCATTTGATGTACCATGCAATAGATCTTTTGATAACTGGTTTGCAGAATTTCAAGGTCGAGGATAGGCAAATCCGATAAGATTATAAAAAACAAAATTAAGAAAAACAACATCAAACATTTTTATGCCACAACACTATATATATATATATATATATATATATATATATATATATATATATATATATATATATATATATATATATATATACATATATATATATATATATATATATATATATATATATATATATATATATATATATATATATATATATATCTATATATCTATATATATCTCCAAGGATATTTGGAGTCCTACCTTTTCTGATGTTTCTTTTAGGATTTCAATCTGTTTTTGAGCCGTTAATACATCTTGAGCTAAAATTGCTAGATCATCAGCATATTCCAGATAATCAATTTTGATGTTGGTTCTCCCCAGTTTAATGGGCTGGTCAATATTAAGTGCCGACTTTTTTTCACGCCACTCCTGTATTACTTTTTCTAGAACACAGTTAAATAAGAGTGGCGAGAGTCCATTCCCTTGTCTCACACCAGTTTTAATTTCGAAGGGTTCTGAGATGTCACCCATGAATTTAACTTTTGACCTCGTGTTAGTTAACGTTGCTTTAATAATTATCAGCGTTTTCAGATCTAGTCTTTTCAGACGAGATTTTTATTGAACAGTTTTTGATGTCTTAGAATCAACTTTAGATTCAGGATCTGTTCAGGGCAGGATCTGCCCGGTCGAAAACCTGCCTGATATTCACCAATGTTCGGTTCTAACTGTCCCTGTGCTCTGTCTAGTAGACATTGAGATAGAATCTTGTAACAAACTGGGAGAAGAGATATTCCTCTATAGTTGTTTACATCCGTTCTATCTCCTTTCTTATGTAGTGGATGGATTAGAGCATCTTTCCAATCTTCCGGAATCCGTTCGGTTCGCCAAACTTCTTGTAGAATTTTGGTTATTTCCTTGATTGTACCTGGACCAGCGGATTTCAAAAGTTCAGCAGTGATGCCATCTTCACCAGAAGCTTTGTTATATTTAAGCCGCTTGATTTGCCTAAGTATTTCCTCTTCATTCGGTGGTAATGAATCTGGGTTTGTTTGTTTAGGGTTTAGTGTTGATAATTTGGTTAAGGGCTCAGGACAGTTTAGTATTTGTTCATAATATTTCGCAAGTTCTTTGCAACTGTCTTGGTTATTTAGAGCTAGTTGTCCGTTTTCCTTTTGAAAGCATAGGCTCTGCGGTTGATAGCCTGTTAATTTAGTTTTAAATGTTTTGTAAAAGTTTCGGGTGTTATTTTTTTGGAAATCTTTTTCTATTTCATTAAATTGATTATTTTCATTTTTTCTTTTAGTTTGTCTAATTAGCTTCGATGTTTCTTTTCTTACTTCCAAAAAGATGTTATAGTTTATTGCTGTTTTTTGACTGTTCCAATCTTTGAATGCTTTACTTCGGCTTAATACTACTTGCTCGCAAACTTCATCCCACCACGGATGTTTTCTATGTTTTTGTAAAGGGACCAACTTTAAGGCTGTTTTAATAATTTTTTGTTTTAATTCTTGCCAGTTCTGTGCTGGTTGTTTATCAAGCTCTTCTGTTAGGGCTGATTTTATTTTCATTGGGTCAAACTTTGGTATTAGCAGCCCCTTTTGAATAAGTTTTCGGGGTTTTTAGCTAAGTTTGATTCTAGTCAAGTAGTGATCCGTGTCTATATTTGCTCCTTTCCTGACTTGAACATTCAAAATCTCTTTATAATTGGGGTACGAAATGGCAACATGGTCAATTTGAAATTCACCCATGTACGTGTTTGGGCACCTCCAGGTCTTTTGTTTTGTTATTTTCTTCTTAAAATGGGTTGACATTATTTTTAGATTAAACTGCGAACATAGTTCAACCAATCTTCTACCATTATGGTTAGTCCATTTATGAGCGGGAAAACTGCCGACTGTTTTCCTGTACTTTTTTTCTTTCCCTAGTTGGGCGTTGAAATCACCCAATAGGATTTTTACATGGTTAGAGGGAATTTTAGAGATAGTCTTTTCCAGAATTTCCCAGGACTTATTTACTTTTTCAGGATTAGATTTATTTTCTTCGTTAACTGGGAGGTGTGCATTGATTAATGTATAGTTTTTGTTAGCACACTTGAGGGATAGTGTCATAAGTCGATTATTTACTGGCTGGACATTTGTTATAGAACCAAGAATGTTTCTTGAGACAGCGAAATCAACACCGAGTTGTGGTGTGTTTTTGAGTATTCTTTTGTCCGTTTTACTTTTAAAAAGTCTGTAGTTGCCGAATTCCAAGGTTTTATCATGTATCAATCTGGTTTCTTGCAAAGCTAAAATTTGGATTTTTTGCTGATTTAATGTTCGCCCCAATTCGTGTAGTTTTTCTGGACGCAGGAGAGAATTGATATTTACCGTTCCAAAGAAAGTTTTTATTTTCGGTTTCAGACGTTGGCCAGAGGTCTCCGACTCCCTCTGAAAGATTTTGAGTTTAAGCCCGGACGCCCCAGAATCCAAAAGTCCGGTTGTACCAGCAAAGCTGGCAGAGGATTGTCTACCTCCTGGGGTAATTTTGTAATTACTAGAACTTGTACTTTGAATTAAAGGTTTGAACCATGACGGTTCAGAGGTTAAGACTGGAGGGGTTAGTTCCAGAATTTAAATATCAGCCGCACCACTGGTGAACAGACGCTGACCGCTCAGCCGCTTGATACAAGTCAGACGCTAAGTGGATTTAGCTTTCTTTTTGCCTTGGTTCGGGGCTGCTTATTTTGGGATATTCGCAGCTGTCCATTAATATCTAATGGAACTTTCACTATCCACCACCCGTGACCCGTCCAGTACCTTAGGCGAGGTATACTGGACATATATATATATATATATATATATATATATATATATATATATATATATATATATATATATATATATATATATATATATATATATATATATATATATATATATATATACATATATATATATATATATATATATATATATATATATATATATATATATATATATATATATATATAGGCCAAACGGACAAATCTCTCAATGGTAGGCTAAAAGACCATAAATACTCAATTTTACATAATCGAAGAAAGATGGGCTTTGCCGAACATTGTATAGATTAATCAGAACCATTTTTTAACACCAATAATACTAAATTAATACATAGCTGCAATAAAAGCAGGCTGTTAAATTATTTGGAAATTTCCGAAATTAAAAAAGCCATATTCGATGGTAAAAACCTAACAAACACTCAGCTAGACTTCGGAAACACCCCAATTATTAAAAAAGTCATAAATTTAATGAGACAAGAAAAAAACGACCTCCATTACATAGCAAATTTATATTACTTGAATTCAAGCAAATAAAACGAACCAATAAAATATTTCGTATCCAGTAGTCAGTCTCAAAAATTCTTCAATATTTCCTCCATGAAAGAAGAATAGTAATTATAAAGCAATCTGTCTATAACTTCTACATCCCTTAATAACGTATCCTCATGAATTATTCATTACTTTAAAAATATTTTGAATCCATTAATTGAGATAATTAAAAAGCCATATTAAGCTTTCAAACATTGCCTTGAATGTCACAACAAAAATTACTCTCTAATATTCATATTCTACATTAAGTATATTTGAACTTCAAATTATAACTGATTTATTAGTAGAGGTTTTTCTATAAAGATGATATTTTTTTCCTTGATTCCAAATAATTTAACAATATTAATAACAGTTATGAATTCATACAAAAAATCCTATAAAAGTTTTATTGATCAAAAAGTGGAGAATATTTTTTTTTTAATAAAATTGAGACTTTTGTGGTCAATTCTAAAAATTCAAAAATATAACAAATTTTATATAAAATTTACAGAAAAGTTCAAAATTTCCTTTACAAAATAATATAGTAAAATTATGTTAATTTAATTCAAGCAAATGAAACAGACCAACTAAGAAATTATTTGGTATCAAAAATTCTACAATCTTCATAAAATATTCATTGCTTTAAAAAATATTTCGAATCCATTTAATAATGAGATAATTAAGAAACCACTTTTAAATCATCCAAACCAAGACCCAGAAGCCCCTTAAGTATGTTTCCACAAGTTTACAATGACTTTCACTCGGATTTTTCTTTTAACCGATCAAGAAAAGCAGTATATGTCGCAAATGTTTTTTATTTGATTCGAAATTCGACATGTTTACCACACAAAAAATATGACGCCAACTCGAGATCGTTTAAACATCAATGACGTTTTGGAAGGTACTGTCCTAGCAACAAAATGACATAAAAAATTAGACTGTGCAATCGCCATCTCTTAAACAAATTAAAAATGATTAACGACCAATCCTGGTAGTTCATTCCAACTGGTGAAACAGTTAATAAAGGGCATTATTTACACGTCAGGCATCATTTGCATAAGTCCATTCGTATAAACGTCCAGATTTGTGGCAAAGCCATTCATGGTTTTTGGATCACGATAACCATGGCACACCACAATAATTATTCGTCAATTTTTCACCAAAAATCAAACGAACACCATTCCACAAGCAGTATATTCATCAGATATCACAACATGTGTCTTTTTATGTTCCCTCAGTTGAAGAAACCACTTCGTAAATGGCGGTTTGAGGCCATAAGGTCAATTTAAGAGAGTTCACTAGCGACTTTGAAGGAAATACCTGAAATGGAGTAAAAAAAACTGTATCGAAGACTTGAAAAAATATCGGAATAAGTGTATTGCAGTGATAGGGGATTAATGAATAATTATATACTGTATGTTTTATTTAAAAAGTTACTTTACCTTTTGATCATAATAATATGTTTATCCTTTTATTTACATCCATTTGAGTAGAAATCATAAACATTTTTTTTTTGCATTCTTAAATAGAAATTACTTAAAGCTTATTACAAATTTAATACCCAGAAAAAGATTGAAACAAAAAGTTAAAGTTTACTGCGCAATATTAATGTTTCATTACTTCTTTTTGATAACAATAATTTATATTTATGCAAGCCGAAAGGCTTTTCAGTAAAACATTCGCTCATAAAAAATTACTAATTAAACACTATATTAGTGCAATCGAATATTTTAAAATCCATAAAATAATTTTATTGCTTACCTGGCGAACTAAAGAATCATTTAATAGTTTTAAAGAAAATTAACTATTATAAAAATATATATTTACTGTGAAAGATACAGCATTATCATACCCAAAAATGTTTAATAATATGTGTTTCGGTTAATAATGTATATTTTGCTACGAGATGGCGTTACAACTACATTTGTTGGTATAGACTATGACGTCTATGGCATTTTGGAAGGCCAACATACGCCATCAAAAACCAGTTCGTTATTAATTGTTATTGCGTTAAAAACATAGTTTTTCATAGCTTTGAATATGTCGAATTATGTACCAGAAAATGTCGTTTTGCGGAGAAGTTTATTAAACTTCTTTCATTGGAAGAAAACGGCTGCTGAAAGTTGGCTATTATTGGTTGAAGCTTAAGGTGAACATTCTCTAGCTCTAGAAAAAAAACTTGCGAACGATGGTTTAAACGCTTTAAAAGTTGTGATTTTGATTTAAAAGATAAGGAGCGTCCAGGACAGCCGAAAAAGTTTGAAGATGCAGATTTGCAAACTTTATTGGATGAAAACTCAACTCATACGTTGAAACAATTGGCAGTAGCATTGCAGAAGGAAGGAAAATGGGTTCTATATAAATTGAAGGAAATAGACATTGAAAGGTGAAAAACCACTTATGAAATTTTGCTTGACAGGTGATCCAAGAAACCCCAAATGTATATTTAGGGCATTATGAGATTATAAACGTCTCTGAAATAGTTGAAATAACACAGATTGAGATTATGTTTATAACATTCATGTAAATGTTCCTTTTGCGGTTCATTTAGTTAGTTATTAAAACGCCTTTTCACAGAAATGGCCTAGCACATCCCACTTTCAAGTACCTACTTCTCCTTTATATCATGGCATCATTGAAATTAAGGGGTGTTTCTACAGTATTCTACGAACCTTTAAGAACAGTTTTATTATTTTCTATAGTTTAGTTTGTTTCTCTTTCATTTACAGTACAGTCGGTGCTTAAGTCGATTTTAAGACAAATTGGAGATGAAGATAAAAGTTGGACTTCTCATGGTCACTTTGTGAGTTGTCACCTAAAGTTAGTACAAAGGATACATTGGAAGAAAAATTCTATACAGTTTGCTGTTCCTATGGTGTGGAGAAAATCTACTGACCATGTAAGTGATTGTTACTTTTGTATCACTAAAACAGAAGGTATTTAAAAAAAGCAAAGTGAAAAAAATCAGTATCGAAATTTACCTTCTGCACTTGGGTCAGTTCTCCATAGCCAGAAACTACCGGTCCCGATTGCGCTTTTAAACATCAGTTTACACAAACATCAACAACACCAGTTGTGACCCAACATTTTTAACAACTGCCAGTGAACCTCAGTTAATAACCTGGGATTATCAAAACAGAAATCGGAACTTCTTGGTTCCAGACTTCAACAGTGGAAGCTGTTAGATAAAAATGCCAGTGTTTCACTTTACCGAAAACGGAATGTTACATTTTCAAGTTTTTATAAAATGGAAGGATCCCTATATGTCTGATATGATATTGATAGATTCGTCAAAAGATAGCCTAAAACCAGTCTTGCTTCATAATGGAAACAAAAACCCATCTATTCATTTAGCCCATTCCGTGACAATGAAAGAAACCTATAACAACTTAGCAACCATACTAAACCGCTTTAAATATGAACAGTATCAGTGGGATATTTGTGGGGATTTAAAAATGATTATATAGGTATATTGCTAAGACTTCAAGGGGATTTTACAAAGTATTGTTGTTTTTATGTCTATGGGACAGTAGGGCAACGAAAGAACATTACAGTTAGAAAAATTGGTCTCCTAGAACTTGTTTTGGACCTTGTACTTGTAACATAAAATATGCCTCCTTTGTTAACCCAAGAAAGATTCTTCATCCGCCTCTCCATATTAAGCTTGGACTTATGAAAAACTTGGACCGTGGACAAAGACGGTAATGATTTCAAGTATCTAAAAGAAATATTTTCCCAATGAAGTGATTCATAACTAAAAGAAGGCACATTTATTGGACTTCAAATAAGGAAGCTTCTAGGTAATTTCCGTTTTCAAAACTTGGGTGCAATAAGTGACGAACAAGGGGAGAGGTTTCACCAGGACATTAGGACGATGGAAGCAAGATACGAGGAACGCTGCAATCCATCTATGTTGGGCGACTACTGTTGGTTTTTTAAAACGAGATGATGCCACAGAACACGAGAAAAAAGTGAAAGTTTTTGTCGCTGTACCACATCTCATCGAATATATTTTTTATTCATATAATCCTCAGGTCTATGCCTAGATTTAACACGTTTTACATATTTATATTAAATACATATTAGATTGTAAAAATATGTACTCTCCGTTTGTTTCCCCACCACCAACAACCGTAACAAAAAAAATGTACGTGTTACAGTAATTAGCTTGTCATTTTCGGATTTAGGACTACAACTAGGATTATTCGGACTACAAAATATTTTATATACCCCTAATTTCATCAATTTTACCTCAAAAAAGTTTAAATTTGTTGATCTGTGTAATCAAAGAGTAGATGCTCTATTGTTTACTTTTTACCAGTTTTGACATTTTTAGTACGTATACTACCATAATGATGCAAGTTAAGTCATCTATTAGTAAAAATAGAAGAAATAATTAAAAAATGAGATATTATTTATAAAAAAATGATCTGCATAATCAATAGTCAACATCATCTCAATTGAAATTCATTATTACTTAGAAGTTGACAGTAATGAATTGATAACAAAAACAAATGCACGTCACTGTCCCGAACTGTCGCAATAAGACACGTATCAGAACTTTTATCCCCTGACTTGATGTATACAGGGGTGTGAAAGAATAACACACCCCACTATAGAAAAAACTTCGCTGAATGGAGGCGAATAACGGAGACAAATTTCGGCATTGTGTCAATGTCTATTTAGCGACCGTTTTGGGATTAAATAAAACCTGGAAGTTGGGCGACAAAGGCCGTTTTATTACAATGAGTTTCTTGGTAAAAGGGAAGGAATCCGTAACGTGTTATACGTGAGGTAGATAAAAACGACGGATGCTGAAATTGGGCCTCGCCAGATTTATTTCCTTCGAGGAAAATTGTCATAAAATAGAGTTGTTTTTCTTCTAGGAATCTGAAAAAACTTAATTCTATATATATATACTGAAAATAATATCTTTTTGTTTGTAAATTTCAACTAAATATGAATGGTAAGATGAATAAGGTGAATGAGGTAAGATTATTTTTATCAATTGTGTTTTTTTTTTACTGAATACCATTTAACATGGTCAGGTCGTAAATGCTGTTAAAAAAATCAAGAAGCACCTGGGTTTGACTTAATCGCACATGCCCACAAAAGGAGGCATACTTATGCTCACGTATCCTTTTTAATTCTGCTTTCCGACTGAGATATGTCCCCGCAAGCTTGAAAATCTGCTACTAAATCGGTTTAAACCACTCACAGAAGACAATATGCTGATATCAGATTATTAATTTGGCTTCATATCTAAACATTCAAGTATTGATCAATTGTACCGTATCAGCAACATAATAGAATATACCCTTGAAGAAAAACACATATGCTCTGCAGTTTTTCTAAATGTGGCACAGGCCTTTACTAAGTTTGGCACGAAAACTGGCTTGATACACAAACTAAATAAAATGCTACTTGCAAAATTCAAGCAATATACTTACTTATTTACTTTCCATGTCCGGTCAAACAATTATCTTCCAGTGAATTGCAGCCGATACAGCTGTATTATTCGCTAACCTAATATCATTAATTATGCAAGGTTGGTCAAGATTCACACAAATCAGAAGGTGTCGCCTGTCTTGGACAGCGCCACACTCACACAGGATATCCGCTCCATCCGGCACTAGTCCACATTTCTGTAAATTGGTATAAATTCTTATAATTAAAATGAAATTTAAAATTTCTGCAAATTGCATCGTGGTACGCCCACTCTCAATCAGTAAAGTGTTCTCTACAATGCGTAAGGTTGTTCGCTGCCTGGTGACAGATCATACTTAACCTGGTGGTTCAGATGATTTAACTGGTTTTCCCATCTTACAATACAGTTTGCAGCCAGTGTCATTTCCAGTCCTCGTGTCCTTCTCATAATGATCTTTCTGGATTTTAGTCGCTACGGTGCTGGTTGATGACCGTGCAGTACTGTTTCCAGCTCGGCCATGGAAAAAGACTCTTCGAATAGGTGATTATCGTTTCCTAAGTCGCGTACTAGTAAGTCTCTTATAATGCGTCTAGAAGTATATAGACAATATATAGAGATACTGTCATCTCAAACAGGCTCTTTAGAATAAAGCAGGAAAACGAATATTCTGACTTGAAACAAATAGCAGCGGAAATTCTTCAAGAATGGGTTCTTGGTCCCGTCCTTTATCTACTGCATACCTTCTTACCAGCTTTGAAAGACACTGCAATAGCCACACTTGCTGACGATACTGGTCTACCAAATTGAGGTAGAAAGGGTAAAGAAGAAAAAAGCTGAGCTTGATCTCAAATGTAGAAAATACTACAGGAAGAAATTCCAGGTTGGCAATAAACAATAAACTACTGATTTATAATCTGATCGTTACGCCAGTGTGGGTATACGGCATTTAACTATGGGCCAGCATGTGCCAGGGATAGTAACATCAAAACTATACAAATGTTCCAAAACAAGAACCATTCTTAACGACGTCTTTCGCTAAAATCGCCGAATGACTGTGTCATTTTCCATTATATCTCAAAGTAAAGGGTTATCAAACTACTACTATATATTTTTATAAAACGTCATAGCATTCATTTTTTTTCATTTCTGCCAACATTTGTGTTTATTATTGTTTAGCAAGTCATCATGAAAAGATATATAGTTACACAGCGTATACAAATTGTTCAAATTTATTCCAAAAATAGTAAATTTATTCGGACTACGTTTCGCGCCTATGAACATAGTTCACACACGTAAAATGTATGTTCAACATAATTGACCTACAGAACTTGTAATTTCATTTAAAAATTCGAATCAAATGGTAATGTTTGTGATGCTAAGAATCCTACCCGTCAAAAACTTTCAACAAAAACAGGCGTATAAAATTCAGCTAACCCAAGAACTCAAATCAAATGACTATTTGTTGCGTAGAAATTTGGCAAATTGAGCTTTAGAGCAACTTGAAACTAATCCATTATTTAATGAAAAAATCATCTTTAGCGATCTAACTCTTTTTTGTTTAAATGGTTACGTAAATAAGCAACATTGTCGCATTTGGAGTAAATAAAACCCACATGCTCTGGTTGAAACACCTTTACATCCCCAAAAATGAACAATTTGGTGTGGTACTTATTTGAAAACGAAAATGGAAATGCAGTAACAATCAATGGAGAACGCTACAGAAACATGATTACTGATGTTTTCTGCCATGAACTGGATGATTTTGGTCTGGACGACATGTGATTTCAGTGATTACACCATTTTGAGTTTTTCAAAAAATCAACTTTTTTTTTGGCTAGATAAATTGTTTATACTTTTAAGAATATTTTAAACGTTTAACCATTTCAAAAGTCAAATTATTTTCAAAGTTAAGCAATTAGAAATGTGCGCAGCAGGGTTCGAGACTCAGGTAGCGATCGGATCAGCTCGAGCGTCCAAAGCCTTGACAAAGGGTATTGTTGTTTTAGTCTGCCCTTAATAATTAATAATTCCATAAGTGAATCTAAATAATTCCTTAAGGGAAGTTTAAACGCTGTCATTTGGTCTATGGCTCCAAAAGTGCATTAGAGTGACACAAAAATTGTTAAAATTGCCTCATATGTTGCAGCTATTATATTTAATGATGGATATACTAGTGTATTTTAAATGACACAACTATTGGACCTTACAATCTGCCCCAATACGCTAGAGTTTGCCGAAAATGTAGATTAAAAAATAATAACAATAGCCAACATGAGACCACAAGAAATTGAAAAGAGCGGCTCAAAAGGGGTCAGAAGATATCACGGTAACACTGTAAGAGCTTGTGTATGGTCCAGAAATCGCAGATTGAAGGTAATAAAAAAAATATTTGGTTTTAGGCCCTGACGCCCTACTTTTTTCAAACTGTGGACACGATATTTCAAGATCTACTCAACCGATCTTGTTCAAATTTATAACACATTTTCTTTATAATATTATACATCTCGCTAGGTAAGATTTTTTTTGATTGGGTGCCTTGTTCAAAAGTTATACATTTTTTATACTTAAAATTTAGATAAAAATATGCACTTCTTTTTGAAACAGATGCAATTTCTACAATTTTTTTTATCCTTAACCCTTACGTTGCGAGATAGCTGTTACCTTCCTCAATAATAGATTTTTTTTGATTTCACATAATGCCTTACAGAGGAATCATGTCCACCGCCAACGAGGATTTTCAAAACAGTCCTACTTGACCCATATCTCTGCCATTTTTTGATTTTTTATTTTTTTTTAATTATTTATAAAACTAGTATGTACATGTGTAATATATTTTTTATACACTTAATAGCTGCATCACAAAAAATGTTAATTTTTACGCCTATTTTTCCCAGCACCAAGGTGAGACAACTCCTTTAACGAAATGGTGCAACATGCCATACATCTCGTGACACAATCAATTTTTTGAGAAAAAAGTTTAATGACCGTGTAATCTCAAGAAATGCCGATGTATCCTGACCACCAAGATCATGAGATATAACTCCATTGGACTTTTTCTGGGGTTATGTGAAATCCAGAAGGGTCATTTACATGAAATTATTTTCAAATTAAAATGCTATGAACCAATATTTAAAATAAAAAATAAACACGTTAGTAACTTATACCGTTTTGTTTTTATTCCAAATTAAAAATATAAAACTCTCATTTGATACCCCTTAATATGACGAACGTAGATAATTTTCGATACGCATCTTTTCAACTAATCAACTCTATAAACTAAGAATATTTTTCTGGGAAAAAAAGGAAACAAAATGCCATTTTTCATAACCAAAAATGCGCAAAAATTTACCGCGGATAAATTTACATCAACCTAATAATTAATATTATAGGAATTACAAATTCTCAATAAACCAAATAAATCGTGGACTTTCTTAGAATAACAATCTAAACAAAAAAGTTTACTGCAAATGGAGATTACTGTTACCGCTGCTTCACTTCACCTTCTCGATGCATAGCTACATAAAATGTTTATATGTTCAAATCAGACAATATGTAATGGAAAGCGGAATTGTGCTTGGCAACGATTTTTCTTTATTACATACCTATTTACCGGGATCATCAAGAAGAAATTCAATTTGTCCCTATTCCACTTGAGACCGTTTCGTCGTACGTTTCCCGATAAAAATTCATTTCCGCCGTCTCTATAGTTTTCATTTTCAATAATTTTCCGTTATCGCTTCCACTCTGATATTATTAATGATTTTAACTGAATGTGAAATATAACTAAGATACATCCGGAATAATTCCTGGGACATTAGTATTCAATAAATTATATTCTGAATATATTACAACTTTATTCATGTTAGGTTAAAGACCAATTAAGATAAAAGGCAGAAACATTTGCAAAATAGTAAAAAAAAATGTTTTATACAATTATTAATTCTTCTCAAGGATGTTGACGATAAAAACCCATCACGATTACTGCAGAAAATTGGTACAGAATTTAATATACTGGAAGCATAAAAACGCAACACCTGATATATATAAAACTGCATATATACTCTCTGTATCTTATACTATTATCAGTGTAGTATCTTATACTCTATCATTTATCACAATAAACAATTTTTCAGAGCAAAATACCATCTTTTATTTTCGTTCAGTTTCTTCTCTTTAACTCATTTTAAGACATTATTAAAAATTAAAATCTCAATGTAGAATAACGTCTGTCGACCCATCACACCAAATAACGCGGATAAAATTCCATCCTCTCGCCACAATTTTTAAATCGTTGGTCGGACGTTTACCTCCAGCGACCGTATGCTACGTCATCTTATCTCGTCCTTGGCGTTACGTGTTTTGTTGGTTACCAGAATTCGGGGGTTTAACTGCTTTCTAAAACATGCGATTTGGACGTAGATTCCATGCGACCGAGAGTATCGGTAATTAGTTTTAAACGCTGATTTGACGGGTACGGAGCGTTTGATATTTATCGCATCGCGTATTTCGTTCGCCTCGCGAATACCTGTTTTGATTTGGGATTTGGTATGTGTGTACACTCTGAGTAGTATTTTTTAAATAAAAATAATCAACTATTAATTGCAAATATGAAGGTGTCTGATGGTGGCGTTAATAATGACGAGGTGCTATTCACCAACAAAAATGTGTAGATTAACCCTTTTTTGTTATAAAGCTTTAATATTTTTTTTAAACTTTCGAACTTCTCATGAACGTTTTCGAATTTTCTCTATTGATTTGCATGATTTGCATTTACAATACACTGTTTGAATGGTTTACTCTTCGAGAAACGGTAAGTACCTACTTATTCATTCCTTCATCTGCACCAAATTTTCTTCTACGCCCTCCCACTTTAAAAACCCACGAGCCGCCTCTGACAACTATTATCAAAAAGTAAATATAACGCAATGTATTTATCTATTTATCAAAATTTATGTTCTTCCTTCAAAATTTATGTCCCTCTCACTTCAATACGCTTATTCCTAAATTTTCTCCAATCTTCGAAACAGTTTTTGCATTGGACTTCTGTTATTTCCTGCAAAGCAAACAACTCTCTTGAATGGCTCAAAACGGTCACACGGTGCCACATTTGGTAAATATGTTACTTGTGGAACGGTATTTGTTTGTTTTTGGCGAAAAATTGACGAATAACTATTGCAGTGTACGACATTGCGTTAAATTGATGCAAACACCATGAATTGTTTTACCACAATTCTGGATGTAATATCTACAATGTCTTTAATACTTAATCGGCGATTAATCAGCACAAAATCTTTGATTTTGGTTCTTTTTATTGGTTGGCATGAAAGTTCCTTCTGAACGAGGTTCATCTTCAACTGCTTCTCTACCATCAATAAAGTGATGAACCACTTATAAACCTTTCTTGTTGATATAGCTTCGCTGCCGCAACATTCTTTTAACATATTTAACCAACCAAATATTTCTAAACAAAATTTAATACAAATTATTTGCTGGAAACATTTATGAGAAAAAGAAAGAGTTCTAGTTAATCAGTCATTAGCACTAGAAGATATGTGGTGGCGGGACCTACAGTTTAAAGTTGACACAGAGCCACATTAATAAGCTATCGATTAATCTCGATCAACAGCCTCAATCCTTGTTTTATATTTAACCCTTAACTTATGTAAAAGTCAATCGACTAACGAGTGACGAACGTATAAGAATACCTATCAGAAGACATCCAATCTTACCCAGGCTAGTTGCAGGTGTGAGTATAGAATGATCTCTTGTTGGAATATAATTGGTATGAGTTATGTCACCATACTAGAACCTTAGGACTGCGATCATCTTTATCCGGAAAAAATGCCAACAGTTAATGTATATTGAAATTGGATAATATATAGATAGTTAGAACACGTTCATACAAAAAGGACTGCACTAGGCTAATTGAAAAAGTCAGATGACCGTGGATGCTCCAATAATTGCTGTGTAACTCCTTCAATTTGGCTATTGCAAGAACTCCTCTGTGAGCCGGTGCATTGTCTTTCCAGGTCCAGGTATTTTCGCACGAATGTTTGCATCGAATATATTCAGAAGGGTTTGAATAATACTGTCCTGTAATTGTTTTACCGGTTTGAAGGTAATGAGTTAATAAAATGCCGTTCAGTTAAGATGTCCATGGCCTTAGCAATTTTCACACAAAGTCAATTGTCTATCTTCCATAGCCATATCAAGTATAGAATTAATTATTTGTTCAGTAGTTGTACTTATTGGACGACCACGTTGAAACTCATCTGCTCACTTACAAATCATTGATTTTAAAGAAGCAGACTCCCATTTACCCTTTTACTTTGAATTTCCATTGCCTTTAAACCTAATTTTTAAAAATAATTTAATCACTGCACGATTTTCAATATATTCCATTAAAAAAAATAACACATATACGTTTACTTCATGCTGGTGTTTTTGTACGAAAGAATTGACAGATCGACTTGAAACTTCATATATGTTCATATGAAGGATAAAATTTCCAAATGTAATAGACTATATAACTCTTTTACTGATCTATAGGTGTCGGTCCGCAAAATTTTCAATTAACATAGAATTATAGTAATTTTACTGAACTCGAAGATTTACCACTAAACACCAAATCGCTATTTTAAACTTCTCGACGCACGTTTCGCATCATCAGGATGTTCATGTGGATTATCAATGTTAGCATCATCAGGAAATGATTTAATCTCCTTAAATCATTTTACTCGTGACAACGATTAGCCACATGTGAAGAAAGCACTATTGGAATTCAAATTAAAATGTCTTTCAAATTCAGAGTTATACTATTCTTCAAGCTTCTCCAGTTTTATTCCTCATAATGTGCACACTAATAAATACTCTGTTATTGGCTGTATTCAACTACGTCAAAGAGTAATACATTATTTGGCTTCGGAAACCAGCTTATTAATATAGAGGGAAAGGTTCTGCTAAAGGTTCTAAAACATTTTAATTTACATAGTACTATAATCAAAAAATATACAAAATACTCAAAGCATTAATGTATTAATCCAAATTTATTTTGTCTCCTTTAAAGTAAGAATTCGAAGATTTTTTCCAGTTTTTAAACACAACTACTGATATTTCTTGCAAAGTGGCCACCAAACTCTCTTAAATGGTTTCTACGATCTAAAACCGCCATCCACGAAGTGGTTTCTTCAAATGAGAAAACAAAAAAAGTCACATGGTGTCATATCTAGTGAATACGATGCTTGTGAAACGGCATTTATTTGATTTTAAGCGAATAATTGACGAATGACTATTGCGATATGCGATGATACGTTATCGTGACATAAAAACCATGAATTGTTTTGCCAAAAATGTTTCAATGCCTAAAATACTTAATGGACGTTTACTCCATACAAGATCCTTGATTTTCGTAATGCTCCCTCACGTGGGCATTCTTTTTGAACGAGGTTCATCTTCAAGTGCTTCACTAGCATCACTTAAGCTCCTGTACCACTTGTAAACTTTTTTTTACAAAGCTGCATGACTTTAATTTTTTTAACATATTTAATTCATCAGCACAAGAAAATTTGTTTTTTTAGACAAAATTTAACGTAAATTGTTTGCATGATAAATTTATCAATTTTGCAAATATCGTAAGATTTAATACAAATATAAAAGACCCTATAACTTCTAACTTAACAAGCGAAATGATATGGCACTTCTGTCAGATGTTAAAGACAGTCACATTAACTTAAATAAAACAAATGATAAAACGTATCGATACGTAAAACACGAACTTTTAAAACTAAAGTCGCATTACTTTTTAATCAACTTCTTATAACAATTTTCAGTTTCAAGCAAAAAAAAATGACAGAAATTAAGTTTAGTACCCAATAAATGAATTTATTGATAAAATTTTTAATTAATTAAGGTGAACTAATATAAAATCTATAAATCATGGGCATGACTTGGAACATTTTTTTTTCGAAGACATATTCGCTTAACCATCGAGGCACAACAAGCAAAAATCGTCGGTTGAGTCGTACTGCTTGTTTGTGCAGCTTGAGATTATTAAATTAAACAAAATTAAAATCTTTTTGTGGCCGTTTTTTCTGTTGGAATTTGAGTCGGTCAAAACCTGTTTATGTTTTAACAGTCAGCTAATATTACATTTTTCGTTCAGATTGATACAGTTCATAAACTTTTGACAAAATGAATAACTTTTTTATTTAGAATCTGATTGTTTATTGACCGGATGCGTTTTTTTTTCACCGTTCAGGTATCAAATATTTTATCTATAAGGTTGTCCGGAAAGTTCAGTGACGAAAAAAGTATTTGAACAAACTGAATTTTTTCATTTTATATATTTAATTTGCAATACATTTTATGATGCATTAGGTTGTTCCATAAGTTTCTGCCGTTAAGATGTCATACAGCGACAAAAACTTACACTTTTTCCTTTGTGTTCTGTAGCATCATCTCTTTTTAAAAACTAGCAGTTCCAGCGTCACTGGTATCTTGCTTGTCCTGATGCCCTGGTGAAACCTCCCTCCTTGCTCGTTGCTTGCTGCACTCAAATTTTCTGGAAAAAATCAAATGGGAATGTAAAAAAAGTTAATTTTAAGGACATGTGACCCCTTAGTATTTCACAGTCTCTCAAGAGTTGATCTATGAGCACTGGCGCAATTTGGAACTTAAAATATAAAAGAATTATCCTTTCTGACTTCTTCGGGTATAGATATAGCTTGTGAAATAAATCGTCCGCATATATAAGAAAACTTATCCGCTGGATTTTTGCTTAATCGATGACTAGAACTTGGCATTTTATATAAAATAATCTTAAACACTTGACTGTACCGTAGACAAGACAGAAACAAACTAAACTATAGAAAACAATAAAACTGTCCTTAAAAGTTCGTAGAATACTGTGAAAGTATCGCCTCTATGGTCTTGTGGTAATTCCTATATTGTCCAGTCCAAAGTCAGGTACAAATAATTTCAACATCCCCATGATATAGAGGAAAAGCAGGTACTTGTGTGGTACTTGTGTAACTACCTAAATGAAACGCAAAAAAAGTATTCTCACCAATGTTACAAAAATCATGTCGACTTGTATAATTAAAGTAAAATATAAAATAATTAAAGTTTTTTAAAAAGTAGTTAACAATTTGCAAAATTATTTGAACAGCTAGTTTTACTGATTTATTCTACTTTAGAGATAATAAATAACTAGATAATATAATAAACAAAAACAAATTTAATCCACATTAACTAGTGATAAAATGTTCAATATTAATGCTTCAATAATAATTATTAGAAGTTAATAATAATCGAGAGTTACATATTGTCACCAAAAGTATAAACATAATATATCTACTCTACATTATATTGTGAAAAACATAAAAGAACTGGATACGTTGAAAACGAGAACAGGAAAAGACGACTAAAAGAGCTAGAATTTAGAGAAAAATGTTTCATTTTCAAAATGGCTTCATTATAAGTGAAAAATGTCATCATTGTCACATCTAAGACTATAAGAAATTTGTCTTGAACTGCGGAAGTCCAGGACATTGTTTGAAGGACTTCTAGAGATAATACTATTTCGTACTGTACTTGTAAGTGTGGTTCCAGCAGTTTTGAATGTAGAACGCCCAGCAGATCCAAAAATATAAGTGGGGATAAAGAACTAGAAGCACTGTTGGTAGAAAATCAATACGTACATTAGTAGAGTTGGACCAGGAGCTCTAAGTAACACCTTAAACCATTTTTAAGCGTTTCCATAAGCTAAAGAAAATTGAAAAGAAGAGTCGTTAAGTCCCTTCTGAACTTACAGCCAAGAATAAAAGTAAACGCTTTGGCCTCGTTGTTCCGTTGCTTCTTAGATACAAAAAAAAAAGAACTTGCAGGCGATTGCTCTGCAAAGAATTGTGACATCTGACGAAAACTTGATACTCTACGATAATTCAAAGAGAGGAAAACCGCGGTTTAATCCTAGTGATGTGATCTATCAACCCATACCGCAAAAGCATATATTCAATCCAAAAGGGTGTTGCTGGTTTTTATAGTGGGATCAGCTGGGCGCGGTGCATTATGAATTGCTCCAGTCATTTCGTTTTAGTAGTGACACTCTAGAGGAGAAAAGGCCTTATATTAGCAAGGATAGGAGGGATGTTATTTTGGTTAAGGATAACCCATGTCCACACATAACAAAAAGGACTGTGGAAACGAGCACCGAGTTGGTGGGAGATTTTAACATACCGGACGTATTCTCCCAACTTAGTCCCTTCGGATTTTCATCTCTTCCGATCACACCAATATCACCTAGTTGATAGCTTCTGTACATCTCTTGAGAAAGTAACCAGCAGGTTTTTTTCTATTTGATAGTTACCTAAAAAGTTGCGAAAGTGTATTGAAAATGAGGGAGATTAATCTAATTCGAATTAGATTGGTTGGAATTAGAAGTTTAAAAATTTTTTTCAGAAAAAAAATATCAAAGGAATTCAAAATAGGCCAATATTTACAAAATTTTTGATATTGTCCTCTATATGTCACTTGCAAATTGATAAGCTTTTCGAAAAACTAAACTACAACCAAACTAAAACTAAAACCAAAGGTAAATAGTACGTGGAGGATGCTAACCAGCGTTAAACGATAACTGGAACTTCACGTCAAGTTACAGCTAGGGCCAGCTGCTACCAGGTGTGACCGTTAATAATTCTTAATTTTTTTACGAGATGGCGCTGGCAATAAGCGCCTGTTCACAGTCTAATCTGTTATATAATTTTGCAGCTACGACAGTACCTTTAAAAACGCCATTGATGGCCAAATAAACAGTATTTGCAGCACGTACTGCTTTCCTTGTTTCATCAAAAGAAAAACGCGAGTGAAAGCCGTCGTATACTTGGAGAAACTTACGGTGACAATGTACCAACGCAAAATACTTGTAGGCATTGGTTTAGATAATTCAAAAGTGGTGATTTCGAGTTGAAATACAAAAAACGCGCAAGTCAAACCGAAAAAATCTGAAGATACCGAATTACCAGTATTTTTGGAGGAAGACGATATGCAAACTCAACAAAAGGCAGAGAGACTAAATGTTGGTAACCGAACCATTTGTCGTCGTCTGCATGCCATGGGAAAGATCTAGAAGGTAAGAAAATGGGTATAAATCAGCTGATCGACTGACGAAAACGCGAAAAACGGTATGCGAAGTTTTGTTTTCTCGACATGAAAGAAAGTCTTTTTTGTATCGGATCGTGACTGGAGGCAACAAATGGATATCAACATGGACAACCATCAACATCGACCGCAAGACCGAATCACTTTGGAAAGAAGACAATGCAGTGCATTTGGTGGGATCAGAAGGCTGTCGTGTACTATGAGCTTCTGAAACTAGGTGAAACGGTTAATACCGTTCGTTACCGTCAACAAATGATCAATTTGAACCATGCATTGATCGAAAAGCAACCAGAATGGGCTATAAGACACGGAAAAGTGATTTTGCAGCACGACAGTGCCCCAACACACACTGCGAAAGCGATCAGAGACATCATTTCTGCACTTGGCTGGGAACTCTTGCCCCACCCGCTGTATTCACCAGACTTAGCCTCTTTCAACTACCACTTATTTTCATCGATGTTTCATGCGCTTTCCAAGAAATACTTACAGACATGTCGAAAAATTACTTGTTGACTGGACCACCTCAAAAACTGTACAGTTTTTCTAGGAAGGCATCCAGACAGGTGGGAAAATGGAAATTTTTCATCTTCCTCCCAAAGTAAACGTGCTTCTTTTAAGAAAAAATTATTAACCGTAACACCTAGCATAATCCTAAAAGTAAACAAAACAAATTATCTTAAAACATTATCCGAAATGAATTTCGGTCAATTTCATAATTTCAACTGGTCATTTTTTGGTACAATTCTGAAGATAGGATTAAAAAAAAATCTAGCTTAATTTTAGGTCCTAAAATCAATGTAGTATTTTCAATTAGCTTTCGAAAAATATAAAGTATTATTTTATAAAATCAACAAAGAAAATTACTTTCCAAAATTACTTTGTGCATGTTTAAATGTCCAATAGATAAACCGCATAACAATTCTAATCATGTTTCCTGCATTTTATGCAGACCTAGCTGTTCTGTTTATAGAGCACTTAGATTTGGATCGTTTTACAATTGAATGACAAATGTCGATGCGGTTTGATTGAAATGTGACGCGTGACGATCATGTTGACACATGCATATACATTGTGAATAGTTAGGTGTTTGTATTAAAAATATCGGGTGATTGACGTGTTGACAGCTAACAAAAATTTGGTAGTATTATTTGAAATTCTCGCTTATTTGAATCTCCGATTTATGGGATATTGTTCAAGATAAACTTATTTACATTTAAATCGTGTTTGTTGTAAAAAAATAATATACGGAGTGATTTCCCTATTGCCTCTATTAGAATGATTTATAAATGTGTGCGTTTTTTTTTAAATAAAATTCCACTAACCAAAAAGGAAACGTTTATAAAATTAAAACAATTTAAAACTCGGTCTATGCAAGAAGTACGCATGTAACATGATACAATGAACCAACAGTGTCAAATTAGTGATTTTACCACTAAAACTATTGGACTTAATCTTCCTCTAGTGGAAAATTGTTTTTTAGTGGCTAGTGGTGTTTCTTAAAGATGAAACTATGGCCTTTATTAAGCGTCAGTATCATAAGAAATTTCGTAATTGTTGGCTTCAAAATTCATTATTAAAATATTGGTGGCCTGCCTGTGTACTGTCTGTGTTCATTATGATTAAAAAAGCGTTTAAAATATTATTACAAAGACGTATGAAAAATAAATAAAATAGTTTATTTTTTTGAATTATTTATTTCTTCATTTCAGCTGCGAAGGAGCGCAGGTGGCTTTCTAGTGGTTTTAGAATCGACATTAGTGGTCTCTGGAAATATTCTGGTAACAAATTGTACCAGGATTAATTCAAAGTAGATCATAACCTCAAAATTATCTAATCATAACCTAAGTTGGCTTCAAGACCTTACAGCGGGACTTCAGAATCCACAGTAACTTTTAATCTCCAAGTTTAGTTGCTTCTTAAACTAGAAAACTACAGTAGAATGAAGAATTTTAAAAATTAAGTCAAATAAGTCGTAGCAGTCTGAACGTTCTGAACTGTGATCATCTTTAATGGATGTACGACCACTAAAATCAAAGTGATTTACCATTAAATCCCAAATCATTTGTTTTTAATATCTTGACACGCCTTTTGCACCACGTAGCAAAAAACCATGGTGTACTTTTATGAAAATCATGCCTAATAAAACGTATAAAAACTCATGTACCGTGAAGTTAACCAAGCGTTACATTACTGATTCAAAAACGCAATTACTGACGCAAAAACTATTTGAACGCTTTCGTGTTTATTCAAAGCTCATTTATCATTTATATTTCTAACAAATATTAAATTATTAACATTTATATTAGGCTATGTTCGAATGTATATTAGACAACACATTTTTTTACTTTTCCCATATCTAATATGGATATGTTATTTATATCTAGTAAAAAATGAATCTTTTATTTTAATAAATGAATCTTTTAGTTTGCCCAACATATCTTCAATCATATTGACTATTTTTATAAACCCCGATTTTTCAAGTTGGTCTATTTCATCCTTTCGTTTACCTTTAGTTTACATCATGAACTTGTATTACCATGAACTTGTTTTTGCCCTGTTCCTTTCGAATAGTCGAAGATTCTTTCAAGAATTTCTTTAACTATGTATATATGTACAATATTCCTATTTTAGTCATTCACTTCGACTACCTCTTGAATCATTTTGTTTAGAGGAAAATTAACTGTCTACAATAAATTTTAAACTAATATATCTTATTTTGAAAGCTATGATTTAAATCGTTGGAAATGTAGCTCAAATGTATTTTTTTTTACTAAAAATACCAAATCTAACCTATTTTTATTATTCCTATTCACTAAAACATTCAAAAATGCCAATCTATTATTGTTTTCGAGTTCAAACGTAAACACTATGGTTTAGGATTTACCATTTAAGTTCTTAACATAGTTTATTTTGTTTATTTAAAAATATCATATCGTAAAGACGTCATCCCCATATCTTAGCTACACCCTTGAGAAATAACTGGATTCATTCTTAACTTTGGTTTTAAATTTTCTCCGGAGAATAAGGTGGGTTGGAAGTACTTCTTGACCTAACTTTGATTGTTTTGGATGATTCATGCAGGGAAATAACACCTTCTTTATTAATCAGTCCTCGACGTTTTTGAATCGAAGCCAAGTTTAGTCTATAAAGCTGAGCACAATAATATTCAGCCGTTATGGTTTCATTATGATTCAGAATCTCATAAAACATAATTCCAGTAAAATCTCACCACACTGACAATAACAGTTTTTTTAGGTGAAGACCTAGTTTTGGAGTAAGCAAAGATGGTTGTACTGGTGTTAATCAATGTTTTTTTTTTCTCTTCACTTTTTATCTGTAGCAACAATCCAGTAACAATGAACAGAAAAGGATATCTGCCTAACCTGGACAAAAGTGCACTGCTTATGTTTACACAAATTAGAAGTTGATATGGTATTCATGTTGCCTCTTTTTGGCACTCTGTTCAGTTATTTGAAACACCGTTATATTGCCGACCATGAAGCTCTAAACTTTGCGGCTCATTCCAGGGTGGTTTGTTTGGGAACAACCTCAATTTCAGCTAACCACAGATTTTTACCAAATTCAACAGGTCTTCCAGATATTATACCATCGAAAAACCTTCAAATCACTGTTTATAACTTTTAAACCAATGCTAATATATTAGGCGATCCAAAACACCAGGATGAACATCATTAATAACATTTATGCGATTGTTATGCTTTCAAAACTTATAAATCTAATACGGAACTTTTCCACACTTTGCCCTTTCATTCTTATAGTGTTGACACATTTTTTTCAAAATTTAACAATAAGCACAGCTATCAATACAGGATTTAAGGAAAGTACTTGTAAGTAAGGTATTAGATCCATATATACATACAAATATTACCATTTTCGTGGAAAGCAGGTATGAAAACAGGAAACATTTTCCTAACAATGGCAACCTCTATTTTCGCCTTACTTATATCGATCTATCAGAACTCAATTTTTGTTGCATTAATCTTTTAAGGTATTATTTGAAAATAAATATATTATATTTTTATAGTAATTTATTCCATACGTTTCGGCATAAATTTGGTTTGTTTTGTTACAAAACAAAAGGAAAACTTACACGTTATTCTCGTTTAATGTTAATGTTGAAATTACTGAAAGTTTTTCATCATATCACTTTTTAAACATTTCCCGTTACACTGATAAACATATGATTAATTGTTCTATTAAATTAACTATTCTAAATGTACCAACCAACCATTCCAAATGTCCCAACCAACCCATTCCTTGTAAAAGAAGCTTCCTTGGTTGATAAAAATTGAACAAAAAATTGGATTCCTTTGGTTTTAACCAATAAACCATTCGCACTACTTCTGCATGTGTGAAAAATTACCGGGTAAGGGTGCTTGTATCCTTTTTATATGATAAAGGAAGAGTAATTCCTCATTTAGTGATCTACGTACAATTCGATGAGTAACTTCAACTTGTTGAGCAACACTTCAAATACTTCTTCTAGTAGAATCCTCTTCAACAGTATGTAAAATTTATTTTTCGACTTTAGAATCAATTTATAGCTGCCGCTTATATTCGTGAAATTTTGGAACCACAATACCCGTATTCAAAAATCTCTGAGGGGCTTTTTACTGATCTGAAAGTGGCCTATCGGGGTATCGTTGCCCCTAATTACGCTTAGCTCTTTCGGATTTTAGGGGAGGTTTTCCGTAATTTAGAAACATATCCTGATATTCGCGTAGAATATATTTTTGGGTTATAAATCGAACTTAAATGAAACACTGAAACACTGAAATCATTTTTATCGCAATTTTTGAAACAACAATCTTTGTCTTGGCAATATTACGACGTTGCTACATCCTTCAGGGCTGATTTGGGTAAGATAAATAATAACAAATTAATATTTGCTAAGTTTTTCCACATATTTGCTAAAAACGTTAATTATTTTTATAACTTTTTGACTGATGATTTAGTTAGTTAATTTTATATTTTTTTCTCGGGAACTCTTTTTCAAGGTTTTAGACCCTTGTTGTAACGCACTTTGTTCTTTAAAATGATGTGAAGAATCGTTAATTAAATCTACTTAAGAATTTTCCCCTACACACTCTATATTTAACTAGAATATATTTTACGATATATTAAGTTAAAATAGGGGTCGCCAACATTTTCATTGTGTTGAGCTACTTTAATAATATTCAAATAGAGAGAATTATCTAAGCTTGTACAAAATACAATATACAAATCGTATATATCTGAAAATATTTTCGTCTACAAAGATTGAGTTCGACATCTGAGAATTGCTTATAGCCGTGAGCTACCGAAATTGTCCACGCGAGCCACGGTAGCTTGCGATCGAGGGGTTGGCAACCCCTGAGTTAAAACAGTAACAATAAATAACAATGTTTTTAAAATATAAAAAAGAACACACTAATGAATACACCAGATATATTAGATTACATTTTAATATAATAAAAAAAACTTGCAATGATTTATAGATCATTATTTGTTTTAGGATAGAAGAAATATCTGGCCATTCTCAAACTATTATCGGTCTCGAAACAGAAAGACGAAGAAAGAATCAAAAAAAGTAACGGTCGACTTCACCACGAATTATTTTCAATTACATTAGTTTATCCGGTTATTTTCAAGCCCAGATAAGCCATTAAAGTTAAGCACGGCCGTAAGTGAAGCTCCATTAAATAAAACAGTTTTTCCTCGACGGCAGATTTTTTAGCATCGGCCGCGTCTCTCCTTGCCGAATGCGTTTTTAAATTGCATCGGTGCATTTGTCTCTTTGTGCGACTCGTCCCGTGGAAGAGGAAAGACAGCGATGCGGCAACGAAGGCGAATAAATGCAGTTTAGCTAGTTTTTGTCGAGGTGCTGGCAATCTGTTTTAATGGCAAACTGGAGACATTAAACCTGACTTAAGCTAAAAGAGAAGTTAGCTTGTATTTCGTAATTTAATGTGTCGATTTGCAAAACGGTTTAGGCAACGACCGGAATGTAAAATAGTGAATTCGGTGGTTGGTCGAGCTCACGCAAAAACTTTCCGCTCTCGGACTGGATGAGTCGTTCTGTTCGGTTGCTGTTTCGATAAGTTTAATTTATTGTATAAGAAATGCGTTAAAAAGCGGATACATGAGAGCGACCGTATGCATCTCTAAAAGCCATCAGAAAGGAATATTCCCATAACAAAAACTTTAACGCAGCTTATATTGATTACTTATTCTACATGCTTATGAGGTTCCTTCATTTTTTTTTTCAGTGATTCATTCCCCACCTTAATATTTCAATCTATTATGCTTTTAAAAAAAAATGTATATATATATATATATATATATATATATATATATATATATATATATATATATATATATATATATATATATATATATATATAATATATGTATACACACATGGTATCCGCTAATTAATAGTACACAGCAAAATTGCAAATCTTCTAAGTAAAAATATTGCAATTTAACCCAACCTACCTTAGTCCAAAAGTTAATAGTAACCAAGATACACGGTTAGTGCAGTGTTTCACACCGAAGGTTCCGATAGAAGAATTGAAGATACACGGTGTTATAATTTTATTTTCAATTATCGTCATATACTTTCTTAAATAGTATCTTTCTTGAACGAAATTTGCGTTTGAATATATGGTATGTTATTAAATAATAATTTTGATAATAGATGGCTAGATAGAAATAAACCCAATCATTGGCCTGTCAGATCTCCTAACCTTAATTATTTAGATTTCTTTTTTTGGAGTTATATATGAAAAATCTGGTTTATTAATCTGAAATCGACTAGACTAGACATATGCCAGGATTTTTGCAATCTGTTCGGGCGAACTGGTTAAAACGGTACCAGGCTTATATAAACTCAAATAGTAAACTTTTTGAGTTAAAACGGCACCAGGCTTGCATATTAATAAACAATTGATCGTGCGTCTCTTAATGTGATGTGAATCGTTTTAAACATGTTGAAATGAGAAAAATTGGTTCTGGTAATTTCAACTTTGCAACAAGTTTGTAACAAATCAAACAAATTTATACTGACACTTATAGAATGAATGGCTGTAAAATATAACATCAAATTTTGAAATAATGAATCAAATAAACTGAAGTCAATTCGATCGAAATACATATGGTGAAGTGATTATGTCAATGATGATGATGATAATGATGATGATCATCATCATCATCATCATCATCAGCCTGAGGCTATCCACTACAGGATGAAGGCTTCTTCAGCATGCTTCCAACTTTCACGATCCTAGACCTTCCTCTCCTACTCGGGTCCAATATACTTAACGATGTCGTTAGTCCACCGTGCTTTCGGTCTTCTTCGAGGACGTTTACGATCAAGCTGTATCCACTCCAAGGTTGGCTTGGTCCTTCTGTCGTCCCATCCCTGGCCTACTCCTCTCTATTTCAATTAGTTTACTCTTCCAATGATGTCACACTTTCGTCCAATGATGTCACACAACTTTCGTTTGTTCTCTGATTCATATGCAGGGCTTTCTGTTTCATCTTGTAATGCCAAGCATACATGTTTCCATTCCCCTCTGTGCTACCCAAAATTTTTGAATTGATTGTGATGGGAGTGTCCAGGTTTCACTTATGTCATAAAGAATAGTGATCATTATGCTAAGCCGTTTAAGCCTGCCAAATACTTGCTAGCCACATTTAAGATGCCGTTGCACCTCCCAAACGGTATCCCCCTCCATTAAAATCCTCTCTTCAAGGTGGTCCACATTCTCCAAATCCTAAAACTGATATTCTTCTGTCCTTAGCAAATTTATTGAACATAACTTGACTCTTTTACAGGTTTATTTTTAACCCGAATGGTTCACCGGCCCTTTGCAGCTCTTGTATGCGCTTTCGCTGCTCCTCTGGATCTTGTGAAAGGCGGACAATATCATCTGCAAATCTAAGATAGTTTAAGTTTGTACCATTTATCTTTACACCATCCTGTTCCAGATTAGGGAGTACTTCTTCAAGGCAGACCGAGAAAAGAATAAGCGACACTGCTTTACCTTGCAATACACTAGTATTTAATTACACTAGTACTTAATTGCACATCGTCAAGATGAATTGTCGTTGTAGCTTCGTCATATATCGATCCCGATAGATTTACATATGCTTTATCAATTGACAATTCTTAAATTTCGAAATAAAAAATGTTATATCACATTTGTTAATCGGAGTAGTCGTTTTAGAACAATTTAGTCGTTTTAGAACAATTAGCAAAAACAACTAAAATAATCTGCAGTCAGGAACTAGGATTCTTAGACCTTGGATTAAACAAAAATGTCGTTTCATTACAATTATCATTATTGTTACCCGCATTGTGTTATTTGAAAGATGTATTTGAATGTGTTTAAAAATAACGTTTTAATTCAGTTGCTAAGATTGTATTGTATTTAATCAAAACAACTGGTAATGAGTGCCCAAGGATTCGCGAAAGGCGAGAAAATGTTGTTACTGAAGAAAATGGTCTTCTTTGTAATGTGGAAATTCTCAACACACAAAATTGCCCAAGAGATAGGTTGTTCTCAGCTAAAGGTGTGGGCCACTTTACAGGGGAACAATTATTATCTAAACAAAATGAGAAGCGTAAAAGAATTGCATGAGGATGATTGTGATAGAAGATTGAAATTTTGCGATTGGTTTTTGGACAAGAAGCGTCAGCAACCCAATTTTGAGAAGCACATTTTTTATAGCGACGAAGCAACTTTTTATTTAAATGGTATGGTCAATAGACAAACTTACAAATATTGGTCTGACAGTAATCCTTGTTGGACTGAAGAAAGAAGAATACAAAATAATCCAAGAGTTAACGTATGGTGTGGAATCTACAATAAAAAAAATAATCGGACCTATCTTCATAGAACAAAATTTAAATGGTAAACGTTATTTGGAGTTATTGAGAAACGAACTTGAGTTATTGATTGATGAACTACCCTGAACAGAAAGAAGACTGTCCTATTTTCAACAAGATGGGGTACCACCTCATTTTACGCGAAATGTGCGGGATTATCTTCATGAACTGCTGCCAAAAAGGTGGATAGAAAGAAGGGATGCAGTTGAGTGGCCTGCTAGGTCGCCTGACCTCACACCTTTAAACTTTTCCTGTGGGGTTTCTTAAAAACCAAAGTATACGTGACCGCTCCTAATTATGTTGATGAACAAAAATAATCAATTCAGCGAGAAATTAATAACATTACGCCAAAAATGTTAGAAAATGTTAGTAATAATATTGTTAAAAGAGTTCATTATTATATGTTACAAAGAGGACACCAGTTTGAACATATGTTAAATAATAATTATTGACTGGTTTATAAGAGTTATTTTTATTGTTATTTTAAACTAGTTTCTTTTAGTAAAAAAAGTTGTTTTGTTGTTGAATAATAATTGTTCGTTGTAAAATGGCTACTCCAATAAAGAAATGTGACATAACATTTTTTAGTTCGAATTTTAAGATTTCCAAAATTATGTTATAAAAATATGGTGTTGCCATTTAAAAAAGAATATTTTAGCAGCTACTGAAAAAATCTGGCAATACCGGAAAGCGTTATTTGTAAAGTTTTCTCATGTTATTTCCTACCAACTTTGTCAGGTTTAAAAAAACAATTAAATATATATATATATATATATATATATATATATATATATATATATATATATATATATATATATATATATATATATATATATATATATATTATGTTATGTATAATGTTATATTATGTATATATATTAGTTACAAAGTTGAATAAATTATACACGCTATACCG
This sequence comes from Cosmopolites sordidus, assembly GCA_031761425.1. Taxonomy (NCBI): domain Eukaryota; kingdom Metazoa; phylum Arthropoda; class Insecta; order Coleoptera; family Curculionidae; genus Cosmopolites; species Cosmopolites sordidus. Next base: position 1,463,358 of record JARFXV010000063.1, on the reverse strand, counting down.
TACATCACCACTCTATTTTTTATAAACAGAAGCAATCCAGTTTCAAGACAAAAGAATCAAAATTCTTGTTGAAAGAGAAATTGCATTCACTATATGCACCTGTAATTATTAATGTTTTTGTTATTCTAATATTATTTTACTGGTAAAATAGAAATAGTGATCAAAATCCTAACTCTACCCATATAAAAAACTTTAAATTCGTTAAATTTACTAAATAAAATTTTCATTTCAGTGTTAATTAAATATTCACTGCTGCTTAAAATAATATTTCCATTTGTAAAGAGAATCTCCGATTGGATTTTATAAAATGTTTTATTTAATCTGAATGGCCAAAGCCCACTGGATACACAATAATGCTTGAAATTAAATTCTAAAACGTAGTTTTTATGTAATTTTAAATTAAAACTCTGTGTGGATTACTCCATTTTGTAAACATCAATGAAAGAGAAAGTCTCCTTAGTTTAAAATCAAAATTTTGATTATTTGGGGAATGTAATCGTCGGGATAAAAAATATTAATTTACTATTTGTTAGTATAATCTTTTGACTATTTTGTTGAGCTTATGTCACAATTAATGTGATAATCAACTATAAATGAATTTATAAGAATCGAAGGCCCAGTTTTAGAAAACGCAGTACACAATATAATAGGGAGAATTTGGAAAGATGAAATTATGCCATACAGCTGGTTTGCAGCATTTTTAATCTCTATATTAAAGAAAAGAGATATAATTTGCGAAAAATACAACCGAATGGCTTTACTAGATGTAGCATATAAAGAATTTGTAACTATATTATGAAATCGTATTATCTATATGAAGAGAACAACATTGGAAAGATTATCAGGCAGGTTTTAGGAAGGAACGTTCCGTCAATGATCAAATTTTCACTCTTATAGAAATAATGGCGAATTACTTCGAACACTAGCTAAATATCCACGCAGTCTTCATGGATTTAAGATAGACCCATAATAGACTCAAAGCATATTTATAAAAGAATAAAGAAGCTCAGGATTCCTCCGTAATGACGAGAATGGTGCTAATCAACACTGTCAAAACAGTGAGCGGAAACGGTAAAAAATCAGAAGGTTTTAACACTCAGACAGAAGTGAGGCTGGGCGAGACATAATTTTAATTGTAAAAAAGGAAAAGTTTACAATTTTTTTTATTAATTGTTTGTAAGGCCATAAAGAACACTTTTACTCAATGTATCCCCCCCTCCTTTGCTTGAACGACCGTCTTCATTCTCGGCCTGAAGCACTCGCAGGCTCATCTCAATGCGTCCATATCGGCTTCAATAGTGGCAGTCAATCATGCGACATTTGGATGTCTGGACTTGTTGGTGACTCTTTCAACCACGCTTCATACATATAAGTCCAAATGATTTATATTTGGGCTGTTGTGAGGCCACAATTCTTTGGACCAAAACATGTCGGCGTTTGTTCAACAAACAATTTTGAACCAAATGGCTTGTGTGGGCGGGCGCACCGCACCGTCTTGCTAGAAAACATCCGGTTTTCCAGACTACAAAGTTTCCATCCACGGCTTCACTACGTTTGTCAGAACACGCACATAAATTCTTTAGTGACATTTCCCTTTTATTAAAGAAATTCGGTGGCTATTAAAGAAATTCGGTGGCATCACATCACCCCCACTGGACAAAATACTTAGAACGTGAACATTCGCCGGATATCTTGTTGTGAAAATAATGGGTACATCTCTACTTTCACATCGACAGTATTTTTTTTTGTCAGAAGATAACCTGAGGCATCTGGCAGCATTGTTCCTTAAGGATCACTAAAGCAAGTTGCAGCGTTCAACTCGCTTTCTTGTGGCAGCTTCGGAAAGGATCTGGCTCATTTTAATTGTGTAAGACTTGTAGCGGAGGTCCTCCTCGGCGATTCGACGCACAATGGCAATTTTCGGATCGACAGCCCTGGATCCTCAAAAATCAGCTCCTGAGCCCGTTGAATGATGTCGGGCGTCCTGATAACTCACTCCCTCGAGTAAGTTTTCCTTGTCGGTGTTGCAAAACCTTCGCTGGATTTCTCCGACTAATTATACTTCGCGACGACATCATATACACTGGATCTCGAATACCCGAAGAACCAAATGATTTCAGTCCCAGAGCGCCCAGCGCGAATACATTCGGTAATCGCGGCTCTTTGATTATACCCTGTACTTGATTTCAACGGCGGAAAATTCAAATTGAATTTTATCTGGATTTTAGCTCCGCACTCTATATATATATTCATGTATATATATATATATATATATATATATATATATATATATATATATATATATATATATATATATATATATATATACACATGAATAATCAGCCATCGCCATCACATCGAAACAAGTATCTCCCAGGCCCGGTTTCTGGCCTCATAGCCGTCATTAGCTGGGCTCGAGTCTAATGCAAGGAGACAACTGAACAGAAACGAACAGAGCAAGCTGCTGTTCACAGCAGTCGGAACCACGCGACACATTCTTCCCACAACCTTGGATGTAGGTATAAGGTATGTTCTAAAGATAATGTAGTGGGGCTGTGGAGAGAGATATTTGAATAACAGACATAACATTTGAATAACAGCCCAGCTGACGACAGCTGTGAGGCCAGAAACCGGTTCTGGGAGGTACTTGTCTCGACGTGATTGCGATGGCTGATTTGAAACGAACAGAGATACGTGGAGGTAGAGATGAAAGTTTTTTGTTCGAAGAAATTCTAAGAAATTTACCATGTTAACATCATCAGAAGATGATATAATATCCTTGGAGATTCCAATAAATTTACAATTAGTTGTAAATATGTTCCAGTTTATTAACAAAATATATTAGACATCAACATATTTATGTACTTTATTAATATATGATTAGTTTTTTTAGAATTATGTAATTGTTAACCGCTTTTAATTGTATCACTTGTTCCAAATTGTATCGTTATTACAACAGCGTATTCAACTCGTTTTCTTATTTTCTCCCATTTCCCCATTTCATCTAGGTACGCTAAAAAGGAATGTGTCTTTAGGGAATAATTATAAAAAATGTCCATTTAAAGCTCGTTTTTGCTTTAGCAACTCTAAATCAGACAGAAGAACAAAATTTTTGCTTTTACGAGACTTAACCTTTTTTGGAACATTTACCTAAATGCAGTTCGTTCATAATGATGCTATTTTTTATTTCCAAAAATTCTAATTACTCTTCGGCTTTTTACCATCAAATAAAAGGACTAGTATACAAAGAAACAAATCTATAGAGAAATGTACTGATCATTTTATCTATATTCAAAAAAATATATTTGTCATACACGATTTGCTTGAAATACAGTAAAAGTTAGATGCTATCATTTGAAGTGAAAGGTTTACCAGAGAACAAGTTTTTTTAGGAAGAGAATAAATAATAGTTTGATGGTGCAATGTCAAGACAATACAGGGTTTGTCCAATAAGAATCGGGACTGAAGACACAAAATATGTATTGAAAAAATATGTAAAGTAACTTAGTAATTTTTAAAATATGACCCTCCTGCATCAATACACGGCTACCAACGGTTTTTCCAGTCTTAATACTCCCCCTGGGAGTCCGCAACGGCAAGGTTATTCAAGAACTTCGTCGAAGCCTTTTGGACTGCCATTCAATCATCCCGAAACGATGTCCTTGAAGGCTCCTTTTGATCTGAGTGAACAAAAAAGTCTGGGATAGCCACATCTGGACTATAAGGTGGTTGGGCCAGCGTCGCCACATTGTGTTTGACTTTGTCTGACCGACTGACTCATGCTCAAAAGTTCGAGCACTTCTGCGTAAAATTTGCCGTTCACTGTTAGGCCAGAGGGCACAAACTCCTTGTGGACTACATCTTTTGCATCAAAGAAGGCAATGAGCGTCGACTTCACTCTTGACTTGATCATGCGAGGTTTTTTTGGTCGAAGAGATGCGTTTGTGTGCCACTCAAAAGTTTGCCTTTTGGTCTCTGAATCATACTTGAAGATCCATGTCGCCACCGGTTATCACTCTGTTCAAAACATTTGGATCGGTCACCAAACGTTCCAACAGTTTACGACAAATCGTAAAATCGTGTTCCTCCTGCTCATCTGATAATACCTTCGGCACCAACTTCGCGCATACCTTTCGCATTTGCAAGTCATCGGTTACAATTTAATGCACAGTTAATTTCTGCAAATTCAACTCCTGAGCCATCAAACGATTACTTAAGCGACAAGTTCAGAAATTCTCGCACTTTGGCCACATTTTCATCGGTTTGACGTCCAGAACGTTGTTCGTCTTCAACGTTTTCCTGGTCTGCTTTGAATCATTTATGATCATTGAATGATATATCATTGAATGATATATGATTTGAATCATATCTGAAATTTAGATTACACTGAATTAAAATTTCCAATTCGATGTTTTTCAGTTACATATTACAGACATTATTTAAAGAATAAACTACAAATAATTGAATAAATATTGTTATTTTTTTTTATAAATTAGGGATCAGCCAAAACATGAAAGTAGCAACTACGCTTTGATTAATTGAGATCGTCTTCACGACAAATGGTGTCGGGGACAAAAACTATTTCAGTGGGTGAATATCACGATATTCTTTTTATTTTCGGAGACGCTATTGCTAAACAGATTAGCAATATACCAGGACTTTTTCAACGTATTCGTGAGAATAGATTAGAATGGTGCCAGATTTACATAGACTCAAATGGGAACATTTTGAACACAATTAATCATGTGTTTCTTAATGTAACGAGAATCGTTCAAAACTTGTTATGATGTGAAAAATTAGGACTTAGGTGTGGAAAATTAGTAATTTCAAATTTACCATTAAACTACATTAATGTGTAAGTTTTTTATTTTTTCTTGTAAAATAACCAAACCAAATTTTTGCTGAAATGTATGGAATAATAGCTATAAAAACTTATATATTATTTTCAATTACTTTTTATTTAACATGTAAAGAATCATTGTTTAAATTTACTAAGGTTATTTTCCTTACACTCTGTATCGTATTATCATTACCTAGTATTGCCTTTATCATGTTATCTTCTTGAACATCATCTATAATATCTTAAAAATTATAATTACAATTTGAATATGCCTTCATTTTGTAATATAAAGCATTAAACATCATGACAAACAACAAAAGCATAATAAGTATGTACATTTCACTATAGCCCACTAAACATAGTTATTCAATTTTTCCTTCAGATGTCTTTGATCGGCCCAAGATAATTACAAAACCCATACGTTAAACCGTTATGGCGACTATTGTATTTTGTTTACGTAAATTACTAATAACAGTTGTGCACAGCATCTTCATATAAAATTCTTTTACGCAATAGATTACCATAAAACTTTTATAAGCCTAAGGTAAGAAAGTTAATATCTATAATTGGTTTCGAATATAATTCTTGTAAGGAGAACTTTTGCTCGACGTCTGATTAGAATAAATCGCCAGTCATTTGTCGAGAGGGTATCAAATCTGCCTTATGTTAAAATATTAATTAATCGTCACATAAAAAATAAGTTAATAGAAATTTATTCTACGCGTAATAAGATGTAAATAAAATGTATTTTCATTGTATTTCTTAGCGGTATGAGACCAGTAATAATCCAGTCAGTATTTACAATAATTCAACTTGGCATATTTATTTTTTGATACGACGGAAAAAGAATGTTTTTCAATCAAAAGTATCTATCCAGATATGAACTGAACGCTATTTTATGTTATATCTTACCGCCTTTTAATCTAAAATATTTATTCACTACATTTCCTTACGTAAAAGAAATGAGACATTTCTAAATTTCCAGAAATATAGTGGACATTTAGACGTATTTCAGTTATTTTATTTAAAATGAATTTTCATCAAATATTGGTTACCACAGTTAAATATATATTTCCTTAAAAATATTAGGTGTTTAGGTACTTAATTCTCGGCTTTTTTTAACTATCTTTAAATATCTATCTTAGATATTAATTTAGTAAAAAAGTAAATGCAAACTTAATCATCGAAGTAAGCTCCCTTAGTTTCTATACAGTTTCACTACCTTTCAGACAAATGTCGATTTCCATATAGAAAAAACTCTACTAGTTTTGCTGTATTTTGTTGCAGGATTGGATGAGATGAAGATCCGAAGGGGCCAAGTCCGGCAAGTAGTATAAAATCATTTTTCTACCATAGCGTTACTAGCATAAAGCAGTTGCTACAGCCAGCAGAGACTCATAATACACAACAAAACAACGGGGCGTCCCAAAAACAATGTCAAGCCGGAAACGGGTGATAGGCCATACCGTTTTTGAATCCGGACTAAATACGCCATCTATTAAAGTCACTTACCAAAATAGCGTAGTACATTTTTTTTCCAATACATTTCATTAAAGTTGGGCGTTATAATAATTTTAAGTTCGTAGTTGGGCGTAATTTTAGACTGCAATTTACAGAATGGTTATTCAGGGTTACATCACAAAAAAAAAGAATAAAAAAAAAAGATTTGTAGTTACAGTACAAGTAATTTATAAATTCTTACAAGAAAAATCATCACAGGGTGTCAATTTTCTCTATTTTTTTTAATGCGAATTTTATTACATATATTTTCGTGACCTTTTAATATTATTATTATTATTTTATTTATTGGGGCTTTCAGTCAGTTAATAAATGTTATTTTTTTATTACTTTGTTAACGTTTCGATTCAATAACGAACCACCCTCAGAATAATTCTACAATAAACCTTATTTTTATAAAAAACACTAATTTACATCTAAAAACTGACCAATATCTAATTAAACAATTAATTTCCCAAATATTTTTACTAAGATATGACATTTTTTAAAAAATTTTAAATGACATATATCTATATACATATATATGTATGTATATATATATATATATATATATATATATATATATATATATATATATATATATATATATATATATATTATTAAATGTATTTTCCTTGCCGTTTAATACAATTTTTTTGTTTTTTTTTTGGGGATTTTTGGTCAATTATTAATAAATCATTATTAATATTATTTTTTACTATTTTATTAACGATTCGGTTTATTTTAAAACCATCCTCAGAACAATTCAGGTATATCTTATTGAATAATTCATTTTTTATAGTTTTTTACATGAACTTTTTTTGACTTTTTTTTATTTTTCAGTTCTTCACCACGCATCCCACACTGGCATCCGCATTCCTTCAGGGTGAGAGCTGTCTATGCACTGATTTTGCGTTGCTCGAACTCTTTACCTTAATAACGTTGTATGTGGTATTCCAAGCTTCTTCTCCACCATTAAGGTTCTTCATCATGTTCTCCAAAGTGAACAACTCTCCTATCCTCGAAACAAAATGTTCTCTTATCAGATCCCATCGCCGGCAAACGAACATGGTATGCTCCACGTCATCCACTACGCCTCGCTGTACGGACATTGAAACACCCGTGGCCAGACAATACCTGATTAATATAGTAGTCCGCTTCGCCGCAGATCCTATCCATCCACTCTTTGATGTTGGGTATGGCTCTGTAGGTCCATCGGTCATATCTTCCGTGGTTCTACTCTTCTTGCCATCTATTGAAAAGTCTATGCCTTGCATCTGCTTTGGAAATACCAGAGTACATTTCCGATCTTTATCGTGCAAGTAAGTGTATCGGAGGGACGCCCGCAGTGACCCTCACGACGTCCGCATAAATCGTTCTATAGACGCTGCAGATTCTCAATGAAGCCGCTTGCTGTTTCCTCGTTAGCTTTTGTTTTATTTTCACCTTTGTAGTCGCATTATATTATACCACACCGAGGCTGCGTACAATAACTGGGAGTAAATTACTTCCATTAATACTCTCCTTTTTGAGGCTATAGGCCCTCCGATGTTAAATAAAGCCCTCTTAGGGCTTTTATTTAAAAGCCGTAAGAGGATTGTCAGTGTTTTTCTGCCTTATGAAAGAAATTCTAGTCCTTGGATCTGGAGAGCAATGACTCAACAAAATCAAATCGTCTACACTTATTTTCAACTGTCAATTCATATCGAACCCAATTACACTGCTTTTGACTTTGGCCTAGCGAAATGGCTCGAGGTGTTCCCGTCCTCCAAGTTCATGTCCAAGCTTTAGCAGTGTAGAATAAGGATTTTCTTCCAGCAGTGCTTCCAATTAATCAAGCTCCGTTTTTTTAGGTCTCTCGAACGTACTACAGCATTTAAGCCAAAATTTACGATTCAGAATTCTTGAAACCACCACAACTACTATACGAAACAGTATTATCTCCCAATACAGCATAGATTATATCCTGAGCGTCCACAGCAATTTTTTTCCAGTTGAAAGTAAAAAAAAATCTTTTGGACGACATCGCGTTCACAATTGATTTTTCAAGTTATATTCACTGTAGGCTCATATACGATGGATATTTTTTAAACAAGCTCAGTGTGTGAATGAGAGTGAGAATGACGCGCAATCGCCGGAGTGTCTGCTCCGTCTGCCGCGTCTGCTCCCAGCATGATTTGCGCACGTTTAGGCGCCATTTGCAGCCGTATCGTCTGTCTGTGTGCTAAGCTGTAGAAGTTTATAATGTTTAAGAAAATCGAGTTGCCCACCAACTGTAAGATACGATCTGTAATTCGATTAATGAGTGCAAGAAACTTGGCAGCAGCGAAAATTCACCGGTAGATTTGTGAGGTTTTGAGAATGTTCAAGGACGGGCATGTGCATAATGAACCACGTCTTGGTCGAGTTTCTCTGAGTTCCAAAGATTTGGAAAACCAAACAAAGAACCGACGATTCATGATATCAAAATTATCAAGTGAATTTTCACAGGTTTTAAGGTTAGTTTTTTACACCATAGTTTCGGAAAGAGTGAATTATCGAAAATTGTTTTCTAGGTGGATTCCAAAACTGCTTTCTGAAGATTACAAAACAAAGAAGATGCATTAGACCACGTCATTACATTAGATGGGACTTGGGTGTCTCACATGACTCCTGAGTCCAAGCAACATCAATGGAACAGCGACACGCATTGTCTCCAACCAGAGTGAAAGCCAAACAGACAATTTCTGCACGAACGATCATGGAAACTGTATTTTGAGGCAAGAAAGGGATTTTGCGATAGACAGGCGGCAAATTTCTTTGACGTCGGAATTGAAAGAGTTGTTGAGCGGTATGACAAATGTTTGAACAAAAAGGGAAATTATGCAGAAAAGTAGATAAAATTATGAAGAATATGGAAAAAAATTAAATATTTATATGTTTTTCTTACTAAAAACGGACCTTATTTAAAAAATATATCTCCAATTATACTGAAGCTGAAAGATACCGCTTTAAAATAACTATACGGCGGAAAAAAAAATTGATTCGAATAATTCTGATTCTGTAATCGATGGAATGTAAAGACCGAGAATTCCGTTGAGAACCTGTATTAATATAAAAATATAAATTGAGAAAATATACTAATTAAACCAACTTTAAAACTCAAATCAAGGAAAAAATAAACTGGAAACTTTTATTTACCGATTCATACAATGCAGAATGAAAACCTCAAGCGTATTTTCATTGCAATTCTAATGAGAATTTTCTTTAATCTCGTTCTCGAAGATATTCATTTTCATCTTCAAACTGAATTATTATTACTATTTTTTCTAAAGAGCGCGATTTGCTTTTTTGACTACTGTCGGGTTCTAAACGTTAAATTCAGTTGGATGCATATCTGCGAAAAAGCTGAAGAATAATATTGAAGCCGTAGAATTTAGTGGCTTAATTTTATTTTATTATGGAGATCTTTAGGAATAACATGAACGAGACTCTCGTTTAAATTGTCAGCTATCTTTATACTAATTATTGTTACTAAAAGCCTAATTAAAATAAAATAAAAGACACCCCATGTGTTTGCGTATTTTTTCATTGTTCTACAATATTATTGATCTCTTCTTGTATATTACAACTAAATTTTCTAAACAAAAACAGTATCTTTCAGTTTGTTTACAGTATAGATTAATACATACAGTGGATTCCAAAAATATTTACACACCCTATTACAAGACACCCTATTTAAAGAATCATTCTTTCAGACGCAAAAAAATGAAATATTTTTATTCCCGCATATTTTACTGTTCTTACCCCATTTTAACTTCTTGAAATTTTTAATTAATTAATGAAATGAATTTTAAGAAAAAAAAATTGTAAAATATTGTTTTTATACAACCTGACATTCTTTATATTTTTTGAAAAATATTTTTGGTTATGTGCAATGCTAAAAAAAATGGCAAAATAATTTTAAAAAAGTTGTTCCAATGAAAAATATTTATGTAGGGTGAATAATAGAGATAATAATATATAATAATAGGCAGAGTAGCATTCAGCGGCAGTTCGTGGGGAAAAAATAGGTGGGGTACGTAACCAAAAATTTTACATTTCTTCGTATTATACACACACACAGCAAAGTGTGTAAAATACGAGTGTAACTGTCAGAAATCAAATTTTCAAATAGGTACCTAGATAACAAAATGTTGCTAAAGTCACCATAGGACTATGACCATTAAATCTGTTTGTAGTTGAAGTCCATCCTCCTAAATTTCTGAGCAGCAAAGTGGTCGATGACTTGATCATTAAAATTTGAAATTGACTTCACAAGTATTTTTTTCAATAGATAGGATTACTAACGTGCACAGGCGTTCCTGGCCTATAGTGTTTCTTAGAAATGTTTTGATTCCTTTGAGGGTCGAGATCTTTCACTTTCCATAGTCGTCATAGGGACGGTACACAAAACAGTCAGCAATTCCACAGATTCACTAAAGGTTGATGTTAAATTGTTTTAGATAAACATCTGTAACAACGGCACAACCCGACTGTGTTTCATAAAATCGTCCTGTCTGTACATTACCGACAGTTAATTTTTTAATTTTAAGTAATTTATGTTTGCAAACAGGTTACACACAGTTTTAATGTATCCATTTGGAAAGACGGCACGATATTCACCAAATTGTTCAGTTTCAAATAAATTTACAACAGTTAGGTATACATCGAAACTAAAACATTTATGAACCTGTGTGGTTAAGGTATCACAAATTTCATTGCATATCTTGACATTCGGATTTGGGTCCTCTTTGACAGTAAATTTCCGTTTCTTTCTGCGATTTTCTATGATCGTTGTAGATTCTTTACCAGTTAAGTCACCAAATTCTTGATTAATTTGTATTTCTATATTGCCTCTAATATTTTGAATAGCTGCTGAAAAAGTTACCAAATTCTTCTTAACTTTAAGTGCATCTAGTTGCCTGCTTTGCAGTTGATCAGATCAGATCACATCAGAATATTGCAGTGAGGCATTATTTTATTGAAGAAAAACAACCAAAATTTAAAATTATCGTCCACCAAATAATTTATTAATGCCTGAGCTTGATTAATAAAATTTTTATTCAACTCGGCGTCTATAATTTCTTCATGGCATGTTTGCAATCCTCCTTTTAAATGTAAACAGTATTGACACATTTAGACGTAAAGTTCCATTTGGTAGGGGCTGCACGGGGTAGACGTTTTTTCACGACGCTGTCCAGAACAGTTGTCCTTTTCGATGATGGAAAAAAGAAAGCGAAAAATACAGACAGATTTGCAAAAAACACCTTTAAACATTTTTCTATTGTACAACATTTCTATTGTACACCACTCAATTATTAGAATTAATTGGTGAACATAGCAGTGCATTCTGTGCACTGCTATGCACATTATATGCAATACTGTGCATTCTTATAAATGTTTTTAATTTTGTACTCCTCCGATTGTACCTCTCATCACGGAAGCACCATCATAACTTTGGGCTATGAGTTTCTTAGGTTCTTTGCTTATTCCTAACTCGCTTAGCACCGTCGTTAGAATTTCGTCTGTAATTCCATCTGCTGTGTGATTTTTTGGTAAAAAGCCCCAGAATCTCTCGTAAATTTCGACATTTTTAACTTTTTTTTTGTTTGGAGATGCCTAGAAATAATTTATTTTTAGAGTCTTTTAAATGAGCTTCTAAAATACTGCCTATTTCGGCCATCAAATTTACTAGCCCTTTGAAAACGCCAGAATTTTAGAAAAGTGTAGGTTTGGTCATGCCCACGTAAGGCAAGCTCAAATGCGCCACAGAATTTTATACCGTCAGTTAACTTAGACAATATGTAACGATTGGTATCAACAGTTTTATTATGATTTTTAATAGTCCCAATGTGCACTACTGAGTTGAGAATGAATGTCTGTCTTCATCAACATACTAATTTCTAGCTCATTTTTCAAATGTCTGTGAAATAGAATGCTATTTTACCATTCGCCTCCAAATGTTTCAAAACACCGTGTTTAATCCAACCAAGATCAAGATCGCTCGCTCTCACTGGTTTTCTGACTTGTGCCAAAATGAACGGAAAACAATAAAATTTATTTGTCTCGAATCCCCATAACCACCAATACTTCTCATACACGGTTTTATTAAAAGTGCGTTTGTATCTTCCTTTTTGAGTAATATTAACTTGCACGATTTGCAGAATCGGTGTCGATCGTCCAAGAATTTTTATGACAATTCGGTCCTCAAAGTGACATTATTTCTATTCATATATTGCACTGAATTCATCTTCACTATTGTAATCATTCAAAACATACACTTTGCAACCACTCGAAAAGCCAAAAAACGTAATGGCGAAAAACACCTGACTATTGAGAATGGGGCATCACCCAAGATATGACGTTATAAATGCGTTTATTCTCCAGGTTACTAGCGAAGCGATGCATTGCTGTCTTTGTTTTTCGCACACGATTGTAAAGAAAACAGTAGTTGGCACAAACTTGTCTGTGCCCAAAGCACGTATTCTTTAATCGGTGCGCTTCGGCAACTCACGAGCTATTTCGTTACCGCGAATGACATTGACAGAAGCGTGATCATAGACAGAACAGAGAATAAATTAATATAAAATCTGTAATTTTTTTTTCCACTTCATTTTTTAATTTTTTAGGTAGGGACGTGCCCACGTGCCCTTATGGACCGCCACTGGTAGGGTTCTAATAGAACTTTTGAAACTGGGGGGTCATCATAGGACATTGCCCAAATCGACACTCCGATGCCGTAGTTATATTGACTATAACGTTTGCATGTTGTAGTTTTGCTGACAAGTTTATGAATTCTGTTGGTAGCTAGTGTAACTTGGCTATTATCATGCTAGCGGATGAAAGTAATATTGGTAGCTTTCTCTAGAAAGCCATATGTCGATCCTCTGGGTTCTTTTTTTAAATCCTTAACAGGGGCGTTTTCTATGCGATCAGCTCGAATCGTTCTTCAAGCAAGGAATAAGTTTTAAGAAGGAAAAAAAAAATAAAATAGTTATCCAAAAAAATGTTATTTCCTTCAGGAACAAATCCTAATGTCATTCTCTTTGAAACTGAACTTTCCGAGGTCATATTTGAATATTTTTGGATTTTCCTTCATAAAGCTCAAATTTCACGCAGTAACCATTTGGGTTATTCAAACACCAAAACTTAAATTCGAAACCTATCGGTTTTCCCCCAATGAACTGCTTGAAATTGTAACGCCCAGCTCCCAGCTGTTCCACAGCTTCATCCGAGAACCATATTTGAAGTAATGGATAAACATTTTTGAAATTTTGAGGATAATTTATTAGTGGCCTTACTGTTTTGAATTTATCCTCTGGATCAGTGGTGATCACTAAAATGAAGATATCACTAAAAGTGATCACTAAAATGAAGATATTTAAAAATTTATAGGAATCTGTCTCAAAAAATAGCGTTAGAAAGAGCATTATTGAAGTATCCGATGATTTTCCCAGTACATTCTTTTGTTTGGCAGTTTTACATATCCAGACAAAAGCAAGATACTAAACTTGAAGAGATTTAACACTAAACACCAAATCACTTTTTTTAACTTCTCGATGCACGTTTCGCTAACCATGTTAGCATCATCAGGAGATGATTTAATCTACGATTAAATTAATTTAATCTAAGATTAAATCATCTCCTGATAATTAAATTAATTTAATCTAAGACTAAATCATCTCCTGATGATACTAACATGGTTAGCGAAACGTGCTTCGAGCAGTTAAAAAAAAAGTGATTTGGTGTTTAGTGGTAAATCTCTTCAAATTTAGTGTTTCACACCAAAGGTTCCAATAGAAGAATTGAAAAGCAAGATGATCAAAAACTTGTAAAATCTTCTGGTAATATCGTATATGATTCATTTCCATCATTATACTTCGAGTATGTCATTAACTAGTTAACTGATTGCATAGCTCCTCTTCAAATTCTAATGGCCAAAACTCCACAATTTCTTCTATGTTGCCCGACCAGTCCCCAGCTTTATTTTAACTTTTTAAATCAAAATGTTTCTTTTGCTCTACTTCAAATTATATAGGTTCCAAAGACGTTTTTTCTCAATCCTTGGCTTTTTATGTTTTGATTCAAATTTGTTTCTTAAAGAATACTTCTTTGGCTTTTTATTGGATTTCGGAAATTAAACTTCGTTCTTTCATTATTACGCGAAACTAGTTCAACTTGCGAACACACAGCTAGGAGGCCACGACCAAACAAATTCACACTGTCAACATTTACTATATTTTAATCTTCGGCGACCTTGTTGACGTCTGTATCTGCGCCCTCTTCAGGTGGAAATAAGGTGATATCAATAGATTCTGTACCGGCGACTTCATCTTCCATATCAGATTCGTCCAAACAAGCTAACAATTCTTCTGTTGTAAGAAGTCTAAAAATAATAAAAAATAACATTTTTCAAGGATTATTTTAGGCATCCACTACACTTATATTTTTATTTTCATAGAAGCCTAACATATGAATTTTCATAGAGTTGACTTTGCTACCCTATAAAACATAACTTTAAAATTATCTAAATATTTTGCTTCTCAAATGTCATTGATCAAATTCATTGCAATATATCTAAATATAAAACTAAATAAAATAATAATATTTAGTATATGTGTTGGTATAAAAACTTACGTCATGTTCGATTTTTTGCTTCTCTTTACTTTCACCTGACGTCGACACCATGTTTGCAAATAAAACATCACCAGCTTTTGACAGCATTGAGAAAATGTCTACAAATAGAAACTGGAAGACTGATGTCGAAGAAACATCTTAAAATGGGTTGTATACCAAATAAAAAAAACATTAGTTCTGAAAATAGGTAATTAGTGCTATTTCATTAAGCATAATTAATGTTTGAGTTAAGTAAAAGTACGGTTGGAGATAACGTGCAATGCTACAAAAATGAGGTTAGAATTTTTCCAAAGAAGCAAACAGGCCATCCGAAATTATTAAAGGACTAACGCTATATTTTAAAATAAGTACCTAAAAACCATAAAATTAGTCAACCTCAAGCTCAACATATTGGTTGAAAACCATTCTTAAAAAGTAGTCAGCACCGAAACAATACGCCGTTGTATAAGAAAATATGGATATCATGGACGTGTGGTCCGGAAAAGTCTTTGTTAAGTAAGAAAAATATTAAAACTCGACTGGACTAAGGAGTACGTTTTGAAGCCAAAGCCATCATTGGAACGACGTTATTTTCTGTGATGAGTCAAATATGTTGAATTTTGACTGATTTTGATGATTGTTCCAGATTGAGGTGATTGAGTGTATAAAAATAATATTTAGGTTTTTTTTCTTAAATTTTTAGAATTAAACCCATAATTTCGGAACTTTGTTATACAATAATTTTTATAGGAGGTAAGAACGGTACAATACACGGAATTTTTTTTTTTTTCGTTAATTGGAACTGCTAGAATAATATTTAATATAGGCTGCCCGAATATTTTTAGGATTCATTGTATGAACTATTTACAAATATTAATTATACAGTAGGGCAATAAGTTAGGACATTCGTTACTTAATTTGCAAATACAGCCTGTTTATTTTTGTTCAACCTACAATTTTAATCCAGTACTGTTTCTTCGATCGGAGTGAAAATAGATCTATCATTAGACTTTAAGCATGTTTAACGCCATGAGACAAAAAAAAAACAATTTTGCGAATGCACAAGCGAAGAATGTCGATTTCCGAAATCTCTCGATCTACAAGTACCAGTCGACACGTAATTGCTAATCTCATTAAAGATCCTAAAGAGGTCAGAAAAAAATACTCTGTATTGACAGACACAAAAAAGTGCAATCTTACATACGGGCTTATAATAACTCAATAACATCTCGTCAGATTGCGCATAAAGCAGGTATTTTTACTAACATAAAAAACCTTAGAAGAGTCTTTCAACCAGCTTCACAAATTCAGAAGAGAATGAACACCACTACTAAAAAGATATCGAAAGCAGTTCGCTCATGAGCATGTTCGTTGGTAAACTGGATGCTTTTCATGGCTTGAGAAAACAAGAAAACATTTTCTCAAATGGGTGGGAGGTAGCGTCGCAGTTTGTGTAATCATCGGAAATGAAAAGACTGGCTAAATGAACGTTCAGAACTACCTAAATATGAACTATGTTCACAACTAGAGAAATTGAAACTCCAAACAAGAATTTCGAGTTGTCTCGAAAGAAACGAGTCAGTAGACAGTTATACTTTTTATGGTTAGCGAGTTATTTTCTTCACATACATTAGAGATCTTTGATGCTGTTTGAATTAGTATATAACTGGAGTTCTCGATTTTATCTCTATGGCCGTATACCTATTTTTTGAGTGTGGATATAAGCAGTTACAATCAATTAACTAACATATTTCGTCAACACAAATGCAACACGGTTTGGACTTTTTGACTTAAGTAGTCAAATATCGAAAATTCGAATAATAGTATACGTTGAACAAAAAACTCAAAAGTTTAATTACAATTTTCATTTTTTTTTATTTAGTACTCAAAACTATCCACTTTATCTTAAATTTGAATTAATATTATATTATTTTCTTTTTCCCAGACAATCGATTTCCTTTTTCGGGGAGAACTATCAGCTCCAAAATCGTTAAATTCAATTGGTTGCATATCTGTGGAAAAGCTAAAATATTATATTTCAGCTGTCAGATGATTGGGATTTATTCTGTTTTATTTTCGGAATGTTGCGGGGCAAATTGACGCTGATTTTCGTTTAGGATTTCAGTAAAGTACTTTTTGAAAGCCACTTGAACGCGTTTAAATTAAGTGTGCTAAGTTTAAAGTGGAATGTTTATACTGTCTATAATAAGCGAGGAAATATCAGCTTTAGAGATTATTGTGGTCAGTGGAAAAATTTTAAAATTAAATTTAAGTTAAATCCAATATTCTGAGGAAATAATATTACCAATTCGATTTTTTTTTTAGTTTTCAATATTTTTTATTCTAAACTGACTCCTCATCAATAAATATAATGCTGAATACAAATGGTGATACAAATTTTTGAAGCATTCCTGGTATTCAATTTTGGAAATCGCTTCCAACATGATTTTTCGTTCAAATCATTTTTTTTAATATACTTGGTACCCTATCCAGGACGCGGCGATATACATACAGTATGTTCAAGAAAAGGATTTTCAACCCCCTTAAAATGTTTATTTCTGGGCCGATATTCATTAACTTTCTTTTGTTGGATAGATTTCAAAAAACTGCATTAAGAAAGTGTATCACATGTTTTTTTTACTAATATCATAGCTAACTGCGTCAACTTTTATGGCTCCATTTTCGAGAAGTACTATTAGCGCTTTTTTTTTAGAGAAAAACTAACAACGGATTCTTGATCAGCACCACCTTAAACGAAAATGTACCGATTTTTATGGTTCTAAGTTAATGGGCGTCCTTGATATTATTTTATAATATTTTTACAATAATAATAAATAATTAATAATTTTTCTAATAATTACAGACTATTTTTTAACAAAAAACTTCCTTTATTTACAGGTCGATCTAAATTGATATTATAAACTTAAATACTCTTCATTCGGCCATTTTCTATCAAGCACTTTTCAATACGTCGTCGGGTATTGTTCACTATTTTTCTCAATTGTTTTAGATAATGCTACGGCAAGCCTGTCTAATACGGTCACAAAGATCGTCTCGAGTTTGGAAACCCGAAACATAAACCTTATTTTTAATTGTCCCCAAGAGAAAAAAATTAGGAGGCATGAGGTCAGGGGATCTCGGCGACCAATTAATTACAGGACTGTTTCGTCTAATCTAACGATTTGGAAAATTATTATTTAACCAGTTTCTTAGGTTAATTGCATGATGAATGTGTGCCCCGTCAAATTGTAAGTGGAAATCATCAAACTCATTTTGTAAAAATTTAATAAATCTAGCTGCATTCAAATTTCGATCAAAAGAATATAGTTCAATAATAATGTCATTTAAAATACCGCACCAAACGTTCACCTTAGTAGAATATTGTTTCTTAGATCACCGGATGTGGGTTATCTTGAGCCCATAAACTAATATTTTGTGATGATACGATACTATTTGTCGTAAATACGGCTTCATTTGTGTATAAAATATTTTTTAGAAATGTAGGATCTTTTATGTATATGTCTTGTTTCTATAAACAGTATCTCATTCTTCTTTCAGTATCACCAACTTCAAGTGTTTGAAGAAATTTTGGGTTAGAAGGTTTCCTGTTATTTTTCTTCAAGCATAACCAGATAGTTCTTTTCGGGATATTTAAAATTTTACTAGTGTCCTTAACGCTTGAGTGTGGATTCTCATTAAAATAATCAAGAACTAATTGCGTTGCTCGAAATTCACGATGCTGATTAGGAAGTTTATTAACAGTTCCGTTTTAATCAAAATATTGGTTTATGCAAGGCACTATAAAATCATTGATGTTTTGTTCTGGATGTCTTCTATTAAATTATTTTGGTGCTTCACGAAAAGTTCGCGTTCCATTACCAACTAATCTTATAATTTCTACTTTTTCTTCTAAAGAATAAATCATTATTGCCGTTTGAAATAACTATAACACAAATCAATCAAAGTGACATTTGTTAATTAGTTTACAATTTTTGATTTCCATGGCATACGTAGTTATAATAACAGAAAGTACATGTAATTATTAGAAAAATTATAACATAAATATGACAAATATCTGGAACACCCAGTAATTTAGAACCATAAAAATCGGTACAGTTTGGTTTAAGGTGGTGCTGGTCAAGAATCCGTGTTAGTTTTTCGCTAAAAAAATCCTAATAGAACTTCTCGAAAATGGGAGCCATAAAAGTTGACGCAGTTGACCATGATATTAGCAAAAAATCATCTGCTACACTTTTTTAATGCCGTTTTCCTCCAACAAAAGAAAGTTATGAAAATTGGTCCAGAAAAAAAAAATTAGGGTGGTGGTATGTCCTTATCCTATATATATATATATATATATATATATATATATATATATATATATATATATATATATATATATATATATATATATATATATATATATATATATATATATATAAAAATGCAGGGCTTTAAATCGTCAAAAACTAAAGAAGTAAGAAACATATCACATCTTATTAATATTATACTGCAGTAGAATTAAAAAAAAGCAGAAATTGCATCAGAATAATAAAAAATATTGCAAATTGAAGTCATATCAATTCAAGAGGAAATGAACTAAAAATACATCTAACATTTCCCTACACCTTCTTATTCCGTTTTTTCTTCATCTAAACCACTTGTAAAATTAGCATAATTGAAGTAATCGTCTTATCGGAATTGATAAATTTAATGAGAACTAACCGAATATAGCGTATTAGTAATTTGTTGGAAAACATAAAAACCAAAGCTTTAAATATAACTACCAGTCATTTTTCTACAAGGCTATGTTTTATTTGAAAAAGCACTTTGAAATTAACATAATTGAACCAATCGTCTTATCGGTAAGAAAATTGGAAATTTAACTGGAAATGGCCTAATATAGAAGCCATCGAATAAGATTTAGTGCTTTCGAAAAAAGAAACTCTGTATCAAATTAAATGTAAATGTCACATTTGCTACACGTTTTGGAAGCATTTAAAATGGTACAACTTACTGATTTATTATAATCTATCCATGATTAGCATCTGGCATCATGGACTTAATTAATTCCTCCTTCCCGTTACCTATATACTACTATGATCAAAAGTAAGGTGACTTTTAAAATTAAACCCAAAGTATTTATTTATTAATCCAAATTAATTATCTCTTCTCTATTAAAATCATCCCCTCCTTTGAAATACACTTATTCCAACGTTTTTTCCAGTCTTCGAAACAATTTTTATACTCGATTCTGGTATTTCCATCAAAGCCGCCAACGATCTTAAATGATTCCTATGAATTTGTGGTTTATTCAATCGAGGAAACAAAAAATTGTTTTACCACAGTATTTGTCAATATCTACAATCCCTCTAATACATAATCAGCGATTACTCACTATAAGGTCCTTGATTTTGGTAATGTTTTCTTTACTGGGTGACGGAATCATCCTGAACGAAGTTCGTCTTCAACTGCTTCTCTATCATCACTAAAGCTCTTGTTCTACTTCTAAACACTGTTTTCGCATAGCTTATAAATTCATGGCTCTACATTCCAATAGGAATTGTATCCGCTCAATTGTTTTGAGCTCTAGAAACTAATTTCTTATGGTGCGTTAGTTCACGTTTTTCTATTCTTGACTTATTGTATTCTATTGTTTGTCTTTGCTTCTTCCGTTATTTTCTTCCACGTATCTCTGTCCTCTATCTTTTCCCATCATGTTTGTATTTCCAATTTCCTTACATCTTCCCGCACCTGATCCTCCCACATACTTTTCTGTCTCCCTCTTCCTCTGTTAATATCTGGTCTCCACATTGCGAAATCTCCGCACTTTTATGGCCTTCACTATATCTTCTCCTTTCAAGATGGTTTTTATTTTAAAATTCATTAACGTTGTTCTGCAACTTTCTTTAATCCATATATTCTTCTTACTACCTTTCTTTCGAATATTCGCAAATTTTCCTGTTCCAAGTATGTTAAATTCATTACCTCCGCACCATAGATCACCACCGGTCTAATAGCGGCTTTATATACCTTCATTTTTGTATTTATACCTATGTTTTTTGCTTTTCATAATGCTTTTGAATTTATAATAGGCTCAGTGTCCCGCCTGAAGGGTCTGTGATCAATTTCCATGTTTCTGTCGCTTTTGCTATTTATTATTATTCCCAAATATTTAAAGTTTTCCACTACTTCAATTCCGTAATTTCATATTTTTACTGATTTGGTTGTAACTCTTCTATTTTCTTTCTATATTTCCATACATTTGCTTTTTTCTTAATTTATTGTGAAGCCTCTTTTCCTTGCTTCTTGTCCAATTTTTTGGATTGCTTCTTTCAGGTTTATTCTGTCTCTAACTAGCACAGTAAAGTCGTCTGCGTATGCAACTGCTTGTATCGCTTTATTGATAAGTGTTCCCGTGAAATTACACTCTTTGATTATTGCATCCAGTGTTAATGTAAAGATAGCCCATCTTCCTGTCTCACTCCTAAATTAATCTCAAAATCTTCTGTTTCTCCTTCCACTGTTCTAACTACTGCTTGTGAGTTTTTCATTGCCATTTCTGTTAGTATTATTAGCTTACCCGGTATTTTCATGTCCGTCATAGCTTTTATTACTTGTCCCCGTTTCAGACTATCGAAGGCTTGTTTGAAGTCAATATATACAATTTGTAATTCCATTCCATATTTTTGAGATTTTTCGATTATTTGTATGGTTAATCTGCCTCTCCTAAAACCATATTGATAGTCTCCAATTTTTGCTTCTGTATACCTTATTAATTTGTAATTTATTATCATGGTCAGTGTCTTATATACGTGGAAATGAGTGGAAAAAAAAGGGATAATAATGCCTATTTATAAAAACAAAGAGATCCAAAAGACTATACAAATTACAGGGAAATTACCTTACTTATTTATTATACTGCCTACCATTTTTGAGAATATTTAACGCAAATTCTTTGGTCGATAAATATATCTACTTTAAAAGATCGATCGAATATTTGTGGCTACTTATGCAGCAAAGAAATAAAGACAAACCTGCAAAAATTCTATGCGTTTAAACTCCTATCACAACTAGCTTAGAAATAAGACATGAAGACATTCAAGTTTCATATTTGCCATTCATCGACTGAGTTTTTGTGTGGGCGGAGCTTCACAAAAATGTTGACGAAGTTCGAAAAGGGTGGCCATCAATTTCTTAACAAGTCACTTGACTGTAGTCAAATACAAAGCCTTTATTTAATCAACAATCACCAATTAACTACGACGTACCTTTATTGTTTTTTTTTTCAGTTTTTATAAACAATCTTTTCCTTTGAATTAAAGGGCTTTTCAAATTTAGCGGTATTTTAATTCTTGAATAATACATAGATTTTCCGTTGATTTCAAAAAACTTTTTATTGATAATTGAAGCATGGTGTATGACATTTAAATACGAAAGACAACATCAGCCAGATGACCACCTCTTGCAACTCCACAGACGTCCACTCTTTTGTATCGTCCAATTTTGTCCAATTCCATCGTCCAATTTTGTATGACATTTTGGCATAACCTTGACTCTTATCTCACTAATGACTCGAATAAGTTCATCCTTTAGTTCTGAAATCAATTGTGGATTGTTTTAAATGACCTGGCGTTTCACGTAACCCCAAAAAAACTAATCTAACGGTTTCAAATCACATGGTCTTGGTGGTCTATTAACAACACCGTTTTTTGCAATAACTCAGCTAGAAAATTTTTCTCTCAATGAATCAATTGTTAAATTAGCAATCTTACGTGTTGCTTAGTGAGGTGTAGCGCCATCATGTTGGAACCACATATCCTCCAGATCAATATTATTCAATTCACCCTGCAAAAATCCAGTTATCATCTCTCGATATAGAACACCATTCACAGTTATAGCTTCACCAGCACCATTCTGAAAGAAATAGAGTAGAGCGGGGCTGGTTGATCATATGGCAAGTTGTGCAATCGAAATATCTCGACAACTAAACAATCTACAACAAAAGTGTAAATGACGAAAAGAAGAGGTTATGGGATGGGAATACATAGCGCGACTGTCGATTGCTGTTCGGTGCTCCGATAAAATAAGAGAAAGCTTTGTTTTTTTTGGCATAAAAAATTATTGCAGGTCATCATAATTTTTCTACTATAGTCGTATAAAAACACTTAATAAGGACCAAGTAAGTATTTAAAGATAACTTAACTATTGTTCTTTCGATTATAGATGGTTATTTATTTTTAACTCTTATGATTTTTTTATAACCTAATTTTTATTTCGTTGCCTCAACTGGAGCTAGTTGAGCAACGCGCGTTCAATGCTTGCTCAACTAGCCCCACTAGATGTTCATTGTAGAAAATAAAATTAAAACCATCAACTAATTTGTGAATGTGGTAATTCTACACAAAGTTTACTAATTAAAATTACTTATATTGTTAATTATATTAATGATTATTATTACATTTTAAAATGCGTACATATAAAAGAAAGACCTCAAAGGTTTAGGTACTAGTCATGAATTGAGTGATGCAGCAAAAGCTGCAGAGGAGGAAAAAATGCGTGTAAATGCTGCAGCCAAACAATTTAATATTAGCAGGATGACTTTAAAGAGATATGTTTGTATTAATTGTGATAGAGACAAAGATGATTAATAATTTGGGATTGTTTATCATCTAGCGATATTCTTGATCTTATAATTAGTTACTACTTTAATTTAATATTTATTTGTGTTATAATTATTCTTAAATATGTAATTTTAAATATAAAAGTGTAATAATAATCCAATGATTGGACAGATTTCATTTTGTGTGTTTTTAATTTTATTTTTCCAGGGATATAAAAACAGTATGAGTATGTAATAATCATAATAAATAAATATTTGCATGTTGATTACAATTATTTTGTATTCAGATCATGCTATACAGTCATCAAGTCCATTTTTACCATTGCTCAAATAGCCCCATACCCATGCTCAACTTTGAGCAATTTGGAGCGCTCTCTCATTTCCGATAATAACTTTTAAACTTGTATTCAGATCATTTTTACATCGCTAGGCGTTTTGGAGAAGAGTAAATTACGAATCTAGTAGAGTAAGAATTAATTATATCCCATGCATATTCTCAAAGTTATGGGAGATCAAGCGAAAAGTTGCTCAATAGTCCCGCTCGACCCTACACCCAACGTCTTACATTAAAAATTCCCCTCACCTTATTGAGCTTCTTCTAAAGCACAGTATTTCGATAGTGACATTCTTTTTTCGATATTGTCTGGTTATTTAAAAACATCCCCCTTCCAGAAACTTTAGACTTTCTAAATCTTAAAAATATTTTTTTTTAAACAAATTCGTGGAGCTCCTATGGGCTTCTTTGTTCCTCCAGTTCCTCATAGCCAATATTTTTATGGAACACTTTGAATCTCAAACCATTAACAGCAGTCCGTTGAAACCTATTTACAGGTTCAGATATGTAGATGATACAATTGGTCATTGTAGATGAATCAATTGGCTACACAGAATACAATATTTAAATATGTTCATTTCGAATTTGAACACTATACATCCCATCCAATGTACAATGGAGACTGAAAACAATTCTGCCCTCCCTTTTCTTGACGTTTTGATATCAAAAAGGCCAGACCAAAGCTTCTCATATACAGTCTATCGTAAACCTACCGACACAAACCGTTATCTAATTGCAAACTCACATCATCATCCATCCCAATTAAATTCGGTGGTTTAGAACTTAATTCCGTAGAAATGGCACTAATTCAAAACGGCTATGGCATGCGCCAAATAAAAAGGCATATTAATACAGTTCAGGCAGCTGATCATAGCAATCAATCCACTAGAG
Organism: Cosmopolites sordidus; assembly: GCA_031761425.1. Lineage (NCBI taxonomy): Eukaryota > Metazoa > Arthropoda > Insecta > Coleoptera > Curculionidae > Cosmopolites > Cosmopolites sordidus. The sequence goes on along the minus strand of JARFXV010000063.1, from coordinate 1,438,536 downwards.
AATTGTCTCAAAACCCCAAAGCTCTTCTACCATACATCAAGAGAGTTACTGATAAAATTTGCCACGTATTCAAATCCCGTAATCTTCTTTTTGGGGGTACCATATCCTCATTGGACGTTGGCAATTACCATGGCCCATCTAATCCTGTTGGCCGCTGATCTAAATAGTTCGGTTGATGTCATTCCTGTCCATTGCCTCAAGTTCTTCAGCCATGATATCCTTCTTCGACCAGGTCCTCTCATTCCCTCTACTTTTCCTTGTAGTATAACTTGTAGTAAAGAGTATTTTCCTCCTCTCATGACATGTCCAAAATAAGATGCTTTTCGTTTCTTTACGGTGACAATTACTTCTCTTCTCTTGTTCAGCCGCTCCAGAACCTTTTCATTGGTAACGTGGTGTGTCCAGGAGATTCGAAGTATACGGCGGTAGCACCAGAATTCAAATGCTTCAAGTCGTTTTACAGTGTTCTCTGTCAAGGTCCATGCCTCCACCCCATAGTATAATATTGAGAAAACATAGCATCGGAGAGTCCTAATTCGTAGTCTGATGTTTAGTTTTAGATTGCATAATACACCTCTCATTCTGTTAAATACATTTCGTGCTTTTTCAATTCTGATTTTTATTTCTCTAGCGTGGTCCCAATCTGCGTTCAGGTTGCATCCCAGATATGTAATGTTTTGTACCTGCTCTAGTTTCCTGTCATGCAAGTAGAAATCAGCAATTATGTTCTGTTTGCTGATAATCATAACTTTTGTTTTCTCTATATTGAGACTTAGACCGTATTCTTTGCTCTTTTCTGCTATTCTATTGATTAGTATTTGCAGTTCTTCTGCAGTCTTTACTAGTAGTGTAGAATCATCGGCGTAGCGGATGTTATTGATGTTTACTCCGTTAACAATTAGTCCCTCGTCTGTTCCCTCGAGTGCCTCCTTGAACAGTTCCTCTGAATATATGTTAAACAGCATGGGTGACAGAATGTACCCCTGTCTAACTTCTTTTTGGATGTTTATTTGAGACGAAGTTAGGTTTCCTGTTCTGATCGTTGCATTTTGGCGCCAGTACAAGTTGGCTATTATACGCCTTTCAGGTCCATCTATTCCGATTCTTTCTAGGATATTTAACAGTTTATCGTGTTTGACCTTATCGAATGCTTTCGAAAAGTCAATAAAACATGCGTATACGTCCGTGTTCACATCTCTTGCTCTTTGTATGAGTACCTGTATACTGAACAAGGCTTCTCTTGTACCAAAACCGCTCCTGAAGCCGAATTGAGTGTTTCCCATGTGTTCCTCAATTTTCCTATATATACCCTTTCATGTATTATTTTCAGAAAGATCTTTAGGAAATGGCTCATTATACTGATTAAGCGATGTTCGTCACATTTTTTTGCCCGTGTACTCTTAGGAATAGGTATAAACGTCGAGGTTAACCATTCCTCTGGGATTGATCCAGAATCATATATTTGAGCCAGTCTTTCTCCTCTTTCATTTCGGTGACCCAGACCAAATTTACCAATCACATCGCCGTCCGCTCCTTGTCCTATTTTTGCGTTGAAGTCACCCATTACAATGGTGACTTCTTTGTTTTTTGTATTCTGGAGTGCCTTCTTGAGGTGTTCATAGAAAAGCTCATTTTCTTCCTCTGTACTTTGAGTTGTTGGTGCGTATGCGGCTATTATGTTCAGATTGTATGGTACGGCTCTGATCTTCATTATTGCCACTCTGTCTGAGATGGGTAAATATCCTAGCAGTGTATTTGCTATTCGGTTATGCGTTATTATCGCTGTACCGTTTCGATGGTGTGTACCATCTTCGCCCGCATAATATATATTATAGTCTCCCACTTGACATTGCCCTGTTCCTGGCCATCTTGCCTCAGTGCATGTCAGAATGTCTATATGTAGCCTTTCCATTTCCTGTATGCTATTGTGAGTTTTCCCTGCTTGATACATACTTTGCACATTCCAGGTTCCTATTCTAAGTTGTGTTCTGAATAAGTTAGTTGTTTCCCTGTTTATGTCTTTATTGGTAACTCTCAAAACCGTCCTCCCCGGAGATCCGATCGGAGGACTTCTTACTCCGGAACATTTCATCTTGAGATTAGCCATTCCATGGTAGATTTACTAGGGATATCCGTAGATCTTTACTGTAGCGGTTTCCCGTTGCCACTCCAGCCTCCTGCCGTTGACCAATTTCTGGTTCCTCCGCCTTTAAGGACGATTTCTCGCCCTAGGGGCAAGTGGGTGCCCCAGCTCTTGCTAGCTCTTCCTCTCTTAGCAAGAGGGAACTGTTTATACCGACAGTTACTCGGTCCCTACCTACGTTTGCCACCCTAAGGTGTTTCCCGCTCTCCACCGCACGGAGGTGTAGGTTCGGATTTTTCTTTCATCGGGATTAAGACCTTTCGGCATTTCCTAATCCCTCCAGAGCTTTAGAGAGCGTAAGTAATATCGAACCTATATTTACAACAGAAAGAAATATATCCAGTTTCCTTAGACCAATGAAGGATAATATTCCACAAGAGTCACATGGTGTCTATGAGATTCTATGGGATGGTCTATGGAAGCCGAAACGTCGAGATTTTATAAGTCTAAAACGCGATTCTACCCGAGAACCTGGTAATTCTAATATTACCGACCGCGGAAGCCTTTGCGAACATAACATACATACATACATATATATATATATATATATATATATATATATATATATATATATATATATATATATATATATATATATATATATATATATATATGTGTGTGTGTGTAGTGTTAGATTTTCTAGACAGTAGTAGCTGGGTGTCATCACACACCCAACCACAATCCCATATGGAACACACAACAACCTGCGTCTCAGCCTAAATGAACATTTTTGTTGGTTGCTTGACCGCGAAGGAGCCCCACTTATACCATACCATCAAGAATAGGGAGACCCTATCCACAGCCAACAACCCATTGGACGCAGTCCAAGAATATCTAACACTACATTTATATGTCATCCGATGGGAAGTCGGCGAAAACATGGGTTGTTGGCATATATATATATATATATATATATATATATATATATATATATATATATATATATATATATATATATATCATCATATAACAATATATAACATTATATATATATATATATATATATATATATATATATATATATATATATATATATATATATATATATATATATATATATATATATATATATATATATATCATCATATAACAATATATAACATTATATATATATATATATATATATATATATATATATATATATATATATATATATATCATCATATATATATATATATATATATATATATATATATATATATATATCATCATATATATATATATATATCATCATATATATATATATATATATCATCATATATATATATATATATATATATATATATATATATATATATATATATATATATATATGTATATATATATATATATCATCATATATATCATATATATATATGATGTATATACGGAGAGAAGACAAAAAACTCCATGTATACGCCATACGACTAGAGATCGGCGAAAATAGGGCTTGTTTGATTGTGGAAAGGGACTCCCTATTCTTGGCAGAGAGCATTTGTCGGTACCCTGATGAGTCTAACCACCAACAGACGAAACATGTGCCCTTCAATATAGGGGAGGGGTGGGACGCCCTCCCGGTCAAACAACTAACCAATGCTCATCAGCTTGTAACAACCGATAACGGTGAATCTCCCAGTTCCACAAGGCTCAGTTGTGGAACCTCTACTGTTCTGCATCTATACAGGTATCATTTTTAAAATCTTGAAATATTGTACTCTCTATGTGTATGGTGATAATACACAGTAGCTTTATTCATTTTCGTCTTATGACTTTCATAATACTAATGTCTTGATTAACGAAGATATAACAAAACTAACAGCGTTCTCGGACAGCCATCAATTGGCAATAAATTAAGCAAAATGTACTGTTATGGCATTTGATAAGAATCGACATAAGATAGAGAAGGAAAATGTTATAACGGTTGATAATACAATATTGCAGAATGAGATCAGTGACAGAGGTCTCGGACTTAAAATTTCACAATATAATTTATTTTAAGATAATTTATATATATATATATATATATATATATATATATATATATATATATATATATATATATATATATATATAATGGGTACAACGATATACCGCAAGAGTATAAATACTTTAAACCTGTCCAATTTAAAAAAGAAACAAAGGAGATTTAGAAAAGCAATTGGAAGCAATATGCCTACCATAATGATTAATGATTTTGTCCGTGCCTCTATTACCTTGATTCCTCTTTTATTTTCAATAACTAATTTTTTTTGTTCTTTTTTTGTTTCTTATTTGATTGTACTACAACACAATACTACTACAGTACTACAACTACAATATATTTTTGAATTTTCATTTACTGCCTATAAGATTATTATATGTAGTATAGCTTAGTGTATGTGAACGATGTGTTAAATAAGAATTAGGGCTGAGGTTTTACAATCAATACGTCTGCCACCTTGGTTCATTTGCAATTATTTTATATGCATTTTTTACTATATTGCAATATATTGCCATTTTCTGTATTGATCATTGTTAAATGTACAGTAATTATTCACGTATGGGCCCTGGTAGACCACGCGAGGTACAGTTAGAGGCATTTGTTGTTAGCCTTTTTTGCGCCCATAGCGATTTCATTCTCTACTACTAACGTTAACCTTGTGTCTAAAACAGCCGCTATCCTGAATTTCACTTTGTGTAATATTTGTTGATCTCAGGTTCTCTTTCATTGCAGCAATCAATTTATTTATTTCTACTTTAGCTCTACTTCTATTTTCATAAAATTCGACTATTTGTCTAGTTAGCCTACTCGGATTCATCCGTTTATGTGCCCGTAAAACCTAAATCTTCTTTTTCTAATATCGTTATATATATCTGTGTATTGTTTGATTTCTTTGTTTTCGCGAAGTCGGTATGTTGTGCCATTTATTTGTTTAGGGCTTAAGATTTTTCTTATGATTTTTGTTTCCTTCTTTTTAATATCTCTCTTTCTACTCAAAATGAGCGTTTCTGTCTCATATAGACATTCTGGCTTAATAACTGTGTTGTAATGTCTCAGTTTTATATTTTTAGATATAAATTTTTCTACTCAAAATGAGCGTTTCTGTCTCATATAGACATTCTGGCTTAATAACTGTGTTGTAATGTCTCAGTTTTATATTTTTAGATATAAATTTTTTGTTATACATATATATATATATATATATATATATATATATATATATATATATATATATATATATATATATATATATATTATATATATATATATATATATATATATATATATATATATATATATATATATATATATATATATATATATATATATATATACACAGGGTGTTAGGTAAACATGCAGCAAAAATGCAAAGGGTTATTCCTTGTCCTATTCTAAGAATATTTTGTCCTATGATGATTTTTGAAAAACCCCTTTGTTTCGAAGATACAGGGTGAACAAAATTTGCGACAACCATATTCGATATTTATTGATATCATTAATGTAAATAAAAGTAGGGTGTACGTCAATGAGTTTATCAAATACAAAATTTTTTTTTTCGATATCGATCACTTGGACGGCTGTTTTATCTAGTAAGTGTATTTCATCAGTCGCATTTATTTAGATAGATTGAGTGACGTTTGACTGTTTGACGTGTCTTAAATAGTGAGTGAAATCCTCTATCATAATGTATACAAACGCCGAGATGACTGACATGCACTTCATGTATGGACTTGCTGATGGCAATGAAACAGGCACATTGAAACGAACTGAAGGGTCAGGAAGATCACTGACTGTAAGAACGATACAATTGGAACAGAATGTGCTGGACATGATAGCGGAAGAGCCTGGTAGTCGTACTCAAAAAATTGCAAATACTTTGAATGTGAGTCACTGGACAGTTTGGAAAATTCTTAAGGACAATTTGTTGTATCCATATCACATTCAACGCGTTCAGGCACTACTACCTGTTGATTTTTCTCCACGTATTGCATTATGTCAATGGATATTGCAAATTTTACTTCGCATCCCTCTATTCCTGACACAAATTCTTTTCACCGATGAAGCCACTTTCGCAAGAAACGCAATAAGGAATTTTCATGATAACCATGTGTGGGCAGATGAAAATCCGCATGAGGTATGCGAAGATAGCTTTTCATCATCAACATCTCGTTGTATGTTTGGGTTGGAATTGCAGGTGACTATCTAATTGGACCCGTATTTCTATTACAAAGACTTACTGGCGAGGTGTATCGCAACTTTTTGGAAGCAACGCTGCCTGAGTTTCAGGAAGATGTATCATTGGCAACAAGGCATGAAATGTGGTTTATGTACGATGGTGCACCACCACATTTCAGTTTGGTTGCTCGGAACAGCATCATACGGATATCGCTGGATTGGTCGAACTGGGCCACATGCATGGCCTGCTCGATCCAGGGACTTAAACCCCTGGATTATTTCTTCTGGGAATATCTGAAGGCATTAGTTTACGCTACTCCATTGAAGAATTTGGATGATTTGTGAAATCGGATATTTGCTGGGTGTAACTCATTTAGAAATGACCTTGGTGTGTTTGAACGAGTTCGACAGTCAATGACGAAAAGATTGAATGCTTGTATCAAGGCTGGAGGAAGTCATTTCGAACATTTATTGTAGATTGAGCAACTTTACATGTACTTTTTGATAATAAAATGTTGTTAATGTCGTAAATTTTGTTCACCCTGTATCTTCGAAACAAAGGGGGTTTTCAAAAATCATCATACAACAAAATATTCTTAGAATAAATCAAGGAATAACCCCAATTTTTGCCGCATGTTTATCTAACACCCTGTATATATATATATATATATATATATATATATATATATATATATATATATATATATATATATATATATATATATATATATATATATATATATATATGTATATATATATATATTTATATATTTACATAAAAACACCACTCACTTTTCGCAAATTTTTCGAAACTATGAAATCTAACAACTTAAAATTTACCTGGAATATTCCTCATGCAAAGAGAGGAGGGTTCATAAAAATCAACTCCTAAAGGGGTTGCGGTGGTGTAAAATATAAATATACGTCCGCTGTTGAAATTTTAGTCCTACAGACTTGAAATTTGGCAGGAATATTCCTCATACGTCGTAGATGTTCGCTAAAGAGGATGGTTCATAAAAATCAACTTCTAAGAGGGTTGCGGGGGCTTAAAAGACAAATACACTCCAAGATTTAAAATTTGTAATTGTATCGTAAATTCCTGGCAATTTCGTCTTCGTAAAATTTATAAAAAAAAAATTGTCAAATAACAGGTAAAAGTTATGGAATTCTAAAAGTAATTTTAATCATAAAAACAATTATTATTAAAGTCTAATTTACACCCGGTGAAGCAAGCGAGGAACAGCTAATAAAACCTAATAAAAAACACACGGACACATTTCTACGACATATCTAAAGGAAATTTTAGTAATATTTTTACTGACAAATGATACCAGCTTTAATAATGCAACATAAAAAAATGAAACTTCCTAAATTAAAATAAATCACTAGTCACGTGGCTCTGTATATTTTTGTACAATTATTACAAAAGATAAAAGTATCAACTTATAGAAAATCTTATTATCTTATAAAATCGTGAAAGTAAATTCTGATTTATGCAAATAGCCAATGTAATTAGAATATGTCGAAAACATAAATACAAATATATCACTCCTGAATATTCTCTTTGATTTTTTCTCTTTCATCTTTAAAACAATATTTTACAGACTGATTATACAATGTCATACTGAAATCAATAAGGGATATGTTATTTCACTTTTTATTTTTACGGCGTACAAAAATAGACAAGTAAATAACATGTCATAATTCATCATCGTATTCTGATGCGTAGGTATCATTTCGAAATAGAGACGTACGCCCTTAAGGTCATTGTGCACCGCGGTGGTTAAGCATTATGGGGGTAATATAGCAAATTTGCCACCCTTGAACAACCCCACATAATACGACGACAAGCGACCCCTTCCATTTTATTGTTATATCTGGAAATTACCTAAATTAATATTTTGGCATTGTGTTTACTGCCGTTCTCTTACAAGTCTTAATGTGGTCTTCGGTAATTGAGTTAAGGGGTGAGTTAACTTAATTTGCTGTATGCTGGTTTTAGGACATGTGCACAGATTTTTTCGAAGTTTTTCTATCGATCTTTTTTTTCCATAGGGGACTGTTTCACACGAAACCAAAATGTAACAATGATGGATTACATTAGGGCCACACTTATATATATATATATAGAGTGCAGCAAAGAAATAGCGATTATAGAAAGTCAGTACCGACTCGAAAAACTTAGTTAAAAAAATGACGAATATATCATATTAGCACACAAAAAAAGTACTTTATTTTTAAAAAATAAAGCATGAAAGATCATCTCGGTCACTCCGTAAACACTATTCCAATCTCAACCTCCTATTATATTACACGATGCAATATTGCTACTGACATTCCGGTTATTTTTTGCAGAATTCTGAATTTCGCCAAATCCGCAACATTTTGTAGAGGGTGCGGAGTCTACTTTCTGTAGAAGGGTGCGGGACGTACTTTCTGTAGAAGCGTACTTTCTCTCTCTTGCCTCCAATTGTCGTGTAGGTTTATATCGCTCCACTCCATCTGGATCCACCCTGTTTCTTCATTTCCGTGGAATCTCAGGTGTCCGTACCCTGAACCCCCGTCCGTTATCCCATCTAATCTTGATACTGATCTTCTTAAAACATCCAGTTCAAGTATATATATTCTTCTTTTGCCTGCTTCAGTCCACCACATGTTTCCGACCCAGTGCTATTCTCTCTATTATGATATTTTGTCACGGGGGATGCAATTTATGTATCCGGAAAGGACAACAATGGTGTTGCTAGGCAGCATCTGACATATCCATCGTAAAGTTTGACATTGCTCACTGTAAACGTACTCAGAATGTTTTGTCATATGGACGCTATTTGTGTTGAAAATTTCATCTGAGTCAAAAAATGGAAGTAATTCGTGAGAATTTTCGTGCGATGATTTACTACAACTTTCGATGTGGATTATCTCAACAACACTGCATCGATCAACTTACTTCGGCGATAAAGCACCATTGTCGATAAAGCACCATCAAAAAACCTGTATATCACTGGTTTAGTGAATTCAGTCGTGGCCATCGTTCGCTCACGGATGAATTTAAAGAAGGTCGTCCAAAATCGGTTGTTCTACCAAAAAACATCGATACTCTGCGCGATAAGGCAAGGCAAGACAAGATCGTCATGTGACATATCATGAGATTAAGACATCCCTGGGCATTAGTACGATAAACATACACAAGATTTTACTTGAACATAAACCTGACATATCATATATTATTCATATAGTATTCATACCCTGACAAAGATAACCATGAAAAAGATTTGTGAGCATTGAATTCCGCATAATTTGACAATCGCTGAAAAAAAGTTTCGTGTCGATTGGTGCAAAGAAATGCTCAAAAAATACAATCAAGGTTAAGCACCGTGTTATATATCAAGGATAAACATCATATATCAAATCATAAACATCATATATCAAGGATAACACGTTAAGCACCGTGTTATATGTCTACACAGATGGCGAATCTTGGATCTGTGCGTATGAGCCCGAAAGAAAACAGCAGTCGACTGTATGGGTCTTTCAAAATGAGCCAAACCCAACAAAAGTTGGTCGCGCAAGATTCAATTCGAAACAAATCGTCGCGTGTTTTTTTTGAGATAAATGGGCATGTAGCTACAATGCCACCATGAGCTGTCGCAACAACTTAATATTTAATCATCCGCCGTACTGTTCTGATTTGGCACCCAATGATTTCTTTTTGTTCCCGTCCATGAAGAATAAACTACGTGGTCAATAATTTTCGACGCCAGAAGAAGTGGTTGATGCGTTCAAAATGTTTTGGAAATACTTCAATCGAAATGGAAAAAGCGCTATGAAAATTGGTTCAAACGTATGGAAAAGTGTATCGATCATCGCGGAGAATATTTTGAAAAATAATGAAATATTATTATTTCAATGATAAAGATTTATTTGATTGACCAATCAATGATAAATATTCATTATTCCGGATACATAAAATTTCCACTCAGTATTCATATAGCGCTTCTTTTTTGTCTCTTCTCAAACCAACTTCTCAAAACACGTAAATTTGATTTTTGAAAAGTTAATTGTCAAACCTGTTTTTTCGTATTGTTTCTTAATTTTCCGAATCATATATTGAAGTCATATATCTGATCGTCGGCGAATTTAAGGTGTATATATTTCTGTCATCAACATACAGGATGTATGGGAAATAATGTTTGTAAATTTAATCAATTATTCTTGGCATCATTTGAAAGAAAAAAGATCCTTACAAGAGTCAAAAACCTTCCGCGAAAAAAAGTGGAAATTATTAAATCACCAATCATAAAGCTATTTTAGGAATGTCATTTTAAGCAAATATGTATAAAAACATATTTGGCAAATAATAATTAATTATTATGTAATAAATAAACTAATGAACATTCAATTCTTCTATAGAAACCTTAGGTGTGAAACGCTTAACCCGAAGTGATTTACCAATAAACACCAAATAACTTTTTTACTTTTATTTTACGCGTCTCATTAGCCATGTTAGCATCATCATGATTAAATTTAAACAATTGTCTTAGATTGGATTAGACTTCTTAGTTTAAATCATCCCCTGATGATGCTAACATGGTTAGCGAAATGTGCATCGGGAAGTTCAAAAAAGTGATTTGGTTAAAGTGGTAGATCTCTTCAAGTTTAGTGAACATTGTTAAAATATTTTTTTTGAAATCATACATGAACCAAATTGGAAATGGCAACGTCGCATTGACTAATTAAGATGATCCCCACGACAATTTCATATGCATCCAAAGCCCTATTATTATTAACGCTTTTAATTAGTCTTAAATTACTAATATCTATACTGTGGTCATGTTCGTTTGCATGTTGGGCAACACAAGATTTTTCATTTCTCCCATATCTAATGTGGGCAATATGTTCTTTATATCTTGTTAATATGGATCTTTTTGTTTAGATATGGATATTAAATACCAAGGCTTTCGTTAGAGAGTCATGTAAAAGTAAATTGCAAAAAATATTTCAAATAAAAATCAAAAAATGCCAAATATTTCTAAAATTGTCAAGCGTCTGCGAGAGAAAGATTTTTGTTATTTAAAAGCTGATAAGGGAAATAAGGTTGTAGTAATGGACAAACCTGATTACTTTGAACGCGTTGATAAATTAATTCAAGACGGTCCTTATAAACGATTACCTAGGAATCCATTGTTAAAAATGATTAACGAAGTTAGAGATACATTGAAATCTTGTAACAGCCTTATTTTTCCTTCTATGAATAGCAAATTACATGTTTCTAATCCAAAAGTGCCAAGATTGTATGCTGTACCAAAAATTCATAAACCAAGAAAATCAATGAGACCAATTATATCAGCCGTTGATTCTCCAACATACAACTTGGCAAAGTGGTTAACAAAGGAATTTGAAAATCTACCAAACCAACTACTTTCCTGTTCTGTGATAAATTCAACCAAATTCACAGAAAAAGTCAAGAATACACATCTACAGGAAGGTGAGGTTTTGATTTCCTTTGACGTTTCATCGTTGTTTCCGAGTGTCCCGATTCCACTTAGCTTGAAATACCTAAGGGAGTTACTCGAGTTAAACGGTTTTAATAACAAGATTGTTTCTGAGTACAGGTGAGTGAGGTGAGTCTCCTTAACAAGATTTTGTATGAAGCAAAATTGTTTTCAGCTTAATAATAGATTTTATGAACAACAAGAAGGAGCGGCAATGGGCAATCCTCTGTCACCATTCTTAGCTTTATACTTTCATACTTTCTGAAGGTATGGTTAACATATGTGGATGACATTTTTGCCATTTTCGATTCGAAAAATGAAAATTTAGATGATTTTATTAAAAACTTAAATAGTAAATCCGAAAATATAATATTCACGCATGAATTCGAAAACAACCATAGTTTACCATTTCTGGATGTGTTAGTCAGTAGAAATAATAAAAATAGGTTAGATTTTGATATTTTCAGAAAAACCACCACCACTTCGAGATACATTCCTAACGATTCAAATCATAGCGTCCAAAATAAGATGGCTAGTTTAAATTTTATGGTAAATAGATTAATTAATTTTCCTTTAAATAAAGATAATTATAACAAAGAATTAAAATTAACTAGGGAGGTATCTGAAGTGAATGGTTATAATAAGAACATTGTAAATAAACTAATTAGAAAACATAACTTCAGAAAATTATTGAAAGAATCTTCGACTTTTCAAAAGGATCAGAACACAAAGAAATTCATGGTAATACTATTTGATGCCCAGTTGACAAGAGGACTAGACAAAATTTTGAAAAAAGTGGACATTAAGGTTGTGTACAAACCATTTAAAAATTAAGAGAAGTTCTGGGTAATCCAAAGGATAAAGTAGAGCAGCATGAAAAGTCGGGGATTTACGAAATTAGTTGTCAAGACTGTGATCGAAGGTATATTGGGCAAACAAAAAGATCCATATTGATAAGATATAAAGAACATATTGCCCACATTCTATATGGGAGAAATGAAAAATCTTGTGTTGCCCAACATGCAATCGAACATGACCATAGTATAGATATTAGTAATTTAAGACTAATTAAAAGCGTTAATAATAATAGGGCTTTGGATGCATATGAAAGTATTCAAATAGAAAAAAGTAAGAAAATCATGAACCGAGATAAAGGACCGATTCCTTTCAGTCAACTTTTTCAATTGTTAATGTAAGGCTTAGTACACTTCACGGTTCATGATTTTTACACGCTTCGTTAGGTATGTTTTTCATATAAATAGAACATAGTTTAGTTTTAGAATTAGATTAAATCATCTCCTGATGATGCTAACATGGTAGCGAAGCAGTTCAGAAAAAGTGTTTTGGTGTTTAGTGGTAAATCTCTTCAAGTTTAGTCCATTTAAATCCACAATTGTATTCTGTACGCGAATATCACCGTATGCTCTTATTTACGGAGGAGCTACTGCCAACCGGATTAGAAATATACCAGACTTTTTCAACGTGTTCGAGAAAATAGGTTAAAACAATGCCAGGCTTACATAGAATAAAATGGTGGACATTTTAAACATACAATTTAATAAAACAATTAATCATGTGTTAATTAATTCACACTAATGTAAAAAAAAGTGTGAAAATGTGAAAAAAGAGTTGTTTCCGCGAAAATGGATAGATGTTTTAAGGAAACTTTTTATTCAAAATAATGTAAAGAATAAATGGTTAAATCTACGAACGTTGTTTCCCTTATATATTTCCCGTATATTCCCGTATCGCTACATTGACGTTTCCAAGAATGTTCAACACACATCTTGAACAGGGTTATTGACGTGCAACATTCATGTCTAAGTGCCTTCTTACTAGTAAATCCTAACTATAATACTTCTGAGATTTAGATTTTGATCTTGATTTTTCAATAAAGATCATGTATTGGTGGATTCTTTTATAGCTTCTGTTTCTGTTTTATAACTTCCGATAACGTATGTAGTGTTTTATTATATAATGGTTATACACATGGTGGACTTTTACTAATTTTCTTTTCTACTAGCTGCTTTACAATTCGAAAACCGATTTGTTTTTCGGCTTCAAGGACTGAGTATTTTTGTTTTATCAAATCATAAAGAACTCTTCCATACAATCAACTTAATATATTTCCTAATATAGATGACATATATCCCCGTGTTCATTCTTCCTATATTCTGTTTTCATTTATATATCTATTCAATAGCTTTATCATATTTTTTTTAGCTTCGGTGCACTATACATTATATTTCTACAACTATTTCACCGGGTCGACTCGTTTTCCCATTTTCCTTACTCCAGAAAAAAGACCTCTAATATCTCAGTATACATCTTGACCGACGATTTAAATGGAAAATAATGTATTATATATTAACTAAAACTAAAATATAACAACTTTCAATCAGAATTAGTATATTTTGAAATATTGAAGAGTAATAAAACCTATGTGAATCTATGAAATCCAACTGTAGGGTTCAGCTTGCACGTCAAACATAGAAATCCTCCAATAGTTTCAGGATAAGTTACGCAGAACTATAACCGACAACATTATAGAGAGATCTTGTGCTATTAGATCCTCAACTTAATTCTCGGCCCCTTAAGTTTCATCGACTGCAGAACCTGTTCGAATCAGGAATTTATCCCGACTTATAGTTATTCTAAAGCGCCATCTTTCAGCTTGAATCGAGGTATAATAGATGAGTCTGCCGTGAATATAATCTGAAAAATCAGTTGTAGACGAAATCATTCGAAAAGCCATATTTGAGGCACTATCTACATTTTGCCTTTGAATAAAAAATGCTTGAGAAACCCAGGACACATGCGACTTTGAGGGATGCTGTTTCGTATTAGTACTTGTAAGAAGTGGTTCCAGCAATTCCGAACTGGAAATTTTATCTTAAATGATACATGACGTGCGAGGCACCCAACAAAAGTAGAGGATGAAGAATTGCAAGCATTGCCGGAAGAAAATCCTTGTCCTGCACTGCAAGAGCTTGGACAAGAACTCGGAGTGAAGCCATTTGTAATCGTTACCATAAAACAGGCAAAATTTTAAAAAGAGAGTCATTGGATCCTTTATAAACTGACAGCTGAAAATGTACTGAATGTTCATATTTCCATGTAAGTCAGTATATAATGGTGGATACAATATAATAGTTCTATTTTAATATTAGAATCACTTACCACAAAATGTATATGATTTAATTGAATACTAAATGGACTTTATTACTATTTCATCAGTATTAAGTTTCATTTATGTCTATATTCATTTTTACATTCTAACATAAGTTCTTAATGGTTAATAACACAAAGGGATTATATTAAAGTAATAGTAAAACCCGCCAATACAATTATGTTTACAGCGCACTAACATTTTCATATGCACTTTAACTCGGCGGAATTAACAGCTTTATGATTTGTTGGCACCAGAAAGTACAAGGCGTTACGACAAATTAAAACATTAAAAGAAAAGATTATACAATGTTGCCAAATGGAAAAATTACTATTAACATTTTAAAATAATAGATATTAATATTAATAGAAAATCTAAAAAATACATTCTTATATTGGAATTGAAATACGAAAAATACAAACACAAATCATAAAAATACATTAAATTAATAGAAAGTTTTTCGCATTTCTAAAAATCTGGTGTTCTTGGCAAGATAAGGATCATTATGCCTTCGGTAGTGTTAATTTTAAAAGAAATCATTTATCGCCCTATGCTAAGCAAATTGTTAAAAATGTGTATGTTTCTTTATTAAATAGGGGACTTAGTGTAAATGCAGTTGCAGCAGAAACGTCTTCATTAATGAAAACTCCGTTGTCTACAGTTAAAGATATTGTGACAAAGCCAATTAAAGCCAAAAAAATCCGTAGTGATTCTGATAAAAGCAAATGTGTTGACGAAAGCGACAAAGACTTAATTCGAAGCAAAATTTATGCAATGTATGAAAAGCAAACTGTGGCTACATTGCATTCATTGCAACAGCGACTAAGGAAAGATGAAACCAACATTCTTTGCAGCAGAATTAGCCTCCGGAGAATATTATTTCAAATGGGTTTTGCATATCGAACCATTAATAAAAGACAAATATTAATGGAATCACAACAACTGGGACAATGACGGTTTTATTACTGGAACTCTATAAAAAAATACAAATTAGAAAATCGTCCCATTATCTACCTTGATAAAACATGGTTCGATACACATGAGACGCCAGCAAAAGGATGGGTAGGTAGATACATCAAGAAAATTCCAAACCAAAGCCCCAGCGAACAAGAGAAAAAAAAATACAATTTTACATGCTGGTTCCGAGGATGGATGGGTTCCAAATTATTTACGGTTGTCCTCCAAAAATATTAAACATTCATATTTGGACTACCATGACGACACCACAGTAGAAAACGTAATTGTAATGGACAATACTAGTTATCATAAGCGCCAAAAAAATAAAGTTCCTAGTGCAATATGTTGCATCAGGTATCCAACGTTAGAGCAGAAAACATTTCTCCGATTCTAAGTGCAAGTGCTCCTATATTAATTAGGAAGGTTGTAGATAGTATTGTATTCGATTCCTATGTATCATTTACTAATACTAGATAATAGAACCATTTATTATTAAGGCAGATCAAAGTGACAGTGAGAGCGAAACCGAATTAAATGTATAATTAAATTTAAGTTATAATTTTTATTGTACTAATAGATAAATTTATATATTCAATTATTTATTTTTATTTTACTAATAAATTCAAAATACACAAAACAAAAAACAATGTTTTAGTCATACATAATAGTAATAATTAAATCATAACTGAACAATATTTTATTTTTCCCAAAATTATTCAGAAGTTAAACCACTCCTTTTAAGAAACTAGGAATATTTTTTATTGAGATTTATTCAGGCAATTTACATTTTGCCGAACAGCAACGAAATATCTCAAAACGGACTATACAAAGGTTTTCACGAAATTTTAACTATATCATACTCGTTATTTTAAAGTAATGAAGTTGCAGGCTGGCTTGAGAAAGACTGATGGGACTGGCACGAGTCTCTCTCAAAAACAAACAGCCCGCTTCTTGAGGACTCCTATCCCCAATGGCCAGAAACCAATCTCGGAAGATACTGTTGACAGTCTAATAGAAACGTACACATTCAATAAAATAAAACCGACAGAGAAACCACGTAGACTATAGGTAAAGATCTGTGTCTTATTTTTTCTTCTTTTTCGAGACGATGCGAGTTCAGCTCCTACTCTCAGTGTGGATATTTATGTTTGTTCTTTCGGTAAGAATATAACATCCCACAAAGAAACTGCCCTCCACTCATACCAGTAGCCGCACTATAAATTAAACTCGAACCCGCGAAACGAAACCCACATAAACTTGTAGGTCCAGTTGCTAAATAACCTTAGTGGTTAATGCATTTTTAGCGTTATATAATATTTTCTATAAAACACCAAATCACTTGGTTTTAATTTAACACTGCGCGTTTCGCTAACTACGTTAGCATCATCAGGAGGTGATTCAATCTATCAATTCATCCAATCCAGACTAGAGTCATCTCCTGATGATGCTAATATTGTTAATAAAACGAACCTCGAGAAATTTAAAACAAGTGAAATTGAGTTTTGTGTTAAAGTTATTTGAATATTCCAATATGAGAATTGATAGTTTATCAATTCTGATCCCAATTCTGATTCTGATCAATTCTGAACCCAACGCCCTCTCTCACGAGCCGCTACTGATACAATTATTTAATCTCTTTATATTCAATTATATATCTTTAGATACAGTAGATCTAGTACGTATTTACTAGACGTTACTTGTCTCTACGTAGTAGAGACAAGTAACTAAATAGTTATCCTCTTTAACACAGCCTCATTCAGCTCTGAACAGATTTCTTTATTGATATTTTTATGAGAAAGTTTATTCTATTAAAAATATTTTTAACTTATGAATGAGAAGACGAATTAAACTAATGAAAACAAATTATTATATATGGGGTATAAAATATCCACGAGAAATTATCGAAATACCATTATATTCTCAAAAAATCACTGGGTGCATCAATGATTCGCACTATTGGTTAGACTTAAAATTGTTGAAAATCCTTATTAAAAGACTATATAGGATGTTTTATCATCTCTACCGCTTTTTGCGACTAAAATCCCAAATAGGAAATTTTAATAGTTTGATTGCTATCACTAATTTTTTAAATGCTAATTTACTTTCCTGGCATTATAAATCAAGCGATTAAAGCCCAACCCGACAAATAATCCTATAAATCAAATAAATCCGACATTCAAAAAGAGACGATCCTAACATGATCGCACAAAAATCCCCGTTTAAAATAATATGAATTACCATTGAACATTTTTAAAAAATATTAATAAAAATATATATGAATTTAGTTAAGTAAAGAGGTGAAGCAGAAAAATTGTACCAAACAAGGTTAATTATATAATTTATTTAACCTCTTAAACGTATAATAAAAAATATTTTAGTAGTTTGTTTATACTTATTGGTTAGATTCCTTAGCCTTAATGTAGCCAACCTTAAGTATGCTCTACAATTTTAAAAATGTCGAATAAAAACCTTGCGCAAAATTTTGTGTTGGATCATAGAAAATTTCTTCCATACTCCACGCATAAATTTGCCTATTCCTTCAGTCGCTAGCAAGCGTCTCCCGACACTGGTCTCTAACCTTAAGCCGTCATCAGTCGTGCTCTAGCTGATCGTTCGAAAACATCTAAAGGAATGACAAAGCGTATGACCATATACATCACCCATATCGGATGTAAGCTGTAATCAAATGCAGCTCATGGCATTCTGTGGTTCGCAACAATACTAGTGTGCGAAACAGTTCGTGACCCGCACAGGCCCAATCTAAATACCCCATCTAAATAAAGGTATGCATGAAAACTTGTAGATTGGGCTCGTGGAAGGTATTAAAATTATTCAAAAACAAGGATATTTCTTTCATGATCCACTCAAAATATCTAATATGACCGACATGGCCGATGATCGAGGTGTGACTATTAAATAACGAAACTGACGCTGTAAAACATTTTATTTTATACATATTTGCTTATTATAACCTTCAATATACACCCCTCCTCTATCCCTAAAGCGTTCCATGCCAATCTTCTATTGTTCGAAACAGTACTAAAAGTCTTCTTCTGTCAGCACCTTCAGAACGCGTGCCGCTTTCTCTTTCACAGCTTCAGTGAGCTCAAATCTTGTTCCTTTTAATGCAGATTTCACCTTAGGCAACAGATAGAAGACGCACGGTGCAAGATTCTGCAAATAAAGCGGATAGTCTAAAACTGGGATGCTGTACTTGGCTAGAAACTTCTTGAAGGACAATACGGAATGAACCGGGGCATAGTCTTGGCGGAGAACCCATGACTTGTCCTTTCACTATTCGGGTCGTTTTTCCTTATTCTTTCACAGAGTTCGGCAAGAATATGAGGGTAGTAATATTGATTAATAGTTTGACCTTCAGGAACCCCACATGGGAACAATCTCATCGCTTAAACCACTCAAAATGACGTGCACGCGATAAACATTCATTGTCATTCACTTATTTCAATAAATTATTGATGTTTAGTTTTAAGTTTCAGTAGCGATTTTTCCAAGTTTCAAGTGAAATTTCACAACAATTAGTTACTTTACTGTTATACTCAACATATTTCCGTCGAAACAAAAAAAACTGTAATGCGAACGAAGGCTACGGTTATACGGATTTGTTTACAGAAGCGAGAGGTACTGCATTCGAAAGAGAAGGCTTCACGCTAAACAGCTGTTGGTGGCTGGCGTTTGGCGCATGCGTATTTCTTCAGTAACAGCATCAATCTTGTTATTTAATAACCACACCTCGTATATGGTCGCACCCTTGGTCATTCCTTCAGTTGCTTTCGAGTTCAGCTCGAGTCCAACTGATGACGGTCAGAAACCGATCTCGGAAGACGGTTGCTGATATCTGATGGCGATTGAAGGAATGGGAAAATTTTGGCGTGGTGCCCGGAAGAAATTTCTTTAATTTTTGCATATTTGTAATATTTTCCACAAGCTCACTCTACAACTTTTCAATGAAAATGTCCTGAAAAGCCTTAAGAAAGTCAGCTTATAGAAAACAGAAACACACAATTTGTCTAAAATATTCAAAGAATGCATTTTCTATTATCCCAACTTCACAATATTTATCTATTGTTTCGTTTCGTTTATGGCTCCGCTAGAAAAATTATTGTAAAATATAAAACTTGTAAAATGACGACTAGAGCTGTCATAATTTTTCTAATAACATCTTAACAAACAATTATTATTTCCATCAGTAATAATTAATGAAACCTATCAGAGTAGTCGGAAATGCTGGTGAAATGTCCAGGATTTGATTAATGGATTATGGTCCCTTTAATTCTGAGGCCTAATGCTCAGATATAGGAAACAAATATATGAAAGGCTTTGAACAAACTATTTACATGGTTTCAAAGTCCATTTTATAGATTCGGTAATTTGAATCGAATTAGGTGTACAAATTAATTCCGGTGCCTGTATATTTCGTGTTTTATAACTTCGTCTCAAATTTAACTAGATTATCGCTCTTTTGTAGTTTGTAAATCTGTATCAATGAATTCTTTACACAATATGCATTTGCGTAACTGAAAACGATGTAATACTAGGATACTTAGCTATTTGCCGTTTAAAAAAATTAAATACCATTCCTATGTATCGCAAATGCCGCTTAACGGTGGTGTGGGATACTCATAATTTCTCTGAAAGTTTTCCCAGTACTTGTTCTAGGATCTATCCTGTAGGATGCAGTCTCAGCTGCTCTTAAACCATTGGCATCGAGAGACCTTGGACGACCTGATCTTCCCCTATCTTCATCTCATCACTTCCCCGGAACTTTTTGATGCGGAGCTTTTTGAGCCAGAACAGTGCGGATTGATATGGCACCTTTACTTTCTACTTCTAAACTCTCGCGAGCGGCCTTAGGCGATTTAAAGACTTCTGTAAAATATTGTCTACTAAATATTTCGCAATAAAGTCACTTTAATACTGGAATGTTTATTTGTCGAAGCAAACAGTTGAAACTGAATTAAATCTCTAAGAAATAATGTAAATCCTTTATTAACAAACAAAAAATAATTTTGTTGCAAGCTAATATAATTTTTTAATGTCATCATGATCGAATCACCAAGAAACATTTAGAAACACTGCATTCATTTCATATTTCAATCAAAGTAAAACTCTATCCAAACTATAGGAATGAATTATACCTCTAAAACAAAACGTCCCCAAAAAAAATATTTAAAATGTGATTCCAAAGGTTTCGTGAGTGACAAAAATACTTCGTAACCTTATAATTAAACTATGGATTAAAAAAATGTTTTGCGTAAGTGCACATTGTGAGTGTTACCGTTATTTGGTGACCATTTTGTGTACAGCTTTCAGTTACAGTTGATCTCGAAGTCGTAAAAATTGCAGGGTACAGTCGAAGTGTAACCTGCAATTTTTGAAATAGATAAAAATATCAAACAAAGGGTTTACCTTAATTTTTTCATTACTAAGTCTGGTTTATAAAAAAAACACGAGTATCCGAATAGTACAATGCATCCAAAGAATGTTGGGAAGTGGTTAAAGACTTACCTTGTTCCGATCGGCGTTCTTCAATTGATAAAAACATCAATAAATTGAAGCACGTTTGACAGAAAATATTCATTCGAGCTTAAGAGAAATTGATCAACTTCTCAACATGTCTCAGGAATGCATTCACACCATTTCAGTTGATGTTTTGGCATGAGATGGATAAAGGCACGGTTTGTCCCGCAGGAGCTCAAATGTCTTAAAAAAGAACACGGCGAACATTTTGTTGAAAATATGTTTGAACGAGCCAATTTAGACCCTACATTCATGAAATGCGTCAAAGTCATTTGACTGTTTCACACATGTCTGTTTTCTTGACTCATTACTACACATCGTGGTATTGTCCAACGGAAATTCGTTCCGAAAGGGCCAATAATCAACAAACAATATTTTCTCTTCGTTATGAGGCAGCCAAACTAAAACTATGTAAATATTAATGGCAAAATTCAATTTATATAATAAAAAAAATGGAAATTGGATTTCTATCAACCAGTAGAGCAGACGGGCTTCAGAAAAAAAAACCACAGTACTGTCAATAATCTTCAAGCGCTTAAATCTCTGAATATAACCTCCCGATCTATCTCGCCTTCATCGATTTTAATAAGGCATTTGATTCTATTGAAACCTCGGTAATTATGAAGTTACTGAACAACGGTCGAATCGACACAAGCTAATCTACTCTTTTAAAATAGATCTGAAGCACTTCTTCCATACGAGTAAGGGTTAATGGCGGCTTATTAACTGACCAAATCCAAGTCAAGAGAGGGGTGCGCCAAGGAAATACTATTTTACCGAAGCTGTTCACTCTTGTCTTGGAAGATATCTGCAAAAATCTACAACGGGACAAGAAAAGATCTTAACATTAGCGAAACGGTCCTAGTTAGTAAAAATATATAAAATCTCTAAGATATGCTGACTGAACTTCTCAAATCGCCAGAACGAGTGGGTTTGAAAATAGATGTTCAAAAAAGGAAAATATTGGAACCAATTGAAGACAATATTGCCATAGATATATATATATATATATATATATATATATATATATATATATATATATATATATATATATATATATATATATATATATATATATATCAAGATTGGGAAGAAACTCCAGATCGCTAAGTATATTATACGTTGAATAAGCTTGATAATAAGCTTTATACAGGATGAAGTGTCGATGGGGTGTAATAATATCAATAATAATAACATGGAGACTAACAGTAACCACGCGAAGCAGAAGGAGACCGAACGGGAAAAGAATGGATTCAAACCGCCCAAGATAGGGACAGATGGAGAAAGCTTGAAGAGGCTATTATCCAGAAGTATGTCCAGACTATGAGCAGCGTGCATTGCGGAATTTAAAGTAATAATGTAAAATTTTCCTTGAAAATATATCAGAAAATCTAGAAAAATGGAATCTAACAGATTTAAACAAGAAGACATTAAATTAAATCAAATTAAATTAAATTAAAGCTCCGAAATAACAAAATATATTAAAACTATGAAGCGGAATCCATCTCGTTCCATCTATTTTTCACATTAGTATGAAAGGTATAAACGAATCCCCCAGGGTTCTTGATTTTACTACGATCAAAAAACAAGACTTAAATTGACTTAAATAAAACACAAAATGTTTATTTATTTATCCAAATTTATACTGTCTCCTTTAAAGTAATCCCCCTTTCAGTGCAATACACATATTCCAAAGTTTTTCCAGTCTTCGAAACAGTTTTATACCCAACTTCTAGTATTTCCTTCGAAGCTTTGAAAGCTTTCCTTGAACTTTCTTGAATAGATTCGGTGGACTCAAAACGGCACCCATGAAATGTTTTTTTCAGTCTAGTAAGCAGGAAAAAGTCACATTGAACCATATCAGGTGAATATAGTGCTTGTGAGGCAGAATTTATTTGAATATATTAAAAAACAAAAAAAATTCTGCCGTGCTCCACGCAAAAATGTTGTCTATTCCTTTAGTTGCCATTAAACGTCAGCAAGCGCCTCCCGAGATCGGTTTCTGGCCTTAAGTCATCAACGGTCGGGCTTGAGCTGAACATACATCGGTCATGTCGAATGCAGGCTCTAATCAAATGCCTTAATAAATAGGGTCCCCAACAGTACTACTGTGCGAGAAACAAGAAAATGTCTTCCGAGCTTTACGCAAAAATGTTGCCCATCCCTTCTATCGTCATCGAAAGTCAGCAAGCGTCTCCCGAAACTAATATCAAGTGTTTTCAAGAACTTGAAATTGACTAATAATTATTGATATGTGCGATGATGCGTTATCTTGTTGCAAAAATCATTAGTTGCTTTGGCATAAATATCTAAAAATTTTCTATAATTTACGCGGAAATTACTCAGAACAAGATCCTTGATTTTGGTCATGTTTGCTTCATTGGTCTTCTTGAATGAGGTTCATCTTCAACTGCTTCTCTACCATTCCTGAAGCCTTTGTACCACTTATAAATATTTTTTTCGATATAACTTCAACGCCGTCACAATTTCCTAACATTTAATGTACTAGCATAAGAAATTTGATTTTTTAGATGAAATTTAATGGAAATTCTTTACTTCATAAATTTATTAGTTTTAAGAAATTGCTGACAAAACAAATATTTGTAACAATTAGAAAACACGCCAGAATTTCTAACATAACAAAAAAATTATATAAAATGTCTATCAGCTATCAAGGAGAGTTATACCAACTTAAGAAATGATTACTTGTATCGATACGTAAAACGTGGTTATTTTTAAAACAAAATTCACCTTACTTTTTGATTATTCCAAAAATAGAAATTACTAGATCTTGATTCAACAATGAAATATAATATATACTCAAGTGAAACATATTTAGTGCACTGTATTCTAGAAGCATCTAGAATCAGTTGAATTTGTTGATAAAATAACCCCAATACCCATCATCTGCAGTGGTATTAAAAAGAGTGCAAAAACCCGAGTTTAAGGTCAACGTCTGAGATTTTTCAATAATGACCGGTGATGCTTAAGAAATAATTCGGCCCAATTTAGAAACACCCTGCAATTATCATCGTGTACCCCTATATAAAAAAAAATTAAAGATATAAGTTATATTTTACTTGCAAAGTAGTTGAGGTTTAATGCTAAATCAGTTACGAGAAATTTATTCATATATGCGCTTACACAAGACGAAAATTAGTTCTTAAATATTTTGTTAGGTTACTTGATGGTTTATAATGGTATTCTGCATTGAATTTTTAATGCAATTTTGAGCAATTTTCTAATTATTATTAATGTATTTAATGGATACTTATCTATTTAATAGTCATTTTTTACACCAAGGAACACCTGTAAAATATATATGGTATAAAAAAAAGTTTGTAGGAATTTTCTTATGAGAAAGTGAAACGCAAATAGTTTATATAAATATTTATTTAGTCTAACACATCGTTTCTCAATCTGGAGGTCGCAACCCCTAGGGAGATCGCATTCAGGAATAAAGAGGGTCACAATGTATTCAAAAAATAAGACCTGTATATGAAACATCCTTTTATTAAAGAATTTTTTATTTAAAAAACAAATGTTGGAAAATTAAATATCAGGTAATATCAATATAATTGTTGTAACAAATGTTGATTTGTTGTAACAAATGTAAACAAATATAACAAATGTTGGAAAATTAAATAGCAGGTAATATCAATAAATTTAAATAAAGTGATAGCCAAACTTGTTTGAAACAATAATTTAATGGTAATACTAATAACGACTGATTTTGTTTCTCACTTAAAAGTTTTTTTACACTTGTATCATCATTGCAAACACACATAAGGAATTTATCTTCTAGTGATAATAGACGATTTCTATATTTATTTTTTAACGCCACCATAGACGATAAGTTTTTTTCGCATAAGTAAGAAGTAGCGAAGGGGATCAATGTTTTCAAAGCTATTCACATCGTCGTGCAAGCCAAAACTTATCTAAATCTTGAGTTAAAAATTCTAGTTCTAGAGTTTTGTCGGCTAACATTTTAATAAATTTGTTGTGAATCTCAGTAGATAATTCAGCACCTGCAACATTTTCATCAAACGGATTGAGCACCCATCTTTTCGACAAATCATCGTTGCTATCTGGAAAATATTGAATCTGGAAAATTTTAAAACTGGAAAACTGAACTTTCATTTCGCGTAAAAAAACCTCTTCATGTTCTCCAACACGAGATGAATAACAGAATTTTCTAAATCCGTATTTTGTTATGGAATGTAAACTCGTATTCAAGTCATTCAAGTGTGAAAATTTATCACTCAAGTAAGCCAACAGTTTGAAGGTTCTCCATCTTGTAAAAACTCCGAAAATGAGCTATTTTTATCTGTAAAAAAGATTTTCAATTCATCTCGCAATTCAAAAAGTCTCGTTAGAACATTTCTTCGCGACAACCACCTGACTTCAGTATGGAAAAGCAGTGAGTCGTATTTGGCACCCATTTCTTCGCACAATGTGGAAAGCAATCAGTCTGCAATGGTCGGCTTTTAATAAAATTAACAATTTTTACGACTTCTGAAGAACATTTTGTGAATTATCTGACATCTTTTCTGTGAAAAAAACAGTGCGTCCATTTCATATGTTACATAATGTCTTTTAATTTTACTATTACATCACTGTTATTCCGCATTATCGCTTTCATATCATCGGTACATACCACAATGCTTTATTAAAGTCCAAGCTTTTGTATTGCATCAGTAAAAACTTTAGAGCCCTTCACAAGTTGCACGACCAGGGGTTAATTTACAGAATAGTATATTTTCTTTAATTGACTCCTCGCATTTGTATCAGACAAAACCCAAAAATTGCGACAAGTCGTCTAACTGAATAGCAAAAAATTCCATTGATTTACCCTTTTCAATCATTAGTATTTGTACGTCTCGATGTTGTGTAATTTGAAAGTTGTTTAGTTTTCAACTTTTTTGCTTCTTCCGGACTTATCATCACATTGATCGTATCAATGAGCTTTTCCACAATCGTGTGGGACTTCTTGGCCACTGTTGGTGCTACTAAATAGGATGCTTGAAGTGAAGCAGTCATATCATCGCTTGATTTATTGATAGCAATTGTTGTTTTATCAAAATGAGTGATTTACACTTGAAAAATTCAAATGGTTGGTTATGTAAAGACGGGTGTTTTGTTTCCAGATTCCGGACTAATGTTGAAGGTTTATTACTTTCCGAGGGTAGAACTTGATAATAAACAACACATTACGGCTTGTTATCTAAAACAATGAATCCATGTTTTAAATATGTTTCATTGTACAATCTGGTATTTTTTCTTTGCTAGATGTAGACGGTGTATTTCGTTTTATCCTAAATTTGTCCATATTATTTAATATTATTAATTTATTTTTTACCACACTGTTATTAAATTATTTAACACTGAGTGAGAGAATAAATCATAATATTTAACACATGTTCAGAGAAGAAATCGTAATACTTGTTTTCATAGAAACGTAATTAATAATGAAACTCTTCGTCCTTGGTTTTTATTACCAAAAAGCATAACTTGTATGAACCTGCCTAAGCGCGCTTGGGACGAATGATTCGTCCCGCATGCACGGGCGGGTGGCGTGATGCGGCAGGTCATTTTACAAGTGCGTGTAAGTGCAAGGCACAGGTTCGAACTGGTAAAAATAATATAAGAACAAGAGGTTATACAAGTCTTGTAGTTCGGCATTTGTGGTTGTATGCAGTATTTCAATATAAGTGTAATGGTCCATTCACACATACATATGTCATTGACGATTCATCATTTAATACAAGGACAAATAGATGCTTCGTTAGCATCTATTTGTGATGTATGATGAAGCCTGTGAACACTCTAGTAGGAGTTTATAAGCCATTCAAAAATAAAAACGATTCTTCATAAATTACGATAATGAAAAAATGATGAATCGTTGCCATATTAACCGGCTGATTTTAAACTTTGATAAACGTCAAATTAACTTATTGTACTGATGGGCTTGTAAAGTTTTTTTAATTACCTTTTTGGCTATTTACTGTGTCGCGACACTAGAAAGGTTGAAAAACGACGGTCTATTATGTTATTACTATTAATATTTACTATACAACTCTTTGCCAATGTAGTAGTGTATCCGTAATGCATTTTTACCTCAAATTAGTTTCTTCATTACCAAAAAAATGTCAAGAGGTTGTCTTTTTGTACATCTGTCTCCGCTTTAAAAGATTTCCTATTCAAACAATTTTGGAGGAAGCGGAATAGATGGTAGTCCGACGGTGCGATGTCCGGTAAGTAAGATAGATAGAACAAAACATCCCAATTGAAGCTCAACAATTTTTGCTGGGTCATAATTGAAACGTATGATCGTGCATTGTCATAATGATATACGACGCATTTACTGTTTGCTAATTCTGACAGGTTTTCTTCAATTCTGCTTTCAGCTAGTCTAATTGTGAACAGTAAAGATCGGTATTGATGGTTTGGTTGTATGGAAGAAGCTCAAAGTGTTTGAGTCCCTTCCAATCCCACCAAATGCTAACTATAATGTTTTTGAATGAAAGTCGTCTTTCGCCGTACTTAAAACCACTGACCCTGATAACCACCATAATTTGTTGTTATACACAATCCATTTTTCATCAACATGTTTCAGAAATGGAAATATTTTTGCGCAAAAGATAGCACGAAGAGATACGGTCCAGCAAATTTAGCTTGATATGTTCGTGAAAACCCCACACATTGTATCGGCTAACGTATTCGTTTTTTCCATATGGCCAGAAACGATTGATTTGGCATTATTTAACTCTAATCTACTTATCTCACTGGCTGTGGTGCATGGATCTTCGGCTATTATAACTTTTATTTTCTCGACATCAATACTTGAAGGACAGCCAGAGCCATACCGGTCTTCCAGATTAAAATATCCGCTCCTAAACCGACCACACCACTTTTGCACCATGGTATTCCCAACAAAAACCATCTCCGTAAACAACACAAATGTTGTTTTAAGTTTAAGACAGTGTTCTTGTCCTTTTTGAAATAGAAAAGCATAATGTGGAGTAAATGCAAGTTATGAAAAACAAGCGCAAGACAAATGAAGATGAATTTCAATGTAAGCATTGTAAGTACCACAGGAATTATTAATATGTAAGCAAACAATAGTTTCTATCTTAGTTTTATTCTTAGTATTCTATACTTTTATTATTTCACTGATGATGGATACTAATTTACCTACAGATCAGTTACTTAACAATTCACAGGAAAATCCTCTTCATACTTATATATAGTAAACTTTGACAGTTTCCTGTTCAATACATAATCAATTACAATGATTAATACAGCTTATATCAACCAAAAACCATCCAAATCTAAACAAAAACCCACCCATTTAAAATTAAATTGAAATCACATCGAATAATTTTCAGTCACTGGAAATTCGCGAAGCGGATTTAAAAATAATTTGTTCGTCGACGAATTCAATGATTCAATTTGTACGTCTCTTCATTATATTTTGAAATACACAGAGAAAAAAAAATCGTTTAAAATATTTTCACGTCGATGGTTCCTCGGTAAAAATTTTATTATTTTTATGGTGAAACTGCCCTAATCAAAAATTTTTCCGCAAATGATATTAGAATATTACGCTTCGAATATTTCGTAATTTATGAACTCTAGGGCAAATTCAATTCGATAAAAATAGATTTGTTTAATAGGTGTTTTCATTTTAAGAAAAAAATTCCAATCTATAAAATTTAGATTTACCACTAAAAAAAAAAGTAAAGTGACTTAAATAAAACACTAAGTAAACTCGAAGAGATTTGCCTCTAAACTCAAAATCACTTTTTCAAACTTTTCGACGCGCGTTTCGCTAACCATATTAGCATCATCAAAAGGTGATTCAATCTAGCATCATCAGGAGATTTGATAAAAATACCAAGTGTTTATTTAATCATCCAAATTTATTTCGTCTCCCTCAGAATAAACCGCTCTCACTGCAATATACTTATTCCATTGTGTCTTCCAATCTTCAAAAAGTGTTTATATTTTATTTCTGGTATTTCCTTCAAAATGGCCAGCGGACTCTCTTGAATGGCTTCTATGAACTCAAAGCGGCGTCCATGCAGCGGATTATTCGGTTGAGGGAGCCGGAAAGGTCACACGGTGAATATCCACCTCCAGTGCATATGATTTACCGTTTGTGGAACGGTATTAGTTTGATTTTTAGTGAAAATATGACGAATCATTATGGCGATGCGTGTCGTGATGCAAAAACCATGCCATGCCATCAAGTTTTGCCACAAATTTCGACGTTTTTTTCATAAATTGGAATCTTGACTGTTTGAAACGTTAGAAGAAACTCCTTATGGACACTATGACGATAATAGAATTAAACAATTGACACGATTTTAATTCTTCACCGACAAAACGTGATTTTTTGGCCTTTAGTTTATCTTAAACACAATACTCGCTTGATTATTGAACTGTTGCTACGCCTTACTCGCTTGATTATTGAGCTAATTCTAGATCATCAATACAGATCCATATCACATCATCCGTAATTATGCATTTCAAAATGTCATCATCGAAAAAAAGATCTCTTCAGCAATTTCTACATGACGATGTTTTTCAAAAAAGTCGGTGTTTTCGGAACAAGACTAGAAAACACGAGATATGCCTAAATTGTTGTTCAGAAATCACTGAATTAGTCCAAAGGATATTCAAGTAATATCTGCGATGTCTCTAACACTTAATCGGTGATTCCTCGGTAAGAGATCCTTGATTTTGGTACTATTTTGCTCATTGGTTGACATGAAAGGTATTCCTGAACGAGGTTTATTTTCAACTGCTTCTTTACCATCACTAAAGTTCTTGTACCACTTGTTTTTTGACACAATTTCATCCATGTAATACTTTTTTAACACTTTTGATGCATCAGCACAAGAAATTTCGTTCTTTAGACCAAATAAAATACAAAATCTTTCTGGGATAAATCAGTCATTGAATAAAATATCCGACAAAAAAGCTTAACAAACACAAAAGACGCTATAATATCTAACTGAACTAGTGAAATGATATGAAACTTCTGTCAAATTTCAAGGAGAGTCATGTCAACTCAAAAAGTAAAGGGTTGTATCCATGCATAAAGCGTGTGAATTTTTAAAACAAAAGTCGTCGTACTCTTTGGTTATAGTAGTAAAACACAAAAAAGATGACTTGAGATGAAAAAAAGACCCAGAATCAGAAAAATCAAACAGAAAGAAACTTTCAAACACCCAAACCCTGGATTGTTTTTTTTTCTTCGTGCTGATATAAGTATATCCAAGTCTCGTCACACATTTTAGTTTATCCATTGATTCATTTAAGCATTTCTTTACATCAATTGACATGAGTGTTTTTATAGTCAAATTATGCATCAATATATATAGTCAATATATATATATATATATATATATATATATATATATATATATATATATATATATATATATATATATATATATATATCCCCTTTGTGGATCAGACCTTGACGTGGTAAAGGGGTTTGAGTAGGGCAATGAAGCTTTGAGCTATGCCGTCTGGAGTCTATGCTCCTGGGAGGGTCACCCCTGGCGGACAGGTCAAAGCGGAGGCCTCAGACTAACATGATCCAAAATCTGCCAACCCGCATTGGACCAGCGTGGCAGATTACGGTCCATACCTTCAACATGGTATTTCAGTATGTTGAAATATGACAGTACAACCTCAAACACGGCCCTCATTCCCCGGAGGCCAAGGGGCAACTACCTACGGCAGCGGGAAGACCTGCCCCAAGGCAGAGGGTGCTAAGAATCACCGGGTTAGATCAGGCTGCCATTGGACTTTTGACATTGCAACGTTAAATATACGGACTATGAAAACAGAGGCCCGATTGCAAGAACTGTTAATCGAACTTGACAACATACATTGGGATATTATTGGGCTCTGTGAAACACGAAGGAAGGGTGAAGAGTTAATCAAACTGGAACCAACTGGACACGTACTCTACACTCGAGGTACGGAAAATGGCCGATGTGGCGGAATAGGATTCCTCATCAATCGAAAGCTGAAGGACAGTGTGGTAAAATTTGAAAGTACATCCGACCGATTAGCCCAATGCGTCATTCAGCTGAATAAAAAGTTTAGGCTTCAAATCGTCCAAGCTTATGCACCAACTATAAGCCATAAAGATGAGGAAATTGAGGAATTTTATGATGATGTGGCCCAGCTTTTATACAAGGAGAAATGTAGGTACAAAATCCTGATGGGTGATTTTAATGCCAGAATTGGAACAACAAGAACAGACGATAATGCAACTGGCCCATATGGAACTGGTGAGCGAGACAATAGAGGTCACAGATTAGTTGATTTTGCTGAAGGACAAGAACTATATATTATGAATTCATTCTATAAGAAAAATATCAGCAGAAAATGGACATGAAAAAGTCCATCTGGGCTCAAAAGCGAAATTGACTACATCATGACCAACGATAAAACAATATTTACCAATTGTACTGTCCTTAACAATTTTAATGTTGGAAGTGACCACCGAATTGTACGAGCAAGGGTTCGGATTGACTGTCGAAAAGAGCGCGAAAAAATGGTAAGATCAAAGAAGGGCAAGGTGGATTCTGGAAAACTGCTGGAGAGAGGAAGCGATTTTGAGATTGCTTTGTCAAACCGGTTTGCTACGTTACAAGATCCAGAGGAGGTGGAAATGTCAGTTCAATATGAAGAAATCGCCAACAATGTACTTCAAACGGCTGCTTCAATAGCACCAGAGGAAAAATGTCTCAAACAAACAAAAATCTCCAGTGAGACCATTGATTTAATGAAGAAACGGCGAGCAATGAGAAATGCAGGTAGTCCTTTTGGCAGGGTCGAGTACACTGAGCTCTGCAAAACTATAAGAAAACGTATCAGAGAGGACACGCGCCGATTCAATATGCAGCTAGTGCAAAAAACCCTGGAAGAAAACAAAGGAATTAACAAAGCTAAACAGAAGCTGAGAAACAAAAGAACGCAAATATATGCTTTAAAGCGTGAGGATGGCACAGTGTGCAGGACGCGTACCCAAATGTTAGAGATTGTCAGAAGGTTTTATTCCCAGTTATATGAAGATCAGAGCCAGTCAGGGACAGCAATACCCACGGAAGAACAATATATAATACCAGATATCCTAGTGGAGGAAGTAACAAATGCTATAGAATTGATGAAGAACGGCAAGGCTCCAGGAAAGGATAGTGTAACTGTCGAAATGCTAAAAGCTGGTGGTCGGACGTTACATAAAACACTGGCAAAATTATACTCAAAATGCCTCAAAGAACAAAAAGTACCTGACTTATGGAAAAATGCAGAAGTGATCCTTTTACATAAAAAAGGAGCACAGGAAGATTTAAAGAACTACCGTCCAATAAGCCTCCTATCAGTGATGTACAAAGTTTTCACTAAGATAATTTCTAAAAGAATATTAAAAAAACTGAATGACGCACAACCAAGAGAACAAGCAGGATTCAGAAGTGGATTCAGTACAATGGATCACATCCAGGTTGTACAGCAGGTCATAGAAAGGCACAACGAATACACCATGCCACTGTGCTTGGCTTTTATCGACTACGAAAAAGCATTTGATTCCATCTCAAAGCATGCGATAATGGATGCACTGCTTAGCCAAGGTGTAGAGAGAGCCTATGTAAACCTATTAGAATCGATATATGATGGAGCTACAGCCACAATTCACCTTGATGATCTTGAAGTGGGAATTAATATAGAACGAGGTGTACGGCAGGGTGACGCAATATCGCCTATTCTTTTCTCGGCTGGCCTTGAAGAAGTATTCCGTAAACTGGATTGGGAACAGGATGGGGTAAAGATCAATGGTGCAAACTTAAACCATCTTAGATTTGCAGATGATATTATTCTCATTTCACAAGACCCAGAGGAGCTGCAAAGACGCATACAAGAACTGCAAAGGGCTGGCGAACCATTTGGCTTGAAAATAAACCTGAAAAAGAGTCAGGTTATGTTCAATAACTTCGCTCAGGACAGAAGAATTTCAGTTTTAGGAAGGGATTTAGAGATTGTGGACAGCTTTGTATATCTTGGGCAGAGGATTTCCATGGAGGGGAATACCGCCCGGGAGGTGGAACGGCGTGTTAAATGTGGCTGGCAGGCATTTGGTAGGCTCAACATAGTGTTTAAGAGCAGACTCCCACTTTGCCTGAAAAGAAAAGTATTCGATCAGTGCGTTCTACCCGTTATGACATACGGAAGTGAAACCTGGACACTCACATCGCAATCAATTCAAAAACTTCGGGTGGCACAGAGGGGAATGGAAAGATGTATGCTTGGCATTACAAGACGAGACAGAAAGTCCTGCGCATGGATCAGGGAACAAACAAAAGTCTGTGACATCATTGGAAGAGTAAAACAGTTGAAATGGAGATGGGCAGGCCATATAGCGAGGCGATGGGACGACAGATGGACCAAGGCAATCCTGGAGTGGATACCGCTTGATCGCAAACGTCCGCGAAGAAGACCGAAAGCACGATGGACTGATGACGTCGTTAAGTATATTGGACCCGAGTGGCAGAGGAAAGCCCAGGACCGTGAAGGTTGGAAGCATGCTGAAGAGGCCTTCATCCTGCAGTGGATCGATACGGGCTGATGATGATGATGATGATATATATATATATATATATATATATATATATATATATATATATATATATATATATATATATATATATATATATATATATATATATATATATATATATATCAAATTATGCATTATATGAATCTACCACCAAGGCCTTTTTGCATACAAATATCCTTGATATATCGTCCTTATAGGTTTCATGTACATAACTAGGTCCATCAATATCTCACTATACCCACTGCATGTACTACATCAGTCATGTACTTATTTCACGTTGTATAATCACAAAAATTAAAAATCAAAACAAAAAGATTTCTATTAAGTAAAAAGCCAAATGAAACAATTTTCAGTAACATTTTCACAAAATTCTTTCTTCTTTCTTTTCTTAAAAATTCCCAAGGCGAATGTAATAATAATTTATTTATCAACAAATTCATTGACTCATTTTGTACCTCTCTTCATTATATATTGAAATCCACTGAGAAAAAAACCATTTAATATATTTTCATGAAGAATGTTTGTTAAAAAAGTGTCATTATATTTATGGCAAAACTACTACAATCAGAATATTTTAGAGAAAAATCGTTAAAATATTTCGCTTGGAATATTTCGGAAATGTATAGACTCTCAAAAATTAACCTATTTAATGATTTTTTTTAGTTCGAAAAATAAGAAAGAGTATGTTGAATTTGGAATTGGACTTCTGTTTACTAGGAAACTATGTACTCCATCCATAGCTGCGTTTCAAATATTAGGCCCTCAACTTAATTATCGGCCTTTTTTGACTATATTTAATATTTATTTATAAAAAAACTTATACGAACTTAATCTTCGAAGTAATCTCCGTCACTTTCTATTCACTTTCGTCACCTTTCAGACAAAGGAGGTTTTTGGTTTTTGGTTGATGGCACGATTAACACACAATTGTCGCCATTTTGAATTAGCGTAGATTTTTCTTGAGTCTGAAAAGCAATGACGCAACATCAAAGCATCGACTCTTATTCTCAGTTGTGAGTTTATTGGGGATCCTACAACTTTCCATTTGAATTATCCCTAACTTATGAACACATTTAAAAACAGCTTGCCGTGCTACTCCGTATTGCTGTCCAAACTCCAGCAATTTATTACGACAAAAAATTTCTTTCTTTAATGATTCCAAATCTTCATCCATCGCATTTTTGGTTGGCCAGGATGTTCTGCATAATTTATGTCAAAATTTCCAAATCGGAATTGCTGAAACCCCTTCTTGGATTCTAAAAAATAACTGGATGACCTGATATTTCAACACCAGAGTATACCATTAATGAATTTTCCATATCTAACGTCCATGACGATGCTCTAACGTATGGCTAGTAGATGTGGAAACTAACAACAATAAAATAAAAAACACAAAGATCAATGGAGAGAATAATATTAGGAGTAAAATTATCAGAACGAAAACCAAATTATCTCGATCCGATATAAAACTTAGCTTCGTTTTATATCATGTCCAGATATTTGGTTTTCGTTCTGATAATTTTACTCGTAATATTGTTCTCTCCATTGATCTTTGTGTTTTTGTTATTTTATTCTTCTAAGTGTCCATACCTACCGGCCATACGTTAGAGCATCATCATGGACGTTAGATATGGAGAATTCATTAATCGATGCAGAAGAGCAAGTGGTACAACTATAATATAATTTTGTTGGCCACAATGCCAGACTGAAAAACCATGGTTGGGGAAAGGAACAAGTTGTCAACCTCAATCAGATCGGGCAATAACTTTTTTTAATAAACATCCAAAATGTATTTACAGTCTGTAAACTGAATTACAAGAAGTAAATAATATGATACCAACAATTAACCTGCAGAAAAAATGTCCATTAACATTTTTATATATCACATTTGCAAATAGTGAATTTGTTTAGGGGATCAAAAATTTAAACTCTGGTTAATAAGTCGATTATTACATGTTCTCTAAGTCTATGGCTAAGTAATCAGTTCATTAAATTATTTGCCAAACTTTTCGGATGATTTGCTAGTCTATTTCCATTTTTTTTGCAATTTAGTTGTTTCTTGTCTGACGGTTATTATTTATAAGCCATAGGTTATGATATATTTTAGGGACATCCCAGACGCATTTCTTATTTTTCTTACTTTCTTTACTTTTCTTACTTACTTTCGACTAAAATCTTTCGAATGTATCGATGTTTGACCTTGCTGCGGTTCCTCATAAGTGGATATCATAAGTCTTGATAGATTTCAGGGTGATCTTAGGATCTTGCTATATAACCAAAGTTTTGATGTGAGCCCAATTAGCCAGTAATGCTTCCTTAGTTTCGACCCTTTAAGGTGATAACCTGAAAAGAATGGGCTGGTCATAATGGAACAGTGAAATAGGTGAAAGGACTGGGAGAGGTCTATAACCAAAGTTCGATACAATGAAAGGCAGAAGAAGGATAGCTTACAATTATTTAATTGCTTAATATAAAACAAATTTTAATACCGATAATTGAAATATTCCAGGCCCTATTAAGTCAGCCATAGGTTTTCTGTAACACGCAAATTTATATTTTGCTATTCGCAATATTGTCATTCCGTGTCAGCGGTACCTGCAGTGAGCATTAACAAACATAACTGGTTAAGACCTATTTATTCCTGTTTTGTAAATCGACTAAATATTGTCTACGTCGTGAGTAATACATTTTTGGGTTCTACGTAACCTTGTTCTAAGTAACCTGTTTTCTATTTTAATTTGTCCTTAGTTTTAAATACAATAATGCCAACGGTTTTTGCTGTTTTCTGAGAGCTCACCTTTAAATTGTAAAAGCGTAATTTCACCGCGATTGACCTAACTTTATTTCGAAATTAAAACTTGCCTTTTTTTAAAAACATTCCGAGATTTTCATTTTTTAAAGTAGAAGGCTGAACAAAGGCTCATATGTTTTGTCTAGATATATTCTATTGGTGTCTACCCAAATTCTATGTTTTCAGATCGAAATCTTCGGAGAATATACTTCATTCTATCCCCAAACAACTTTGAAAACTTGAATTGAGGAATAGCAGTGGCACGAGCTGTGAATTTTTAAAATCTTAAAATTTTCTTCTTAATGTCATTTTTATGGTATTATTCTTAATTGCTTAAATTTTAAATAATAAATTAATACTTAGTTATTATTACAGAAAAAAAATATATAGAGCTTAGAAAATTAAATACTCTAGAAAATTCGCTCGAAAAACTCGCTTAGAAAATTAAATACTACTAACCTTAGTAGTATTTTAGTTTTCCGACGTACTTTTGGACAAAAAATCGGCAGCCAGATCACTGACTTAAACCCCCACGGTTTCGTCGAAAAGTAATGGATCTGCCTATATATATATATATATATATATATATATATATATATATATATATATATATATATATATATATATATATATATATATATATAACATTACATCCACAATATATGTATGTATATATATATATATATATATATATATATATATATATATATATATATATATATATATATATATATATATATATATATATATATATATATATATATATATTTTAATATAGTACATATTGAACGAAAAGTTAAAGATACTGTACAGTATGTTAATTTACCATTCTACGACCCGTCGAACATAATTCTAAGCTTCCTGTTTCAAAACCGTCAGAATCTTGAACTCAGTATGAAGAAGAACCTGAATTCGTTGATCCTTCAAATGATCACACAGAATTTCTACAGGAAATCGAAAATAATCATTTATTTGATGATCCAGGATGCTCCACAAAACCACATCTGATTTCACAGCCTGAACTTAATCACTTAGTTCAAGATTTAAAACTATCAAAATCCCAGTCAGACTTTGTAACATCCACATTAAATGAATGGTGTCTTCAAGATAACGTAAACATTACATCCACTAAAACATTTCTGAATTAAAAAACGATATCAATGTAAATTGAGCTCCAGTTTACTTGCTGATTTTTGCTGGACATTGATAATGGAATTCCCAGAAACAAAATACCTATAAGACATCATCACAACACTTTTAGGTGAAATTATGATTAATAATTATATCGTTATAATTTGTTAAAATGTAACAAAATAAACAAGAAAATAATAGTTGATAGAAAAAATGTCATGTCAGTTTCTGTTATTAGGTCAAACCTTATATACATAAGATCGAAGAGACTTACCACTTTACATGTAACACCAAACACCACAACTTTTTCAAACTTCTCGACGCACGTTTCGCTAACCATGTTAGCATCATCAGATGATGATTTAATCTAGACAATCTTCTTAGACTGAATCACCTCCAGATGATGCTAACATGGTTAGTAAAACGTGCTTTGAAATGCAAAATGTGATTTGGTTTTTAGTGGCAAATCTCTTCAAGTGTAAAGTTTCGCACCGAAGGTTCCAACAGAAGAATTAATTTATATAAGATAATCAATGTTTTGTTCAAGTCAAAAAAAATTAACTTATTTTTATTTACCAGCGCAATTGATCCTCCCTTAAGACAATTCGCTTGTTCAAAAGTATACTTGAAATGAGTCGATCTATAAATAAAAATATGTGACTGACCAGTTTACAGCGGCCTCCCAGTTAGACGGTTATATATGACAACCGCTACCTGTTTCATTCCAAAACCTGATATAAGATCGGCGTATGCAAAATTTTCTATTTAAATATTTAAATACTTATCAAAAATATTAAGTGGCATTATTAAACTCGTGACGTTTCGCAAAGACAAAAACAATTCAACAGTCTCGAGACTTAACCCATGAACGATATCGAAATGGGCCTTGGGTAATTTTTTCTTCTTCGTTTTTTTTTCCAAATCCATCGGAACGATTCAGATAAATTTTTGTTTTAAATAATTTCAAATCGCGGTGGGGTTTAAGGACCTTGTACGTTTTGCTGGCACAGCTTGATACCGTCGTTGTCGTGTTGGTGGGTGACAGTTTGCACCGGGTAAGAAATCGCTCGCGA
Organism: Cosmopolites sordidus; assembly: GCA_031761425.1. Classification (NCBI taxonomy): domain Eukaryota; kingdom Metazoa; phylum Arthropoda; class Insecta; order Coleoptera; family Curculionidae; genus Cosmopolites; species Cosmopolites sordidus. The sequence goes on along the minus strand of JARFXV010000063.1, from coordinate 1,399,470 downwards.
ATTAATTATGATAAAACAAATAATCAGTCAGAGTCAGTCAATTTTTGCTCATATTTATTTCTAACCAACTTGGATATATAGTTATTACACAAAAGAAATTAATTTTAAAACAATTTTGTATTAAAGGGAATATTGCAATATAGGGTGGGCAAGTGTCACATTTCCATTTTACCTATTTATGTTTCAAAAGAAACAAGACATACTTTTTTCTATGTTTATTTCATATTCAAATTTTGTGTTGTCCTCTACGTCACAATTTGAAAGAAGAACATTATGCTGAGTACTATACCACATTAGGTAGTAGATTCCTAGCTGGTGGTGATTACAATGCCAAACACTTCAGATGCGGATCAAGGTTGATAACTACTAAAGGTTGAAAGCTCACAAAATATATCGACAAAAATAATCTAAATACTTTGTCTACTGGTAGGCCAACATACTGACCTAATGATAGGAACAAAGTACTTCTGTGTTACTAAAGGTATTCCTACTAGCAATTGACTAGCAGAACAAAGCCTCGATCTCTCTTCGGACCATTATCCCACAATAGTAACAGTCAGTTCGAACATCATCAATGTACAAAAACCAGTCGTACTCAGTAATAAAAAATGAACTAGGATTTGTTTAAACACTTGCTTGATGAAAGAATACATACTGATATCCTACTAAAATCTTCTGAAAACATAGACAAGGCTGTAGAAGATCTAAACAACAAACCGCCTGGGATATAACCCCTGAAATGAATAGTCAAATTCATAATCAGAATTGCTTTGTAATAGTAAAACATGCAATTGCCAAAAAACGACGACTACTGAAAAGGTGGATGATAACTAAAGCCCCCGAAGATAAGACACGATTTAACAGAGCAGTGAAAGAAGTGAAAGAATTACTCAGTAATGAAAGGAATGGGGCAATTCAAAATTACTTCAAAGGTCTTACTCTCGCTGAAGCTACTGATTACTATTTGTGAAAGGCTACAGTAAAAAATCAATAAAACACAAGAGAGCATACTACCAATCAGAAAACAGGATGGAACTTGGGCGAGAACAGATACTAATAAGGCTGAAACTGTTGGAATATATCTAGCTAAAGTTTCTCAGCCATTTCCAGTGAGAAATTTACGAAAAGAAGAGGAGGAAATAATATCGTACCTTGAAACACCATTCCAAATGGTACTTCCTATTAAAGCCATAAAAATTTGTGAAGTTAAGGCTGAGATTCATAAAAACTCAACCCAAAGAAAAGTCCAGGATTTGACCTTATAACTGACCAACTCGTTAAACAATTACCGGAAAAAGCATTAGTTGCCCTTATACAAATTTATAATGCAACACTTACAGTCGACCGTTATCCGTCACAGTGGAAAGTAGGACAAATCATATTGATTCCAACACCTGGTAAACCGACGGAGGAAGCATCATCATATAGACCCATTACAGTTTTTCCTGTCTTGTCAAAGCTTTTTGAGAAGTTGTTTCTAAAGATACTAAAGCCATTGCTAGACAAACTAAAAATCTTTCCAGAACACCAGTTCGGATTTCGCGAAAGATACGCAACAATCGAACAAGTGCACAGGCTAGTGAAAATTATTAATAACGCCTTTGAAAATAAAAATTCCATAAAAAAATCCAATTTTGGATATAACACGGGCCTTCGATATGGCACTCAGGCCTACTATACAAACTTAAATAAAAATTCCCTACACCATACTGTCAGGCATTGTTGTCATATTTAACGAACAGATACTTCGCTGTCAAATATATAGGAGAACTAACTAATATATATCCGATAATATCAGGAATGCTTCAAGGTAGTGTCGTGGATCCCATACTTTTTGAAATCTTCACTGCTGACCTACCATCTACACCGAATACGTATATAGCCACCTTTGCAGATGATAACACGGTTATGACAATAATCAAGGTACCAAGATATGCATCTGAGTAGCTTCAGGCAGCTTTTGATAAAATAGAAGAATGGGTAAAAAAAAATGGCGCCAAAAAATCAACGAAGCAAAATCTCAGGAAGTCACTTTCGAGTGTAACACTTAATGGATATCAACTCCCCCAGGCAGACTGTGCAAAATATCTTGGAATAAGACTTGACCGAAGACTAAACTAGAAACAGCACATTTTTATGAAGACGAAGCAACATGGCTTAGAATTATCCAAACTCTAATGAGTAAATAGGTAGAAAATCCAAACTATCGTTGGTTAACAAGATATAAAAAACTTAAGTTTCTGTACAAAGTTAGGCCTTAAATGTAAGCGCTGATGCTTGGCAACTCGCTGCCTTGCCCTAGATGTTTCAAGAGTTGCTTATTATCTTTGTGTAGATTGCAAATATATGGGAGATAAAGAAAATGTGTTTTTGTTTTTGCTGAAGGGATTACACTATGCGGCGTTTCTCGCAACCAAGTTTCCACGTTCCACAGTCTTAACAAATCATTTTCCTGGAGGAATCTATTTTCGGTCGCTTTCTTCACTCCTACTTCCCTTTATAATCTTGGTCCTCCTCTTTTCGATCATCATTCTTTTTATTTTCGCTGGATTTATTTGGTTTCAAAGACCGTAAAAAAAATGTCTTATTGACCTGAAATTACAGCATTACTAGAAAGTAAGCTATTTTTTAAGCATGCAAATACATTTGCGATCGAACCACTATCTATTAGAAAAATATCTGACTTTATCTTCTATTATATTCACTCTATCTTCTTCTATAAAAATTAATTTAGTATTGTGTGGAAAATTGGCATACATTGGTAACATATGATAATACTGACTCGAAATGTCCTGTCAGATGGAACATAATAAATAGTATGCTTACAGAAGAAATAAGATTCTTCAGCACATGTTCATAATATTACATCTAATTTTAATGATGCGAATTCTCGTCACATCCACTTCATCCTTTATACCGTCCCAAATAAAATTTATGACCTCATATTTCTACATCAATGAGTTTCGGTCCGAATATCCACTTCTCCTTTTTTAATAAAAAAAAACTACAGTTAAATATTATTAAATTCGCAAGCCCCTTTAATCACCCCCCATAATCCACTTTTTTTGCCGGCTCTCGGCGGACATAAATTCAAGTGTCACAGAGTTGAATTACAAAGCCCGATTCTGGTGGTTTTAATCCGTCGCTTTTTTATTCTTCATTATATTTTCAAAACATGCCTAATGACCCGGACCTGCCGCATTTGTTAAACACTTATCGTGGATCTGCCGTCTATTAGCCACGCAGGATGTATTTCCACCATGATTTATTATCATTCGTTCTTTCATTTATTTATTTATATTTACAGGGTCCCAAAAACCAACGTAAAATCCACGAAAGAGTATTGACAAATAGGTAGCCTAGTCCATACATTTTATACCCGATCAAATGACATTTTAAAACCTTTAGAAAGAAAATTGACAAATTTGCCGTAAATGATCATCTTTCGTTGATTGTTTACATTGTATATTTATTAAATCATATATAATATAAATCAGTATAACATAAATCAAATATTTGATTTATGTTATACTGAATAATACCAGACTAATACTTTTGGAAAATTTGCCCCATAACATATTTTTGCGTTGCCACAGAAATCAGTCTCCTAGGTTTCTTCTCATCCGTAACTTGTAAAGTTTATAATCATCAACTCGAAAGTATGAGAATCGTGAGAATGGTTTATGTCGCTAGAGGTGTCAAACAATTTTATCAAACATCAAAAGAAGTTCATCAAGCAGTATTGGTGTGAGTTATAAAGGATGCGGCATCTTGTGGTTCGTTTTTGAACTATCGGTTATTATCACAGCCTCAAAATATGAATAACTTATTTTCAAAGTAGTGAGTCAGTTGCCGAAACTTCGGTAGAAATGAAGCGCCAACTGAGCACACTGGAAATAAATGTGTAAAAAAGTTCGTTCGACTGACCTGTTAACAGACAATACACACGTTCCGCATCGCCATTCAGCTCGTTTGAATAAAAATATTGCTGCTATAGCTGAAAGTGTTCGGCAACTTCCGTGCTCCTCCACCCACCATCGTTCACAAGAATTGAACATCAGCGATAGGACTATGCGAAGAATTTTACACAAAGACCTCGGTATGAAAGACTACAAAGTCAAATTGGTTAAAAAATTGACGGCTGTTGATCATCTATTGCGGCGCTGAATAGACCAATTATCGGTAGGAAAAAGATGAGCATTTTTAGCATTAAAATAATCTTTTCTGGCGAAGCTCTTTTTCACCTCGGAGATTATGTAAAAAAGCAAAATTGCCGCATTTGGGGCAAAGAAAATCCACGTGACAATTGAGAAGCCACTTCGCTCAAAAGGAGTGAATACGGTCCAAAGGCATCCATTTGTCTTTGCCAGAAACGCCATTTTTCTTTGAAAATGAGCAAAGAGTCGCACCAGCAGTCACGACCTTTATCTTGCCATGCTAACTGACTTTTTATTCCCTACGATTGAAAGAAGAAGACTTGGCCGATATTTAGTTTCAACAGGATGTCTGCCCACATAGCCAACGCCACAATCGACGTTTTGCGTCCTATCTTCACCGAAATGGCGATGTAAACTTGGGGTCTAAGAGCTGCGACTTGACCCCGTTGGAGTATTATTTGTGGGGATTCGTCAAGGGCAGATGTTATGTTAATCATCCAGAGACGATTGAGGCTTTAAAAGATGCAATTAAAATGGTTCTTGGTGAAAGAGAGACTCAAACGATTGAAACTGTACCACTACAAATCCAGCCAACTGCAAATCCAGCCGAGGCAGTCATTTAAATAAAATTGAATTCCATTCCTAATCGGTAAGTGTACTCTAAAATAAAATATAAATTAACTGAAAATATTTGTTGCACTTTTATTTAATATGCATTTTTAAAACGAACTAAAAGTTGCCGCACCCTTTATTTGCAATTGACTATTATTGCAAAGAAAGAACACTACAAAATATTTATTAATTAGAAATAGAAACATATAATTAGTATAACCTATAATATCAATTATTTTCACAAGCCCTAGACTATGTTTTGGGAAATGAAAACTGTTCTTACAGATAATATCTGAGTTCAGTCTGTTTCTTCCATCTTTAAACATAGACCTACCCTTAAAGCTTCCATTTGCGATCCTGCATGCCTCTTAATATCATCCGCCTATCTCATCTGCTATCTTCCCCTTCCTCTCCTACTGTTCTATGATCCCCAGTATATGACGATCTGATTTGCCATTTATCTCAAGCTATGGCCATTCCAGTTTCCATTTTAGTCTCGCTGTCCCCTCCCTCGCGTCTTTTGTCTTTTCTCGTATACAGTGATTTTATTTTCCATCTGTTAGTTTTATTTGAAGCATCTGGCTTTCCATCGATCTTTTAGGTTTACTGATCTTATAAGATCACATTGGTTAAAAACCGTTGTCTCAAAATATTGCGCATATTATTATATATTTTATAGCAGAAAACTTAGTTTGCTGAACGCTAATTATGCTAGAATTCCCTACTAATAGGTGAAAAAAATAATGTGAAATGTACGAAAAATATACCAGGTGTGGCGGTTAAAAATTCTTATTCTTTTTAAAGGAATGGCGCTGGTCCACAGTTTAATATCTCATATAGTTTTGTTGCTACGACACTAACTTTCAAAATGCTAATGATGTTTAAATGATTTTGAGTTAGCGTCATATTTTTTTGTGGTAAATATGTCGAGTTTCGAGCCATATAACAAGCACATACGGCCCGTCCTGCTTTTCTTGTTCGATCAGAAGAAAAACGCGAGTGAAAGCCAGCGTATACTTGTGAAAACTTGCGGTGACAATGTCCCAACGCAAGACGCTTGTTGGCCTTGGTTTAAACGTTTCAAAAGGGGTGATTTCGACGTGAAAGACAAAGAAAGCCCAGATCAAACGAAAAAAAATTGAAAATGCTGAATTTCAAGCATTGTTGGAAGGCGACGATATGCAAACTCAACAGCAAATTGCAGATAGATTAAATGTTGATGGACGAACGATTTGTAATTCTCTGCATGCTATGGAAAAGAATCAGAAGGCAGGAAAATGGGTATCTCATCAGCTGAACCACAGACAGATGGAAAAGCAAAAAACGCTCTGCGAAGTTTTGCTTTCTCAGCATGAAAGACTTTTTTGGATCGATCGTCACTAGAGAGAAAAAAAATGATATATCGCTTTGGAAAAAAGATAATGCATTTGGGGGGTCAATTTGAACCATGCGTTGATTGGAAATTGTCCAGAATAGACTACAAGATACCGAAAAGTGATTTTGCAGCGTTGACAACGCACTTTCTTCCAAATTAAACATGTTTTTTTTTAAGAAAAATTTAGAATTATTAACCGCCACTCCTGGCAATGTCTAACTATTCAATCAATCGAATCGATAACTTTAATTTTTGGATATACATTATCTTTCAGTAGTTAAAGGCAATTTCCTTTCTTATTATTACTTTAGACAAAAAATATACAAATAATTGTTAATGCATTCATCATAACATATCTTATTTAACATTTTTTGTTTTGGAACCTTTCGTATTAAACAAAAACTTTTTCTTTTTGATTTTTTTTCTTCCTATTACCATTCGTAATAAATAATGTTTCCGCTCCAAATGTTACTATACTTGAACAATCTTCGTGTATATTTTTATCGTTTTCCTCCTTATTATTTCGTCCTGTAAAATCAAATTAATCTCTCATCGGTCAATCCTTATATTAGAATATTTGATGTGAAATTCTAAACTCAAAGAACTTTACAACAATACACCAAATCAGTTATTCATAATTTTTGGGCGCGCGTTTCGCTAACGATATTAGCATCATCAATCAATAGCATCATCAATCAAGATTGAATGTAAATTAATTGAAATTTAAATAACTCAATTATAAAAAAAGTGATTTTATGTATTGTGGTAAATCTTTTGTAGTTTAAACTCTGCAACTGTTTTCCTATCTTTATTAAATTTTATTATTGCTAGTACCCTATACGTATAATTTAATGCCATGTATTTGCATGTTTTAATATATATGAATCTACTGTTTTCCAACGCCCAAGTTTTTTAGTTTTCCAAGAACGTCTAGCTGTTCGTTGCTTACTACCCTATATTCTAATTTACTTAGATTTATTATCACTTCTGCAATTTAATACTCTTCCTTGTATTTGCATTTTCATCTGTATGAAAATTGTATAAACTGTATAATTTCTGCAGCCCCCTCTCCCCCCCCTAATAGCAGCCCCCTTTTTAAAATTTTAGTCTCCATTTCTCCAGAGACTTCTCTAAATACACATTAAAAGGAAAGACAATATCCCGGTCTCAATTCCTATGTAATTGCGAGTTTCTGGATGTTCCTTTTTTATTCTAGTAGCATAGACTTTATTAAAATGTCTAATAATTTTTCTTAGAGTAAAACGATTTTTCAATATTTTAAGAGTTTTGCATAGATGTGATAATGAGATACAGTAACAAACACGTTCTAAATAGTCTTATCGTTTCACAGACTCGAATTGCCTAAGTACTACTTGCCTAGTACTAAGTACCTACTTAAAACCTAAGTACTGAGAAGTACTAAAAATCGCTGTTAAATGTTCTTGTTGCAAGCTCTAGAAGGTTTCACTCAAACATAGATTTTGTTTCGAGCCCTGAAAATGGGACTTTGAAATGTACTTGAAAATGGGGAGTGAGAGCTCGTCGAAATGCCGTGCAAACCTAAATACTTCTCAGAACTTAAAAAATCTCTTTAAGCACTAATGGATGTAAATCCGAACAAAATCTTATACAATTTTAATTATATAGAAAGAAAATTGCAAGACTTATTTGTCATAAATGTTCATCATTTTATTGATTTTTTAATAATCACAGTAAATGGACTAAAATTAGAGACTAAATCAGATGAACGGCTGGATGATTGACAATTTCAAAACAATTTTAAGCAAATGTGACTAGTTTGACTTAATAATTCTTAATATAGAGACTATAATCGTAATTGTTCACTGTTCTCTGGCATTATCACTATCGTTAATTTTTTCCAAAATGCATTCAACTTGAAACTTATGACAAATATAAATCAGCGTCGAAACGAAATAAAAAATTTAAATTTATATGCAGGTATGTCTATTAAGTCATCAAAGTTATGTTAAACCACAACCATAATGAATATTAAGGAATATAAAATATTTAATATATAATTTTAGAATTCATCGTCATGACGTAATTGCTTTTCTATAAATTATACCATCTTAATATGGAAAATATCTATTTATGTTAAAGATAAAAAAAAAGTTGTTCGGTGAGTAAATATTTATTTAAAACATCGCTTCGTCTAATTTATTTCATATCGATTCAATTCTCAACTCCTACGTGTTGTCCTTACAAAATTATGAATAGCCGAGATCTGGTGATAGAGTGCCAGGAGCATGTTGAATAAGAAACATGTGTAATGGTGCTAGTCGCTTAAGGAAATGAAACAAAATTTAATTTTGTTATTCTTGTATTAAATTAGTAGCCCGGAACAACATGCAATTAGAGTCCATTATAATTAAAAAAAAAAATGACCACCAAGAAAATATAAAATGGAATCTTAGAAAGTTTATTAAGCAAATCATTAAGATGTTGTTCAATGTGAATCGGTTAAACGTAAAGGTTCAAAGTAGTTATCAACCTAGTATTATATTATATAAAGTTCCATATTCGGAAGAAACCACGTCACGTATCCCCAAGAACGGAATCAAAACCCTTCTTATGGAGAAATGAATCGTAACTTCAGGATTAACCCTCAAGAGAAGCTTCTGTGCTTCCCGACGATCAGGAGCACATGGGTATGCCATATGTGTATGTCTTTGATTATCAATATCGTTTAATTAAATTTTCCAACTTAATATATTTTTTTTTAATTTAAACCTCAATCAGTATAGAAAAAGGCTATATCTATAAAATGTTCCAAAAAATAATAGTATTCCTAATATTACCGAAAAAATCAACAAAAATAAAAAAAATGTTAAAATGAGTTGTTCTATTCAAACTAGCATATCTAGGCGAAATTAATAGATAAAAACTTTCTTCCAGCGGAATTTAAAAGGGGACTTAATGTACTTTCAGATACTTATTACATAATTTAGCTTTATTTTAAAAAATATATTTATTTAGTTAGGTAAAGTTCACTGGTAAAATGCTCTTCATAAACTGATTTGGCTTGCTTTCACTCTCTTCGAAAAATCAGCTGCCTCAAAAAACGCTTCTACTTCAGACGCACAACGAGTACGAGAACACATGTTCATTTTGAGCTAAATAGAAAATTAAAAAAAAACACTATGTGTTCCAAAAGTTTATTTAAGGGTTTTTATTTATTGGCAAAACACTGACACAAACAACAGGGTGGCGTATATCCATAGACTGACTACGGTCGCTTATATTGTATTATTCATATCTTAAGATGGCTATGGTGGGGGACGTGTAGTAGGGATAGTAAAAAAAATCCCCAACTCAAAGTCATCCCCACAACGTGATCATTTATAAGGGAAAAACACTTTTAATTCACCCCTGGATCTCCATTATACAGTGCTTCTCTTGAGGGTTAAAATACTAACTAAAGTCTTGTTAAGGTAAAAAATAATCAAACCTCGCACATTACAAGGTCAGATGAATACGGTGGACTCTATACGGTGGAATATATCTAAATATATTATTTAGAGCAAAGTCCTCCAAACTACGACCCGCGGGCCAAATCTGGCCCGTCAGTGTCATCAATCCGACCAGCGACTAGCGAATTTAGCATGCGTATGCTCATTTAGGGCGCGTACTCGGCGACTAGTTTAGATATTATAGATAATGGCAGGACAAATAAAACGGTTTTGGCCCTTGGAACTCATAGGAGTAATCAGTATGGCCCTAAGGCTGGAAAGTTTGGAGACAGACCCCTGATTTAGTTGATGGAAATAGCTGAAAGGAAATAACCGCATGAATAGTGAAATGGGATAAAAGTACAGGATCAGTTAGCAAATTTATGAAATCTAAAAATATATTAAGAAAAGCTATAGAACACATGTACAGGGCAACACTTAGGCTAGTATCAACATGTAGGTGTGATTCTTGGATACTGAATAAAACAGATGCATAAAAACTAGTAATGTTGAAAGAAAAAAGTGAAAAAACAATGGTTTTATGGTAAGAAAAATATTGTGAAATATAGGGATCGGCCAAGTGATCAACGGATGCGAGAAGTTATGGCTGATCTGGAGGAAAAATGCATATATATATATATATATATATATATATATATATATATATATATATATATATATATATATATATATGAACACTTTTGTTGGTGGCTTGACCGGGAAGGATAACTATATAACTATAACTAACCTATCCCTTCAACTGGATGACATATGTTTCGTCTCTCGAGGTTCAGACCTTTCAGGGCGCCGACATATACCATACCATCAAGAATAGGGAAACCCTATCCACAGCCAACAACACATGTTTTCGCCGACCTCCCGTCGGATGGCGTATATATGTATTGTTAGATTTTCTTGAGAATGAGACAGCAGTGGCTAAGTGTCATCACACACCCAACCGTTAGGTTCCACAATCTCATATGGAACACACAACAATCTGCGTCTCCGCCTAAATGAACACTTTTGTTGGTTGCTTGACCGGGAAGGAGCCCCACCTATCGCTTCAACTGGATGACATATGTTTCGTCTCTCGAGGTTCAGACTTTTCGGGGCGCCGACATATATCATACCATCAAGAATAGGAAGACCCTATCCACAGCCAACAACCCATGTTTTCGCCGACCTCCCGTCGGATGGCGTATATATGAATTGTTAGATTTTTTTGGACTGCATTCGACTGACTTGGACTCTCATTGGACGCAGTCCAAGAAAATCTAACAATACTCACAGATATATATATATATATATATATATATATATATATATATATATATATATATATATATATATATATATATATATATATATATACAGTGGGGGACAAAAGATCAGACTTATCGATAAAACCAATTTTCTTTCTTCTTTTTTTTTTCAGGCGCGGTTAATACCCATAAATACATGGTCCTAAAATAGTCTGTATATGGCATCAAATAAATAAATATATCACAACTATAGTAGCCGAAGTACCCCAAAAAAATATATCGTCTGTTGATAGGGACCATTTCTAAGAACAAACCTTTTGTAAAATTATTTTCTGTCTCTAAAATGTTGACTTCATTATGATTAAGATTATCTCCGATTTGATGACAATAGATTGCCAATGCATATTTTTTTCCAATACGGGTGTCGCTTTTATGTGGTGTTATTCCCTGTTTAAATCTTGTCATGTTTGACCAATGTAACAACACCCGCAATCTCCGCTAGAATTATATATGTTCACGATATTGCAAGGATCATATAAATAGGGTCAGAAAGATAAAAAGACCTTACATTTAACTCAAAGAGTTTTACCACTAAACACCAACTCAGTTTTGTTTAATTTCTCGACGCGCGTTTTGCTAGGTATCGAGGGGTTCAGCATTAAATAGCTTTAATAGTGTTTAGTGATTCACACTAATAGAATAATTGAAGACCATACATGATTAAAAAGTTAGTTTAATTATCTGACGATAAGGCTTTAAACAAATATAAGTTAAAGTTTTTAAAAGCTAAGCAAAACAACCTCATTACTGCCAATTAAAGGTTTTTGAAAGAAATCTTATCGTTTGATAACATGAAGGAATTACATCAGTCAAAATTGTATGCAGATAGAGAAAATACAAATAAAAAAGTATATTGCTGAAGTCGGGAAGACGTGACTGAATAAGGTAGACAATATAAAAGAAAATACCTTGGATGACCTAAAAAATACAAGGAAGGCGAGAGGCTGAAATTGCTTAAAATTTGTTGTCCTTGGAGATTCACCTAGTACCTAAAATGCAGCTTCGATCCTCAACTAAACTCTAGGTTCCTACATATTCGAAATAGATTTTTTCTCCGTATTATTGTGACTTTAAAGCGCCATCTTTCAGCTTCAAAACAAGGTGTAATATACGAGCCTACTATGAACATATCTTGAAAAATCAGTTGTAGACACAACGTCGTCGTCCGAAAAGCAACATTTGAATCACTTCCACCTTTTCGCTTTTCAACTGAAAACATATGCTGCGGAATCTCAGAACATGATTTATGCCACTTTCAAATATAATACCATTTCATATAGAGCTTGTAAAAGTGTTTCCAGTAATTCCGAACTACAAATTTTGCCTTAAACGATGCAGAACGTTCGGGATAGACAAAAAAAGTGAAGCTTGAAGAATTGGAAACACTGCTGGAAGAAAACCCTGATCGTACTATTACAACTCAGACAGGAACTCGAAGTAACAGCGCAAGTCATCGTAATTTACACAAGCTAAGAAAAATGTTAAAAGATTGTGAAAGATTATGACGAAAAGTGGATCCTCTACTATAATCCAAAGCGATGAAAATCGAGGGTTAATCGAGGTGTACGTATATTTGTATAAAATTGTTTATATTGTGGAATAAGCTGGGCGTTATGCTTTATGACTTGCAGTAAACTTCTCAAACGGTCATTGCGGACCATTCAGCAATAACTGATTCATGTTAGTGACGCTCTGGAGGAAAAAAGGTCATATGTTAGCAACAGAAGAAGAGAACTCAATATGCTTCAGGAACAACGCAAGACAACATACTGAAAAAACTACTCCATTGAGTAGTGCGACAACATTTCCCAGCCCAAGTCAGTACTTGGGCTGGAAATGTTGTCGCACCCGGCGTATTATCTAGACTTCTTTGGTTCTCCAGACTTCTCCTTTGGATTTTCATATCATCCGATCTCCAAAGTTTCATTACCAAAGGCTCATCAAAATCAACATTTTTTATCAACAAAGATAGTCAAAAAAAGTCGGGACTTAAGTTATTAATAATAAAAATCATTCCTTTTCATTACATGTCGAAAAGCGCATGATCACGGTAATAATAATTAATAAGCCTCGCTCCATATCAAAGTAATCAAAATACTGTTTATTATTTTATAAGTAAACCATCCGCCACTATGAAAAAGGATCTACGTTTTATATAATCACAGGACTAACTGTAAAAGGCTTAGGCATCTGGCAACAACGTATTGGTGCTTTACAACCATATTTAACGATATTATTGTACAGCTTTAGCGTTCAGTGCTGTAAGCCATAATTGTAATTGTAATCAACCCTAGTAATGGCTGGTAATTTCAGAATAATTCCTTTAACAGAGCAATGCAATTTCTATTGATATATACATAATAAAGTTTTATATATTAAGTTAATTTATACGGAAATTAATATTGTGCGTATTCAAGCAAATTACATAAACGATGCAATTACATGGTTAGTCTAAATATATAGATCGAAATGGTCTGGGAAACAAGGCAGTGAAGTTATGTAAGCTTATTAAAAAGTTATACTGACAATATGAAATGAAACTATAATAAATAAGCAAAGATTGATATCTAAAAATGTCCACTATATTTAAAATTGTATGTATAACAAAGCGTTATTAAACTTTTATTACCCTCCTAGACATTGACAAGAAATGGATTTCTTACTATCATGTTTTATGGTATTATTTAGTCGATGGACTAAGTTGTAATTACCTTTCTCACTGTTAGTTTACCATAAACTCAATAAGATAAAATCAATTGAAATAATTCCAAAACGGTATTAAAAGAATCGGTAACAAAATACAGGAGACTAAAAGATTTATTAATTAAATAACATTAATTTTTATCATGATTAATTTAAATAAAAATAACTGTATTGCTATTCCTTCGATAGATTTAAATTCAATATGGTTCCCGATTCTAAAGAATACAATTAAAAACGTTTAAGTATTTCAATACACAATAATCACACTAAACCTCACCTATATACATTTTTTGGTAGTATGTTACTGTCAGTAAAAAATTTTATTCTCAATGTAAGTATCATGTACAAATGTACAAAAAAATATATTTACTTAATATCTTTACATTATATAGAAATTAATATAAATCATGTTTAGATTCGTTTTGAAAACGGGAGATCTCCCGAAACGTTAACGTTTAAAAGTTTATTTATTTTAAAACATTTTTTGCATTTTTTTATTTTTGTTCGTTAGGCAAATTTATTACAAAAAAAGAATCACTCAGAAATATGTCTTCGTTTTGTTTTTGTTTTTTACGAACTGATTCTTTATTTACATAAGAACATATATTTTTGATATTTTTTTGAGTTTTAGATCGTGGCAAAAAAGACAAAAATATAGCATAATTTGTAACAATTGTTATCCATACAATTTTAAATATAGTGGAAATGTTTAGATATTAATCTTTGCTTATTTATTTAAAATGAATTTCCATCAAGTATCGGCTACCTCAGTTAAATTTTAACATAAGACACTTATGTCGTTCTTTATTGAATGTTGCGAATGAAAAGTTGCTTCGCATAGATAGTGTGCAAAGTTTGGTGTCGAACCCATTTTTTAAACTCGTGGAGAGAGTATTAAAAACAATATTTTTACAAAATAACATCCCTGAATAGAAATATCACTTTAAAGAGAGACACAAGCTTATTCAATCAAGTATATTTTTTAGTATCAGATTATTATATCATAGTTTCACCACAACGCTCATAAGGTAATCATTTGATTCTCAGTTTAGTTAATTAACGCAAAATAAAGGAACACGAAAGGTCTCGTTTTATTTGCTACAAAACACAATTGCTTAACTAAAAAAAAGTATCTTTGAATAATACGTGCATTATAGAATAAATAACACAATTGATATTTCGACATTGAAAATTCCAAGGTACTAGCACATGTTCCTCATTTATATGAAATATAAAGTGACAGTACTTTTTAAGCATGGGTCGAAAAAACTAAGAAACATCTCGCATGTTTCATAACCCACCCCTGCTATAAAACATGTTTTGCAGATTATGCTGCGAACTATTACCGATAGGTAGCACTAGGCGATGCAAGTTACGTAGGCTTCCTGACGTAGTGTTGAAATAAATTGAACGGACGCTCTATTGGTTCCTCTTACTGCTTTGTAAAGACAGAAACTACAATAGAAGTACGGCATTCCGATAATGTGAATTTTAGGCGAATAATTTTCTGTTTTAAATTATTCTTCCACGCCTAACAGCGTCATTTATTGTTTGTTGTGGAATTTCTTTCTATGAAGCCTGAATAGTACTTTTCAGTTCTTCCATATTTGTAAATTGTCTTGATTGCATACAAAATATAAACTTGCTTGAAAGCATATCCCAGACATTTTCAATGGTATTCAAATCTGGACAACAATCCAGTCCAATTTTGAAAAATTATTTTGCTCGAACCAATCTAATATAATTTTTGTCGACTGAATGTTGTTACTATCAAGTGAATGTTGTTATCTTGTTGAAACACTGACGAAACTTCACGTATTTTTTTAAATAATTTTCAACACTAACATTCTTAACACTTATTTGCATTTAACTTCCTCAGTAATTGCGCCTGCATTCTTTCAGGAATTTGATGTAAAACCCAGGAAGAGTATTTTTCTCTTCTTGACAGAGCAGATGGACTACCATTTGAACGATGAGTTCTGTATGTCTCGCCGAACTGAATCAACTTGGCAACCGATGAAAAATTTCGGTTTAATCGTCATCCTATATCATTACAATCATCCCGTCTACTAACGAAAAAATTAATCGTCTTTCAAACTATAAAAAAACACTTATTTATTCTAATAATGAATCACAAATTATAATTATTTTCTATACAGATTCGCAATATTGATCTGATGAATAACTGAATTAATGTAGAATTATATATATACAACGGGGGACAAAAGTATTGCCACTCTGTATTTCGTATGAAGATTGTTTAATTATCTCTAAAATATAACCACAAGTAATTTCATATTATATTTTTTATGTATTACATAACTATCATTCTTTTTAATAAACTAAATAAAATCTTTCAGAATAAGTGGATAAAAGTATTGGGACACTTATTTTTTTTTGTATATAAATAAGGTACAAAAATGCAAAGAAATCACAAAATTTTCAAACCTGTTGACTGTACTGATAAAAATTCTAAACTATTAGTATCAATGTGGTTTAGTTATTCAGCCTTTAAATTGTTGAAATGGGTCGGAAAGGTCCGAAAACTATGGAGTCCTAGCAAAAAATTATTGTGAATTTAAGAAACGAGGGTAAATCATTTTCTGAAATTGCTCTAGTAGTGAAGAAAAGTAGATTTACTGTAGTATCATAAATAGATTTGAAAATACTGACAATTTTAAAAATAAATCAAGAATCGGACGACCGTCAAAACTGTCGGAGAACACCAAGAAAAATAGTGAACGGAAAAAAAAACTCATACTTCAGCTTCTGAAATTGCTTTAATATTAGCAAAAAAAATAATAAGCATGTTCACCCAAAGATAGTTCACAAGGTACTTCATAAGATATAATGCTAAAGTTCACAAAAAACCTTATATTTATAAAGTGAACCGAAAAAGCGTCTGGATTTTGCAAATGCACATTTTAATTGCGATAATGCGTTTTGGATTGGAAGGACCTGTTTTCAGACAAAAGAAAATTCAATATTTGTGCATCAAACTGTTAAACACAATGGTGGTGTGGTGTGGTGTGTTGGCATCAAGGGGGAGTTAGCAATCCAATATTTATCGGTGGTATCATGAACAAAAACGTCTATTTAAACATTTTAAGAGAAAACTTAAAAAATAATGATCCAAATACGTATAAAGTGAAAGAGCGAATAGTCTACAACGTACCACATTCTCTAAATGCACCTCCATAGTCTCTTGACATCAACCCTATTGAGAATCTTTGGGCGAATTAGGTAAACGTCACATTTCAAGTAAACAACAACTTAAAGAAATACTATTGCAAGAATGAATAATATCGGGACTAATTATACCCAAAATCTAGTTCATTCAATGAAGAGAAGATTTAATGAAATCATAAAAAGGAAAAGAAGCCCTACGAAGTATTAGTTTTTATAAACATATATTTTGTACATATTGTGCTAATTCTTTTGTCCACCTATACTGAAAAATTGAATCTAATTTCTGTATATTTTTATTCTGTTTAAAAAGGTTTATTTTTTTATTTAAAACGAATGGATGGGTATATAATACATAAAATTATAACATAAATTTATTTGTGTTTATATTTAGGGAGAATATAATTTTCACATGAAATACATTTCGTCCCGCCTGCCTGGCAATCCAAAGGTAGCTGGTTCAATTCCAGCGTTCGGATGGGTGTTTTTCTTTAATTCTTCTGTCTGTCTTACTTCCTACCCTACACACACACGCCCACACATATCCACACCTAAATGTCTGTGATTGTTTCTAGGCAAGAATGTAAAACCCGACAACAAATTACCCCTCAGTCACGCCAGTTAAAGGCTGGGTAAGGCCGGATGCCTTCTGAGAAGTGTTCTACGTTGGTCACTCCCCAGTCGGTAGGCTTCCTGATAGACTTATGAGTAGACACATAACCAAGGGTTTATAGCTTGATGGGTGTGCTGGCCTGGGTTTGGCGGTAGCTGATGACCGTAGTTAGGAACCCACGTTAAGCTGTAGGTCTAGTGGCTAAATAGCCTAGTTGCTGATGCGCCTCTAACCCAAATACCTTTAAACCTTTTCATTTTGTCCCCCACTGTATATATATATACATAAATAATATTATAAATAAATTGAATAATATATATAAATAAATTGACGTATATTTTTAGATCTGGCAAAATAGGATCTTTCAAAATAACCTTCTTTTCAATACAATTTCAAAATTACACGTTACATTACATCCACCTCTACGTAAATCCAAATAGATCTTATTTACCGCCTATTTACGGTGTTGAACATCACAAAAAAATGCCTTTATGTGATGCTTTTTTTTCATTTCCACATGTCGTTATGGTTGTCAGATTAACGTGTTATTTGCGGTTAGAATTGGAGCCAGTCTAGTCGCTTCATAGCGTACCTACAACTCGAGAAAAAAAAACTATTATGTTTATTGAATCTTCCAAGGTAGCCGACGAAACCACTAGAATACCGCAAGACCGGAAATGGACAGACGTAAAAGGCATCGTGCGCAGAGTCGGACTGGGACCTGATTTTTTTTGCTTGTGGTTTTTTCTTGCATTCTCATCGAATTAGCTCTGCTTTTTTTGCTGATGGAAAAGAACCTTAGTTGTCATTTGGTATAATAAGATTCGAGTGAAGTGTGTATTAAAATGTTTTAACTTTCCTTTCAAGAAATTCTCAGAAATATGTACTTCTTAATACAAAATTAATCTAAAGACATTAAATTTAGTAAATTAAGCTCTACAAGGCTCAAAACAGATAATTTTCTGGAGAGTATTAACTTTCCTTGCAAGAAATTATCAGAAATATGTCGGTGTATAAGTATATTCAACTAAGTTTTAAATGTTTTTAAAAAATATCTATGGTAGTTTAATAATTCATATTTCGTAGGATTCCAGGTACTTTTTAATACAAAACTAATCTAAAGACATTAAATTTAGTAAATTAAGCTCTACAAGGCTCAAAACAGATAATTTTCTGGAGAGTATTATTTCCGGACTATATGTTGGATTCATTAAATACTTATAACTTTGAAAATAAACACGATAGAATATTTTTATATGTGTATATCGTCTGTGTTAGTTAAGTTTTGAAAAGTATGTCTATCAAATATAAGTCATTAGCAACTTTGTGCTCTTTTTAACACATTTTCCATAACTTTTGTTAGCATATCTGGTATTAATGCAGCAATTTAAGCCCGGATGTTATCCTTGAGTTGCTGTATGGTTTGGTGTTTATTTATGTAAACCTTCAAATGCCATCAAATTAAATCTGCATGAAAATCATCAATTTAATTGAAGTGATTTATGATGGCATTACAGTATTCTAATCGCTTATTATT
Source organism: Cosmopolites sordidus (assembly GCA_031761425.1). Classification (NCBI taxonomy): domain Eukaryota; kingdom Metazoa; phylum Arthropoda; class Insecta; order Coleoptera; family Curculionidae; genus Cosmopolites; species Cosmopolites sordidus. Next base: position 1,380,495 of record JARFXV010000063.1, on the reverse strand, counting down.
GTCTGTAGGCAAAACGTCTTAAACAATTTGAATATCACAGAGACACAAGGGCAGATGATCACTTCTGAAAATTCGAGATAAACTGCATGAAAAAATTTGCTATTGTGCACCATATGTTCAAATCAACATCTCTGAAAATTTTCAGCACTTTACATTAGTCTTGGACCAGTGGAGCCTGCCCCCGTGCCTGCTTTAATAAACGAAAAATTGTCGTGTTATGAGACGCCCTAAGATTAGCCGCCACTGTTCCCACCCCACCTTTGTCTTAATGTTTTAGGTAAACGTTTTTATACAGAATCCACTTCTCTACTATCACTAATGCGTAGTTTTAAGAAATATTCGTTTTAATTGTTTTCAAGCATATAGAAATATGGTCCAGTAATTGTTTTATCTCTTAAATAAAAGTTCAAACTTTTGCATATGTATAAAAGGTTAATGATGACTATCTCACATATCTGACATAATATCAGCATTTATCACAGTAAACAATTTTTCATAGCAAAACATCATATTTTATTTTCGTTCAGTTTCTTTCCTTTAACTCATTTTAAGATGTTATTAAAAATTAAAATCATCATACCAAATAATGCGGATAAAAATTCCATCATGTCGCCACAATATTTACATCATTGGTCGGACGTTTACCTCCAGCGACCGTACGCCACGTTCATTTATTTCGTCGTTGGCCTTACATGTTTTGTTGGTTGCCAGAATTCGGCGATTTAACAGCTTTCTAAAACATACGATTTGGACATTGATTCCCTGCGACCGAAGATATCGGTAATTATTTTAAACGCTGATTTGACTGGTACGGAGCGTTGGTATGTCTCGAGTCGCGTATTTCATTTGCTTTGCGAACTCTTGTATTGATTTGGGATTTGTTACGTGTGTACACACTCAATAGTACTTTTTAAATAAAAATAATCAACTTTTAATTGCAAACATGAAGGTGTCTGATTTAAAACAGTTAATAATGACTAATTTAAGATTTTTTTCGAACTTTTTCGAATTTTCTCTATTGATTTACAATTACAATAAACTGTTTGAATGGTTTAGTCTTCGGGAAACGGTAAGGTAACTCATTCAGTTATCTGCCAACAAGCAACAACCCATCCTCAAATGTAAGTAGTAACAATGTTTAATGTTTTCCTGGTTCACCTCCTGCACAGGGTTTCAATAGCACGAAAAGTAAAAAGGAGGAAGGAGAAAGCAAAAAAAATCTTTCAAATAGTAACTCTTCGAAAAATTGACTAAGACAAAAAATATATTTGAATTAATCTTCTATAAAATTCTTAAGTTTTTCGAAAAAATCATTAATTTTTCCAAATTGGCCATTTTTAATGTTTATTTTTTGATTTCAAAAAAAAACTTGGATTCATTCAAAATTTGATGCCGCAAGTCCCATCATGGACCAACTTTTCTTTCTTTTTTTTTAATTCAACTTTTTTTCTATTTATTTGCGATTTAACTTTGTTTTTATAATAAAATTATATTAAAAATAATAGACAGAAAAGTTGACTCACGTTAGAACTTACAGTATCAAACGTAGACTGAATTGAAGTTTTTTTGGGAAATGTATGTATTTTTATTCTACTTAAAATCAAGGGCAGTATGAGCAGCTTAGAATTTGGAATTACCGAAAAATTGCAAGAAGTTGTAGAAAATATTAGATTTCATCTGCGCGTGACTAAATTCAAAGCAAATTAGGATCGTCTACAAAATAAGATTAATTAAACTATCAAAGAAAACAATTTAATTTATTAAACTATTGAAAAAAAAAACATCTGACATTAAATATAATTTTAAACAAAGAATGAATATTTTCTATGTTTGAATTTATTTTATAGACATTGTATTTAATTTTTTAATAGTAAAATGTCCCATTACTGTATATTTGCTGGCGAAATAATTTTAGTTTTAATTTAAATAGATGAGGCGTAAAATAGAAAGCAAAAATATTTAATCAGTGTCGGATTTAGTGACAGACTGCAATTATTTACGTGTGCTGATATATTGCACGGAAACGCTCGAAGTTTTTCTAAACAAATGCGATTATATTTTAAAATAACAAAATTATAATAAAACTAACTTTTATTTAAAAAAATATACACAGAAAGAGTATGTTTTGATAATTTAATTCTGCTAATGAGTCATCTGATATTAAAAATATTAGTAAGAATTCTGTTTATAATACAGAACCTTAATTTTTTTTCTGAAACCCACACCTAAATCTCAATGTAGACGACCAATATGACAAGTCGCTAATAATTAACAGAAAATTACTAATTTTCTTAAACTATGACATAGGTTTATTAGCTTTCTTTTTCAGTTTTTATAAATAATCTTTTTCTCTGAATTATATACACAGTTTAGCACCAATAACGAAAATAAAAAAAACATTTGACCATTATTTTGAACCTAAAGTAAAAATTGTTTATGTCAAAATAACACCATCCAAGCAGATGCCATGGAAGGAAAAAAAAAAGAGAAGGACATGTAAAGTAAAGTAAAGTTTTGGGGTTAGAGGCGCATCAGCAACTGAGAAGGCTATTTAGCGATTGGACCTACAGCTTAACGTGCGTTCCGAACATCAGTCATCAGCTACCGAAAACCCCGGTCAGCATCCCCCTCGGGCTATCCTATCAACCCTTGGTTTTGTGCTTAACCGAAAGTCTCTCGAGCAGCTTACCGACTGGCGAGTAAGCAACGTAGAAAACCTCTCAGAAGACATCCGGCCTTACCCAGCCTCGAACTGGCGTGACTGAGGGGTGATTCCTTGTCAGGTTTTACACTCTTATCTAGAAACATTCACAAGAATTTTAGAAAAACTGTTTTGCCTGGAACGGGATTCGAACCCGCTCCACATTAACTGCCGTAACGTAAGGCTGACGCCTTAATCACCACAGCTATTGTGGCTCCTAGGAGGACATGTAGATTTTTTTGAAAAATATTATTGATGAAATGCAAACAACGAAAATTATTACTTTCAAATAATTAAATGGGTTTACGAGGTGTATAAAAAGACCAATAAATCAAAAACACACAGTCGCAAAATTTAGAAGCCAGAAAAAATGTAGTATATTATTGGTAACAAATAATACCACTTTTAAAATATTCAACACAAAAAAAGTTTAAATATATCACTAGTTACGTGGGATGCAGGATTAAATGAAGGTTCTGTATATATATAAACTTGAGTCAAAAAATAAATAAAATTGAGGATTATCGTTGTGTCTAAATATCTATAAGGTGATCCACTGGAAATGGACATTTTTGGAACAGGTACTACTCAGCTACTAGAAAGAAAAGAGATCAGCGGCGGGTGTCTATCGACTCTCTGTACGATGCTGGGCATAAAGCAAATTCGCACAATTTTCTTGTTTAAGTTCAAACTAGCCCGAAGAGCTGCCGAAACAGTTCGTCATATCAACGATCAGTGGCGGTTCCTAAGTTTGAAATATGGAAGTTCTGCATAACAGCAGACCATTTATAAAATCCATTTAACAAACCAAAATTCAAAATAAGGGTTATAAACTTACCAGATTTAGTAAGCAAGTAAAAAAATCCCTACAATTAAATGTCACGAAATACATGTAATTTTATATATATATTTGGGGGGGGGGGGGGGGGGTCTGCAGGGGTCCTTATATACCAACCCCCACCGTCAAACAGAAATCATTATAGAATGTACTACGCAACGATGGTTAGGTTGGGTTAGGTTAGTTGGGTTAGGTTAGTTGGGTTAGGTTAAGTTGGGTTAGGTTAGGTTGGGTTAGGTTAGGTTGGGTTAAGTTAGGTTGGGTTAGGTTAGGTTGGGTTAGGTTAGGTTAGGTTAGGTTAGGTTAGGTTCGGACACCTGAGAAGAAGTGCGCAGACGACGTGCGGTACAAAAATAAATGCGAATAATGTGGCAGATCTGTTGATGAGTGGAAGACAGGAAGGAATAGATATAATGTGTATGCTACATAACATAATGAGATTGAAGTTTAGGGAAGAGCTCGGTGTTAGAGACGAAAGTATACGGTTTTTTTTCTAACGAGTTAATAAACTCGTTGGAAAAAGTGATTGTAATAGTTTTAAAGATTGTAATGGTCTTTATTTCAATTAATAAAGTTTGGTTTGAGCTGAGATATATACGTTTCAATTTAATGATTTAATAGATCATTGTAAATATGATAAAAAATAGAATCAAAACTGGACTAAATAATGCAGAATAAAAATGATACACTTTTATTACAAACTAATTTAATAGCATGCATTATTGTATGCACAAAATATGAAATATTCCATAGATATATGGAATATTTAAATATAAAATATATAAAAAAAAGCAAATAATAGGATTTCGTAACAAAAAAGGTGGAAATTCTGAATGCCGTACCTGTTCGACTGCATTTAAGTGAAGTTGTGGAGACACGCCGGATCATCGTAGGGTGGCAATGTTCAAAGGCGCTTCGAACTGGTAATTGATTTATTACCAGACAAATATTTCGAAATGATGGTGCACTTCCCGGATTTCTGTGGGAGATATTTCAACATTTTACACATATCTAGAACGACCGACGGTCCACCGCTTATGAAATATATAGGATTAATGCCAAACTTTTAACTTAAGATTGATTTATTTAACACATGCACTTAAATGGATGTGTAGTGCATTACATTCTGTAATAAGTTAATTTTAATTAGGTACTTATTATTATTCATTTGAATACAATTTTTCTTAGTAAAGGACACATATTTTAACAAATTTGCTGGTAACTATACTCCCAATATCCAAACTTCTCGAAATGGTTTAAAATAAGAACAAAAAATATATATTTATTCTGTACACAGTTATGTCGGAAAAATAACGAAATTTTTAAAATTCAATGAAAACTACTAACGCCATCTATTGAAACAGTATATAATCTAGAAGCTGTATATCTCCTATAAAACGAGAACGCCATCATCAGAATCGATCAACGGATTGTCAAGATAGAGCATTCCACTACTGTTAGCGTCAAGTGCTAGAACCTGTTGTCACCTCATCACAAAAACACAATGGAACAAAGAGCTAATATTAACTTTTGTTACAAGCTCAGTAAAACTTTTACAAAAATATTTGATTGATGCAAAAAGTTTATGGTGATGATTGTTTATACCGTATACGGGGGTTCGAGTGGTACAGGGTACGTCACTCGAAGTGTTACCAATTAAAAATGTTGTAGTTTTGTCAATATGTATATATTTTTTTATATTTTTAGATAATGTTGAAAATACATTAAATGTCATGAAATACATCTTACTTTTCAATATAGCCACCTTTAGGGTGGATGATGGCATCAAATCTTCCTATGAATGCATCGCACTTCGTGGCCATTCCCAACGAAGCTCTGACTTCAATGTCTTCAAACTCTCATATTTTTTGTTTGTTACCTTCAAAATAGACCATATGGAAAAGTACATTGCATTGAAGTCTGGTAAGTATTATCGGCCTATACCTTTAAAATTTGTTTCTGAAAAAAGTAATACAAATTAATAATATTTATATATTAATAATTATTATTAAGTACGTATAGACCCGGTTGGATCACGCAAAGCATTCCGACTCATTTTCGAGTGTTCCTTCTGATCTTCCACACCTTTCTCATCCGCTCTCCGTGGATTCTCTTTCTCTCCTCCGTCAACCTTGTCCCCGATCTCCCCGAAACTTCGCTCTCTAATGCAACATTCCACATATGTATTTTGTTTATGTACGTTCTTCTGTCCTCAATCTCTGTCGGGCGCATTTGTGCATTTCCCAGATAAGCTCTGACTTGTGCAATCCATGGTACTGTTGACTTGACTCCTTGTATATATGTAAGAATTCTGTTGGTGAGTCTTGCCTGTGGAAATCTACTGATATGTCCATATAATTTCAACCTTATTTTTCTTATGTCCGCCGTTACGTTGGACATTCTCTCTGTGGTCTTTCTAGAATGTCTGTATCCTTCCTCTTTTAGTTTTGGGCCGAGAATTTTCCTCATAATTTTGCATTCTTCTTTTAGTATGTTTTCTATGCCGCTTTTTATATATATATATATATATATATATATATATATAATAATTAATATTACAAAACAATCAAAACAAACATAAATATAATAGCACAAAATTAAAGTTTTATATCACAGGGGCACTTCGCAGTTGTATAGCCATTCCAGTGGTTCATCGTTGATGTCGTGGATATCTTGCAGGGAGGCTCTGTAGCATACAGCGTGACATTCCAGGGCAAGGTGGGCAATCGTTTGCTCTTCAGCGCCACATTTATCGCATCTCGGGCTCTCCGCGGCTCCGCATTAAGTCAGATTCTGGTTGCAGATTCCGTAACCTATTCAAATCCTTTATAAATTGCACTACAGTCTTCTAGGGGGTGGAATACTGGCGGCTCTGTTTATGGGTCCTGTACTAGAAGGGAGTTTGTGCTGTTTCGTTTCGTTCTCTCATTGTGATACCCAGTGTTCGTTACAGTGGAAGTCTAACAGCTAGTTGGCGGTTTCCCCGGGCGGGTGTCTGGACTTCAATTTCTGTTCTTAGTACTTAAGACGAACAGCATAGGTGTGGATAGGAAGAATGGAGTTGGTATTACATTTATCAAATTGTGACTTTAGGGCAGGTAGACATGTGGTTTGAGGCGGTGCAATATGACTCAGAACGGCCAGCCCTTGAAGGGGGTGGTTCGTATGGTTCCAGATATAGTTCACATAGCCTGGTTGACGACTTGTTAGTAAGCCTTTGGATTAGGTTAGTTCTAGTTTTAATCTTCGCAGATAGACTCTCCAGGTGTCCGATCCAGAATGACATCCTGACTTGGGATGGGAGTTGTTCTTCAGCATGATCCATTGTGACATGATTGTGAGACGTTGGTGAGCATCCCGATTATTTAGGCATCCTCTGGTCAACACTAAATGAACAACGACAAAGAGCTGTCGGACTGTCCACTTAGATCTCCCGACAAACACTTTGCAAAGGGCATAAAAAGTAATAAAAGTAATATATAGTAAAAATAATGAGAAATTTCAGGCAACTGTCGGATTCCAGGTCAAAAAAACATCGTGATCTTGATTTGATACTGTTATTGGGGCTTTTTCGACTTCATCAAGAGATGTGCAGCAGCAATCAACCAGGTGATGTTGCAGGTGTCGAAAGATATGAAAATCCGGAAAGACTAAGTCTAGAAATTTTACCGGGTGCGATAAAATATCGCAGCCCAACTGAATGAATGTTTCCAGAGTTATTTTTACTGTATGTTGCCGTACGTTTTCCTGATTCAAAACAGCTTTTTTTCTTCCCTTACTAGTATAAGGTTTATCTCCTCCAGAGCTTCACTAAAACAAATCAGTTACTGCATATAACAGTCAGCAATGACCGATTGGATCTACTCATGCACCATGATCAGCTAATCCCATTACATACACAACACCCTTTTGGCGTGGATATTTAGTTTTGCCATACTTATTGATGGTTCATCGGGATTAATCCAAAATTTTCACAAGAACTCGACTAATGTCAACGACCGAGCACCATATTCGCCAGATATAACCCCATTCGATTTTTGCTGACCCGCACACTTAGTGAAAGATATTTTGAAATTATTGTAGACATAAAACAAAATTCACAGAAGGAGTTATACTAAAAAATGCATCCTATAGGTTAATCACAAATCAAATTTAGATGATTAAACCAAAATTTTATGTTTCATTTCACAATTTCCGTTATTTACATTTGACAGAAAGTACAAAGTTAAATTGAATTAATGCTAGCTTTGTTGTAAATTCATGTTGGTTCTAGAAGAGGAGATATAACCAGTTTTATTGTGTATTGCATAAAGAGCAATGTAAAAGGAAATGTTGACAACAATCGTCTCAACAGCAGAAAAACACAATTTCTTTTTACGTTTTACGTCCCATCTAGGATGCTTACAAAACTAAATCCATACAACACTATCCAAGTTAAACACAAATATAATCCGGGCTTTCAACGTTTACTGTTTTCGACGTTATTTGAAGACGAGGTCTACAAACCCCTTTAAGCGAAACGAAATAAGGAGAAAAAATCACGTTTCCACCTTTGAGAATCGCATCATAAAAGTTAAAAGGATTTCATTTACTGTTATGCTTTTCTGTAGTCGTGTTGTTCGTGGTAAGTTGCCGGGAAATACAAAAACCTCCAAAGCAACGGCCGTAATTTACTCATAACTTTTCGTATAATTAAATATTTAATAGTTTTATGTAAAAACAAGGATTTTTGTTAACTCATGTCTGACAAACTTTGTCTACATCATATCATATGTTTTAATTTTGCTAGTCATTATGGCGTATGGTATTTATTAATAAGAAAATGAGATTTTTTGCTTTAGGAATAGGAGGTATGTAAATAAGAAAACGAGACTGGTGGCCTCCAATTCGGAAGGGAAACAGGTCATCATCTGATGCATCTTCAATACGACTTCATAAGATATCATTCATAAGGTATTATTTGAAAATAAAATGTAATATTCTTATAACCATTTATTCCATGCGTTTCAGATAACTTTGGTTTGTTTTTTTTTTACAAAAAAAGAAAAACTTACCCGTTAATGTCCTTTAATGTCAAAGTTGAAATTATTGGACCTAATTTTTCACGCCATAACAGCATAACCCGTTTTAAACGATTCACGCCACATTAAGAAACACATGATTAATTGATTTATTAAATTAAATGTTCAAAATGTCCACCATTTGAATCTATGCAAGTCTGACATCATTTTAACCCATTTTTTTAACATATCAGTTCTGGCATATTTATTTCTAAGCCAGTTGGCCACAGCTTCTCCGTAAATAAGAAGCATATCGTGATATTCGCGTATACAATAAAATTTTGGTTATAAAACGAATTTAAATACACACACTGACCCACACTGAAATATTTTTAGACGCCAACATCCTTTGTTGTGGAGATCATCTCAATTAGTTAAGGCGATGTTGCCACTTCCGTTTTCCTGACCGTTTAATAGCATACTTAAATAGCATATATAATGACATAATTAACAATAAATTAAAATTTTATTTTTTGCATCAAATAGCATTAAAAGTGCAAAAACCCAAAACTGTTAACATAAAAATATCATCAAAAATATCAAAGTTAAAAAATATGTCAACTAAACACTAAATAATAAATAACTTATTTTCCAAAAAAAATTCAACCAACAATTTAAAATTAATAGTTTAACCTAGATATAGTATATAAAAATAATATATATTATAAAATTGGTTAATTGGTTAAAATTGTTCTGAAGATGGTTAAATAAAAATAACCGTAACGTAAATTAAATATAAAAACAAATGTTATTATAATTGACCGAAAAACTTAAGAAAAAAAAATATATATGTATATAAAAAAAATATATATATTTTTGTTTTTCGACCAGTCAGGCGCACCTAACAAAATGTTCATATATATATATATATATATATATATATATATATATATATATATATATATATATATATATATATATATATATATATATATATAGGTGGATTTATGGAATTTTGATCACAAACTCACTGCCAGAATTCACGCAAATTATTACGAACATCTGGCAAACAAAAAAATTATTACCAGGCGAATGAAAATGTGCTCTTATTCACCCGCTGCACAAGAAATGAGACAGAACAGATGTGAACAACTGCAGAGGAATCTCCCTACTACAAGTCACCTACAAAATCCTCTCAGCATGCCTTCTCCAGGGAACACAAGAACCACCAGAGTACAAAATTGACGAGTACCAGGCAGGCTTTCGCCCTAGTCGTTCATGAACTGAACAAATCTTTAACTTAAAAACAGTACTGAAAAACCATCCGGTATTGCCCAATCATCTGCACGTTCGTGAACTTCAAAAAGTCATACGACTCAATCGACTGAAAATCTCTATTCAACATCCAAGAAGAACAACGACTCTACACCAAAACACTACGATTGATAGAGCAGACACTGACCGACACAACCTCTAATGTGTAATTTATGGGAGAAATTTCCGAACCCTTCCTAATTAAAACCAGAGTACACCAAGGAGACGAAGCATCCTCACTCCTCTGCAACCTAGTCCTGGACAAAGTCATAAGGGAATGAGAAAATGTATTGAAAAGTGAACCAATACGACTCGGACGACCCAAAGACAACATATAAATCTCATGCCTAGCCTTTACAGACGACCTACCTATACTCGCAGATAATGAAACAAGGACAACAAAATGGCCTACAAATCTCCTTTCAAAAAATCCGAATTTTTCTACTAAAAATTAGATGTCCAAGATTTGAACACAAAATACAACAAGATAAATAGGGTCACACACTTCAAATGCTTAGGCGAGATCCTTGAATCCACAGAAGGAGAGAAGATAGCACAGAAGACTCGATTTTAGAACATGAAGAGGGCATACTGCAAGACACTCAATATCTACAATAATAAATACATATCCACACATACACAAATAAAAGACCCTACAACACAGTAATTAAACCAGAGGTAATATACACAAGCGAGACATTTGCCGGTCACACAAAAAGCGGCATAGAAAGCACACTAAAAGAAGAACACAAAATTATGAGGAAAATTATAGGTCCAAAACTATTAGAGAATAGATGCAGACTACATTCCAGGATGACCACAGAGAGAATGATCAACGTAGCGGCGGACATAAGAAAAAGAAGGTTGAAATTATATCGACATATCAGTAGATCCCCCACCGACAAGACTCGCTTACAGAATACTTACATACGTACAAGTGGTCAAGTCAACAAAATCGTGGAGCGCAGAAGTCAGAACTGAGGTTGAGGACAGAATCACGTACAGAAACAAGATACATAGGTGGAATGTCGCCCCAGAGAGTGAAGTTTCAGGGAGATCGGGGATTTAGAGAAAAAAAAAAAACAAAAATATATATATATATATATATATATATATATATATATATATATATATATATATATATTTAATATTTCTTTTCGACATTTATATGGAAATAACTTTATAATATTATATCAAATTATTTTCTTTTTAACACGATATTTTAAATAATTATAAGGTATGTTTACATAAATTTGAAAAATTTTTACATAAAGGTTCTGAATTTCATCGCCTTCCAAAGAAAAGCATTATATATATATATATATATATATATATATATATATATATATATATATATATATATATATATATATATATGTGTGCTTTTTTTTATTGGAACCGGACAACAATTGAAAATTTATATTTCTGTAAAGATTTAGAATTAGAATCTCATCAGCAAGTAAAGTTATTTAACAACTGGACCTACATGATGAAAGGAGGGCCTCAGAGGAGGCGACAATGAAGCACATTCCGGCAAAACATCTCGTACTGAGACGTGGCAATTTCACATAGAGCACATTCTTGGGGACACAACATTAAGAATTGAATTTTGAAATTTAATGAATTCATAGAACGACTTTGAGCTCTGAGTGAAACTGAAATTGGACTTCAACAAAAATTTCACCCAACTAAATGTAAGTCTAATATTATTGATATAATACAATTTTTTGTAGGATCGACAGTTTGGAATTTTTATATAGTTTGTGAAAAATTAACACGGAATATCAAAATATTACACAATTTCAAATATCTTGATTATTTAGTTTGAAATAAGAAACCAGAATATTAATACTTATTTAAGTATGTTTCAAAATAATAATTATAATGTACAACTATTCCTTATCCAATATAAATAACAGCTCATCCCATATCTTGACAATATACGACATTTATATGGAAATAACTTCATAATATTATATCAAATTATATTATTTTTAACACGATATTTAAAATAATTATAAGGTGTGTTTACATAAATTTGCAAGATTTTCACATAAACATTCTGAATTTCATCACCTTCCAAAGAAAAGCATTTTATTTTTATTATTTGAATATTAAATTTATTGTTTTAATGTCAATGTGGTAATTAATTAGTCGTTTTTAATGCCCATATTGTATTAAATTTACAATTAGAAATAAATACAAATTTATAATTCCACTTTCTTTTTGTTCTTGTCACCCCTATTACCTTTTATTCCTTGAATTTCCATAGTTCTTGAGTTAAAATCATTTCTACCCTAGAATTATTCTTAACCATTTTTATATATTTTTATAAATACCTAAATTTTATCTGTTATATCTGTTTTGTTAGTTTTCTAAAATTTAACCAACAAGTCTTCACATCATTTTAAAGAAAAACGTCCCTTAAGGTCAAAAATTTAAGGATTTTCGCCGAAAAAAAATGCGAAGTTGCCAAATCTCCAATCATTATCATCTTAAGACATTATATGTAAAAGCATATTTGGAAAATGATAAATCGTTATTATTTAATGAATAAATTACAAATAAACGTTGTTAAAACAATTTTTTTTTAATTAAAAATCATCCAAAAAATGGATATTGTATCATAGTTCTAGTAGTATTAAAAATTACTTCAATGTATGTGTATTTAAATGCTATGCATATTTACGGAGAAGTGGCAACCAGAATTTTTTTTAATATGTTTGTTCCGGAAATTAGGTTAGAAACCATACAGGGTTTGCGTAGACTCAAATGTTGATCATTTTGAACATTTAATTTAAAAAAACAATTATGTGTTTCTTAATGTGACGTGAATCGTTTAAAACTTGTTATGATGGGAAAAATTAGTAATTTTAATGAAAACCACTAATTCAAGTTTGACATTAATGTATAAGTTTTCTTTTTTTTTTGTAAAAAACAAAACAAACCTGTGCCGGAACATATGAAATGGAATATGGAATGGGTATAAAAACGTTTCATTTAATTTACACATAATATCTTAAGACAACAGTGAAACAACAAACTGAATTTTCTTAACGATTTGCAATGTTGCCAATTGTAAGAAAAATGAAAATGCATTTTCCGCAAAAATGGTTACAATTAGGATACATATGTTAAGGAAACTTTTGCTTGATTGCTTGCTTGCTTGAGGCCACCTAAAGTGGACCTTTTGGCTTTGCTGCGGGGCAATTGCCAGCTCAGTTTGTTAGCAGCCCAGAGGTTATCTGGCTCTTAGAGCATATCCAGGCCACCGACTATAAAATAAACTAAGAATCTAAAGATGGGACAGCGAAATACTACATCATTGACTCGCGTCACTACTTTATCTCGATGAAATCCATCCAAATAAATTAAAATTATTAAGCGATTTCAAGATGCACATGGATTTACACGGCGGATGACTCTCGCCTCGATTCACACGATGCGATCACCATGAGAAACGAAGCGAAGAAAAACAACTTTTTGTTAAAAATAATGCGAAAAATTGTTAAATTTACAAAAGTTATTTTTCTTCCACCCTTACTTACCTTGCACCCTGTATAACAAAACAGTTCATATTAATATTATATAGTCTGATCTTAGATGCCATTAATATACAAATGTATTGTAATATTTTTTAAAACGTTTAAATTATCAGTATGGGAAAGGTGTAATTGAGCGTAATTGAGGCGTAATTGACTGTTCCAAGATCCCCTAAATTTTTATGATAAACTTTTGCCCACACTCAACACATTTGAACTAATCTTTACATCGTCTGCTAATTGCCAGAAATTAATTTGTTTTAGGTATCAAAAAATAATTATCAATATTTTGAATCACGAATATTTCAAGCTTCGCAAATAATGAAAAGATGCATAGTGATGCCATAAATTCTATTCCTAACTGTGAAGGTACGCTAGAATTTTTTCCAGTACAACTCATACGTTTCTTTTTTAAGAAGGCTAAGTACTTCTAAATTTATTTAAACAAAGCCATTCGTTCCAATGCGTCAAACAATAAACATGGAAGGGGATAAAAAAAGACAATGGTATCGCTGTTATTGCGTTATACAAGTGCAATAAATCTGCAACAGACATTTTCCACCTACTCAGACCATTAGAGATATCAAACAAATCGTTTATCGTGCTGTGAAACTATACAAGATCTCCTCTGTCGAGGAGAAATCCGCACCGAAAACTCATAACCCGATAGATAAAAATACCACCAAATACTATGTCGAGCACTATTAAACATGACCTCGAGTTTGACGCTTGCCCAAGCTTTATGTAACATATTAGCCATGAAAACTAAGACGCTACTTGAACAGCATGTGAACATGGAGCACAGGAAAATCATTTTCACTAATGAAAATATTTTGTCTGTTGAAGAAAAATTCAACCGGCAAGATGACAGAATTTGCATTCGTGAAGCTGCTAAAAAAATTGGGAAAATTATAAGAGATCATCATGACTTTAATGATGATTTGGTGGAGAGTTTCTTAACACATACTACAAACTGCTAAAGAGAGGGGGGCATAATAGAAAATAACAGTTGTATTTCAATATTGGTGAAAATGTTAGTTTCGGAAGGCACTTGAATGTTTCTAAATATTTTCCGAATATTTTTATATTTATGCAGTTCTTCTACAAATATGATATGATTGATATTCGCCGGTAACAGATTTTTCTTTTACCAAGAAAATTAGGATAATTGTTTTTACATTTATAAAAACTATACCATCAGCTCTCTCTAGCTAATTGAATGATGTTTTCGGAACTAAGTCTGATTATATTTTTGTTCCTATAGCGATGCATCCAGGTCCTATCTATGGTTACATTTTTCCTTTAAATCCCTCCCAAACAATCAGTTAATGTTTGAGCTAACCAAGATGCGATTTTGCTCTGAATTGAGTACAAATACTGTATCCAACACGCAAATATTTTTTTCGGTCTGTTATACAATATGTTACACAATTAGTTTATTAGATATTCTCAATATCTGCAGTAATATTAACTTTGGGATGTCCAATATGTGTCATCACGTTTAAATGAGGAATCCCAAAAAGCTGAACATTGAAAAATGAAAATATATATATATATATATATATATATATATATATATATATATATATATATATATATATATATATATATATATAATATATATATATATATATATATATATATATATATATATATATATATATATATATATATATATATATATATATATATATATGTATATATATTGTACATAGAACATCAAAAAAGCAGTTACTGGACCATCGTCATGTATAAGGGATACAAGCACTCTTACCTACTGATTTTTCCCACAAGCAAAAATATTGTGAAGGATGGCTAGGAATGAGGAATAAGATGATAGACATTTTAATGTTCATATGTTTCTTAATGTGACGTAAATCCTTTAAATCGTGCTATAGTATGAAAAATTAGTTATTTGAAATTTCTAGTTAAACGACACGAACAAATGTGTAAGTTTTCCATTTTTTGTAACATATCAAACCAAATGTATGCGGAAACATATGGAATAAATTATTATAAAAATAACATATTTTATTTTCAGATAATTTCTTAAAACGACAAAGAAAAACTGAATCCCGTAGATCGCTATAAACAACGGAAATGGTTGCACTTGGGATATATGTGTTAAGGAAGTTTACACGAAATAATTTGAATAGAGAACATTGGAAAAATCTTCTTTTATCCGACAAAACTAAAATAAATTTATTTGGAAATGATGAAAGAGCACGTGTTCGGTGTCGAGTGAATGAACATTTCAATCCAAAAAAATACTATTGGTTGCGTCAAGCGTGATGACAATAGTCAAATTTTTATATATATATATATATATATATATATATATATATATATATATATATATATATATATATATATGGTCCAATTCATTGGAAAAAACAAAACATGACCAAAGAAATTTACTTAAACATCTTAAAGATTGCCTTATGCCGAAAAACATATGCCATTACGGTGGAACTTCCAGCACGACAATGATCCCAAACACACCGCCAAAAGTGTGAAAACTTGGTTGGATACCCACTATATTGTTTGTTTACCTTCGCCATATCATTCACCGGACATGTATTATATAGAAAATTCGTGGACAATTTTGAACACGCGTGTAAGTTAAGGAAAACATTAAATACCAAAAAAAATAAGGGAGACTGTTCAAGAATCCATTCCGGTTGAAATTTGCCGCAATCTTATTCATGCCCCTTGTTATATTAGTTTTTCCTTTTTTTGTGCGTGCTATTTCTGAACACTCTTGTTTATTGAAAGTTGTGTATTTTTTGAAATTTAGTTAATATCATTTTTTATTTATATTTATTTAATGTCAGTCGATTACTTCGTTGGGTGTATATATAAACTGTTCTGTTCTATTTTATTCGTTGATACAAAATAAACAATCATAGAGCGGGCAGAGCACCCCCCACAGAGTATAATATGGGTAAAGGTTTTTTCTGTGTTTCCTTCTACAATCCAGGCAACACATCATACGTTTGTCAATTATATGGGGCCAAGACACAATTCGCAGATCTACTGCTAACTTTATGCGGTGGATGACGCTAAGCGATATTATTCGCCTCGCCTTCCTACACAGTGCGATTAAAATAGATCTTACGTTCTGCTAATTCCTCCAGTTGCTTTCGGACCTCGATGAAACGCCAACTGATGTAGACTATAAGGACAAACAAAACCGGTCTGAAAAGGTACTGTTGTTACTTTGATCGAACGGCAGAAGGAACCGATAGAGCACTCACGTAAATTATATGAGAATAATTCTGTCTTATCCAATGTTTCCATCTACGAATCAAGC
This sequence comes from Cosmopolites sordidus, assembly GCA_031761425.1. Classification (NCBI taxonomy): domain Eukaryota; kingdom Metazoa; phylum Arthropoda; class Insecta; order Coleoptera; family Curculionidae; genus Cosmopolites; species Cosmopolites sordidus. The sequence continues at coordinate 1,363,787 of JARFXV010000063.1, read as the reverse complement.
CGCAGGGAAAGGAAGTTCTACTACAAACTTTCATTTGTGGATGGCGTTAAGTAATGCGATTCTCTTCACCTTCCTGCACATATCGAAACTCATAAAGAGAATCGTAACAATCGATTTAGACAAATGTCCATACTATTCAACCGAGAAGTATCTTTTTTAGTTTTGTATTAAATTCATCATGATTAATAATGAAAGAACCCATAGTTTTCTGCCACTAACAAAAGATATATTTTGAATACGCTTTGCGACACCAACAGTGGCCTGTCGAAGTTATTTGGTATGACGAATCAAAATTCGACCTAACTTTTATTTTAAAATAATGGTTTTCAATACTAAATTAAAGTTTATCATAAAAATAAATATTTTATATTAAAGAGGGTATTAGATTTTTCTTGATGTATCGGTAAGTCTTGGATATCATACGCAAGAAGAAGAGTGACGATGACCTGCATAGTCTCCGAGTAGAATATTTCTGACTAGTTCGACAAAAATAAAAGATGAAAGTTGTCACAAATTATTAGCACTTTTCATCAACGAATTGCTGCCATTATTACTGCCAAAAAAGAGATCAACCAAACACTGATAGCTTTATTTATTGATATATAAATATACATGAACTAATCTGTTCTTGAAGTTTTATTTCATCTGATAGCTTTAGATTTTATACAATTTTATTGCTTCAATAATAATGTCAAACTGTGTGTTTACGGCAGATTTTTTCTAAAGACTGATTTGTGAACGCAACTTTTCGGTAACCTTTAACGAACAGGCTTTGCATGCGTTTAAATAAACTGGTTTAATCAAGACGAATGGATTTGCCGTGAAAAACCCACTGAATGTTTGAATTGGGAGTGCCTCGAAAACAAGAAAAGATCGTTAAGAATTATAAGGCCTTTTCAGCCGTTTATTTCGAAACGACACAGATGAGCAACTCGCTCGCGATCAAGTTACCGACAGAAATATTTTACTATTGGATTAATTAAAACAAAAACAAGTCATTCGTTTAACTTAACGATGCCTTGAATATAAAATTAGAAAGGGAATAATCGATACCAATGACATTTAATTCGTGAGCCTTTAAAAAACTGTGTACTTAGCTAAAATAACATTTACTTCATTACTTTGCACCAAATTTTGATTTGCTTATTAAGTTGACTTATAGGAGTGACGCATTATCTACTAAGTTCATTAGTAGATAAGGAAAAACTATTATTATTAAAAGGTAAGAAACTTCTAAAATTAAAAACAAAGTATTTATTTATTCACCCATATTTATTTTTTCTCCTTCAATATATAATTGCCTCTCACTTCAATACACTTATTTCGACGCTTTTTTCAGCTGTCGAAACAGTTATATAGTATACTCGATTGTTAGTATTTCCTTCAAAGCGGCGAGGAAACTTTGAATAGTTTCCATGTCCAAAACAGAGTCCACCTATGTGGTTTCTTCAATCAAGAGAACAAGGAAATATCACACTGTGCCATATCTGGTTGATATGGTGCTTGTGAAATGGTGTTTGTTTGAAATTTAACCATAATTATACAAGAACAATTATGACGAACAATTAACCATTAATTGTTTTACCACAATGTCTCTAATAATTAATCGGCGATTACACAGTACAATATTCTATATTTTGGTAATATTTTCGTCATTGGTTGACGGGGAAGGTTTTCTTGATTGAGGTCTTCAATTACTTCTCTACCATCTACTGCTAAAATCATTGTACCAGTTATAATTTTTAGACATGGCTTCATTGCGACTATCATCTAGAAAAGTGGATATTATATGAACTAATCTCAAGTGAATGTAGGCCGAAACTTCGCTACAAAGATGCTCTCCATGGAACATTAAAGAGCTTTACTTTATATCGAGAACTCTATACCAATATCAACCAAACCAAGGCTTAGAAACAAACACATATGGATTAAGGGCTGGTTCGAATATCTAGAATGCGTTTATCTTATAGAATAGATATCATCTGGTCGAACCGTATATATATATATATATATATATATATATATATATATATATATATATATATATATATATATATATATATATATATATATATATATATATATATATATATATTACAGAAATTTTTCACCTTTTCTCCACGTGGTGCCACCGATCGCCTTCGCCGAACTGTCAACCCTGCGACGTCACGTGTCTCTCGGGACCGGTTTCTAGCCTTTCAGCTGTCATCTGCCGAGCTCTAGACGAACGCAAGAAAAGCAGTTCGGAGAGACGATCGGGGCCAGACCACATCAACTGGCCATTTTAATGACGGGTCGTAATCGCATACAACTCACGCCATAACCGTAATCGCCAAACCATAATCGGATACAACTCACGCCGCTCGTAGCAGTCAGGACCGCTCGTAACATTCTGCCTGGAGTTGTGTGCGATCACGACCCGTCATTAAAATGACCAGTTGATGTGATCTGGCCCCGATCGTCTCTCCGAACTGCTTTCCTTGCGTTCGTCTAGAGCTCGGCTGATGACGGCTGAAAGGCTAGAAACCGGTCCCGAGAGACACGTGACGTCGCATGGTTGACAGATCGGCGAAGACAATCGGTGGCACCACGTGGAGAAAGGGTGAAAGATTTCTGTAATATTTTCCCTCCACGGTTCCGTTACGCTACCTTGTGGACATACCTAGTACTATACCCGAGGTTCCAGGCAGAATGTTACGAGCGGTCCTGACTGCTACGAGCATTCGCCGTATGATGGCGTGAGTTGTGTGCGATCACGACCCGTCATTAAAATGGCCCGTTGATCTGGTCTGGCCCCGATCGTCTCTCCGAACTGCTTTCCTTGCGTTCGTCTAGAGCTCGGCTGATGACGGCTGAAAGGCTAGAAACCGGTCCCGAGAGACACGTGACGTCGCATGGTTGACAGTTCGGCGAAGGCGATCGGTGGCACCATGTGGAGAAAGCGTGAAAGATTTCTGTAATATTTTCCCTCCACGGTTCCGTTACGCTACCTTGTGGGCATATATATATATATATATATATATATATATATATATATATATATATATATATATATATATATATATATATATATATATATATATATATATATATATATATATATATATATATTGTTTCTCAGCAAATGTGCACAACATCAAGTATCAACTTACAACCTTCGAATTTTACACGATGATCAATTGTTGATCAAATTAACGGTAGAAATAGTACGAGGATTGCTATTTATGTATCGGAATTGGCAACAATGGTGTTGATAAAAGTTTGACATTGTTGCCTGTATACATATTCAGAATGTTTTGTCATACGGACGCGATTTGTGTTGTTTAGCGACTTGAAAATTTTATCAAAGAAATGCTCAAAAAATACAATCGTGTTGCGTCAAAAGCCATGTAAAATATCTACACAACGATAAATCTATGCGTAGGAGCCCAAAAGGAAACAGAAGTACAACAGTATCAAATATCAATTTCGGGAACTTCGAATTTTATTCGATTTTATTAGTTTAATAATAATGTCAAGTTGAATGTTTAGGCGGATTTTTCTAGAGACTGATTTCTGAACGCAATTTTTCAATAACCTTTAACGACCCGGCTGTGGAAACATTTAAATAAACTGGTTTAATGTATATACTATATACGAATACGAATACGGTTATACGAATGTATATACCGCGAAAAACCAAATGAATGTTTGAATTGAGTGTGCCCCGAAAACAAGGAGATCGTTAAGAATTATACAGCTTTTTCGATCGTTTATTTCGAAACGACAGAAATAAGTTATCGACAGAAATATTTTACTATTGGAATAATTAAAACGGGTCCTCCGTTTAAACTAACGACGCCTTTTATGTAAAATTAAGGAAAAAATCAAATACTAGTAACCGTTAATGTGTTGTGTAGGCTAACTTTAAAATATGTGGAATTCACTCGTATATCAGTATCCTGTCATCAGAATCCAGATTTTTAGAAGATAACAAAAAATCAAAAGATATCGATATGTATACAGGATTTAAGGGAAAATTTTAATTAATTAGAAAATCGTAAATGTAACCAACGATTCTTTAAAGTTTTTTGAATAAAAAGTTTCCTTAACACATGTATCCAAAATATGGTTGCATTTTCGATCCGCGGAAAATAGGTTTAATTTTCTTAACAGAGGCAACGTCTATTTTCCTTTTGTTTATTTCAATGCATTGGAATTAATTTTTTCTTCCGTTGACCTCTTAAGGGGGATTTCTACTTTGTTGGGCTCAAAAAATCGATATTGTTATATTTACAACTCAATATTTTCTTGGTGTGGGCCCAGCTTTAGAGCCCTCGCATGTTCTAGACTAAACTCACTAAACTATCGTACGACAGTTTAGTCGGATTGAACTGTTTAATTATTCCGTCATGCGTTGATATTTCCCTTGAAAAATACAACTGTCTTCAAATATTGGATGGTTAACTAATCTTGTTGAAAGATTTTCTCAGTGTGAATAATTTAATCGAATTACACTTTATTATCGGCCGATTTCAAATATTGTAGTCTACGCACTGACATACGCCTTAACGGTAATTAAAAAAACCTATGAAACTATCGGCCGATCAAAAGTTTGTAGTCTGCCGGGGGTCTAAGCAAGTTTGAACTTGTTTGAAATGTCGTGTTGGTAGTACAGTGTGACCCATATCGTTCACAGTGAAGGATATACTTTTAACAATTATTTATTTTTATTTAAATATATATTTTTCAATTAAAATGTTTAACAAAGCCCATCTAGCAATCAACGCCCTGAACTCAAATCACGAAAACGACAATTTCACAGTAATCGTTTCACTAGTGAGACGTTTTTAACACGAGTTTTTAACAGCGGCAAAATTACAGTGTCGAAAGAATTTAGAAGTAACGGTATGCACGGATATCGTACTATTCATTTTTTGGCGGTGTTTAATTTGATATCTACGCTGGTGAAATGCAAAATTTGTGACGGTGAAATCAAATTCAATATAAAAGGTGAACAAGGGTTAGATTTTAAATTTGTTGTGTCGTGTGAGTGTAGCCCAAGTGAAATAAACACCGGCCGAACTGCTGTATGGCCCAGGCATCACCTATTAAATGTAAGTATAAAAAAAACAAAAACGGAATGGAAACTTTAAAGGCGTTTTTGCCCAAAATCATGTTTTCTTCCGGAATCACTTTCCGAAAGTTCTCATTTAACTTCTGTTGGATGGAATTGGCCAAGCATAGTCTCAAAATACGCGGAAACATTTATTTTAAAGTATCAACTGGGGTCAATAAAAAATATTGGAAAGTTTTTCCAAGAAAAATTAACTAAAAAAATGTTTAGCAAATTTTAAATTAAATTTTATCTATTCTTTTTTTCGAAAAAAATAATAGTTTTATATGATAATAGTGCATACACTGCATCTATAAATTGATAAAATATATATTTTTTCGTTTCAGATAATTAGTTTCTTGCCCGTCATTTGTGAATTTTTGGATTTGAAATTATTTTTTCATTAATACAAATACATAATAAAACGTATACATAGTTTTATTATTTTATCTTTAATACATTTTTTTTTAATCGTCTTTTAAAAAATGTATGTTTTTGGGCCCAATAAATTAAAAATCCCCGTTAAGGTCTGCTTTGAAAATAAAATAGAGTATTTTTATAATAATTTATTCCATGTTTCCGAATAAATTTGTTTTGTTTTGCTACAAACAAAAAAAGAAAATTTACACATTATTGTCATTTAATATCAAAGTTAACACATTTAAAGGACTCAAGTCACATTAAGAAACACGTTTAAAATAATAAAGTTTGAACACTTCTAGTACTTCTGGTGGAATCCTCTTCGACAAGTTCTAAAATTTGTTCTTCGACTTCAGGACCGATTTTTCGGTGCTGCTGACATTCTTGAAAGTTTAAAACCACATAAACAGTATTCAAAAGTATTTGAGAAACTTGGACAAATGTTTGCCGAGCTGGAAAAAAAAATACAATTACAAAAAATAAATTCACCTAACTCCTTCGGAATTTTGGAGGGGATCTCCAGAAATTAGAAGTATATCCTGACTTTCGCATACAGAATATATTTTTTGTAATAATTGAAACTTAAATCCATTCAGTGAACCATGAAATAATTGTTGTCGCAATTTTGAAATAACAATCTTTGCCGTGAAGATATTGCAACCTTACCACATCCTTGATTATTAATTTTAATGTTTTTACAATGTTCATTAGTTTTTTCATTAAATAATTATCAATTAATATTTGACAAATAATGCTTTTTCATATATTTACTTAACATGTTAATTTTTATCATAGATTTCTGATTGGTGATTTAATAACTTTGCAATTTTTTTTAAGGACCCTTAGGTTTTTGAAACTTGTTATGTTATTTTTTTCTTTAAAATATGTAAAGAACTGATAGGTAAAATTACAAAAATACTTTTCGTTATACCCTGTATTTTTCTTCCTTCAATATACTTTTGCTTTCATTAATAGTATGAAATATATTAGTTCTTGTGTTATTTAAATAAGTGATTTCAAAGAATGTATTCTTTTTTAAGGACAACTAATTTACAATTGATAGCAAGCATTTCTGTTAATTTCCAATCATTTTTATATAGAGCACCATGAAAATATAGTTGAATGTGAAAATATATATATATATATATATATATATATATATATATATATATATATATATATATATATATATAGATATATATATATATATATGTATATATATATATATATATATATATATATATATATATATATATATATATATATATATATATATATATATATATTGTTAGGAGCGTATAGGCCTGGTTGAATCACGCAAAGCATTCTGGCTCATTTTTGAGTGTTCTTTCTGATCTTGCACACCTCCTCGTCATATATATATATATATATATATATATATATATATATATATATATATATATATATATATATATATATATATATATATATATATATATGACGAGGAGGTGTGCAATATATATATATATATATAATATATATTTATATATATATATATATATATATATATATATATATATATATATATATATATATATATATATATATACAGAGTCACTATTATGTATGGAAACGGTCAAGTATCAGTATAAATAGAGCGTGAAACAAAATTTGGATCGGTATTTATTTTTTCCATCATAACTTCGCAAAATTCAACTCTTCGATCAAAATTATTTTCACTTCATTCTTATAGTAATTGTAGATTGTAAGGATAAAAATCCTCTTTATTATTTTTTGGATTCAGCGTCTACACATGTTTCTATAGACGCTCAGCTCATTGCTGCATTACTATTCTACTACATCAGTCTACTAAATCAATTAAAACATTCAACAAATTTTCGTCATTAGTTTTTGTTTTTTGTCTTCGTAATTTTGGACGACTTTCAATGCTGCCTGTATCATGGAATCTTTTATCCGTTTTTGAAACTGTTGACTGTGACTGTTGTTAGTGATATTTTTATTCGAATGTACTTCTTTAAATACTCGATAAACTTCAGCATAAATGCGTTTTCCGTCACGGTATCCAACAATTGTTAGTATTTAAATTATTTCTCTTTCAGTTAAATATATATTAATTCCATATAAAAATTGAAAGAAATTTTAAATTCACAAATTGACGTTAACAGTTTGTCAAAAACTTTATCTGTCATCCATAGTTTCATAGACTACTAAATGATAAATTTATTTACCCTAAAACAAACCGAAACCCGTTTAAACTATTTTTTAAAATCTATATATAAAAAAACATACAATATTAACCTCGTTAAATTCAGAAAATGCTTGGATTTCAAATATACGACAAGAAAAAAAAATTAAAATGTATCTAAAAAGTGGCAAACATTTCCCGATATTTGTGTACAAAATTTCATTAATTAATTTCAAAGCGTTCTCGAGATATTTTTCCGTTTCCATACATAATAGCGACAATATATACATATAGTAATCAATAGCGTCCTTTTTTTTATTTCATGTTTTATTTATTTAACAAAAATATTGGGCCTGCAATGACCAATATTTCTTAACATCGAACTAACCAGTAAAATTTACAGTTTTCTAGAAGTTTCTTTAGTTTTATTTCTGATAGTGTATTGGAACTACCATATTTGTCATTAGTTTGTGATATCGTGATTTTTAACTCATTCCAATACGTTTTTATTACCACAAAAAGGGGCATTCAAATTATTAGAGATTATCTCTTCTCTTTTAGCTTAATCACATAAATAAGAACGCATTAGTATTCTTTATTGTTTCTGTTCGGCGCTAACGGTAGTGCTTCTAACCGATTGAAGAAAAAAAAACTACACAAATAACCAACCTTTAATGTTCCTCGCCCGATTTCAATAGAAATAAGGAATAAAATAGTTATTAGTAAGAGGTTCGGGGGCCTGATAAAATTATAATGCCAAACTGGCTTAATCTCATACGGGATTAAAAGATATTCATCCATTAGGAGCAGTTATTTCATTTATTATGGGCTATTTGTTGAATGTTTTCTGCTTCTGGTTAGACCACTAATGGAAATGGTTATTAGTGGTCAGAGAGATATGAAGTGACGACCAATGAAATGAAAGTTTTTAGGCATAATTGTTGGCATTTTTAGGCATAATTCTGGTCTGTTAAAATTTGGATTCAGAAAATAGTAAAAGTTCATAAAATTCCTTTTTCGCGATTAATTATATAACATACATATATAGCCATATTACTGGCTTTTAAGCCACACACACTTTGTGATTATTATTTATGCTTTCCTGTCTCTAGTCATTATCTTCCAAAACCTTTATCTCCTTCTCTTTCAGATATTTCCCATGACAACCTCTCTCCATCGCTTTCTTGGTCTTCTTCGCTTTCTTTTTTCTTCGTTATTTTCTGCCATTCCCCATGTGCCATTTCTGTCATTCTTTTACGTGGTCCTACCACCACAGTCTTCTCTATTTCATTATCACGCTTCTCTTTAGATCTTTAAAAATATTATAAATTTCCTTATTTGTTCCTCTCATCTACAAGCCATTTTCTTCGTTTTCTTCTTCTTTTTTCTTTAGAACCCATGTTTCGCCTTCATACAATGCAGTTTGTCTCTATACTGTCTCAAATATAGATTTAATTTAGTATTTCCGTACATGAGCTTATATCTTTAGGCTCCTGCACATCTTTTAACTTTGATTAATCTTAGGCATATCTCCTTTTCTTTTTCATATTTGCTTGTTATCCTTAATCCTTAATAGACAAATTTTTCCACGCTTTCAAAAGTCATTCTTCCTAGTTTTGTATCAACTTCTACTTTCAGGACCTTTTCTTGTTTACCTTTTACTATCATTAGTTTGCTTTTCTTTTGATTGATTGTTAAACCAAACTTTTATGCTGCCTTCAGCCCACTTGTTTTTTCTTTCAGTTCTTTTTCACTTCTTGTAATTATTGCCATATCGTCCGCGTAACCCACTATTCGATGACTTCTGTAAAGTATGTGTCCTACTCTGTTCAACTGACTCTTACAGATAATCATTTCCAACACTATGTTAAATAACAGTGCCGATAATCGATCCCCTTCATTTTGACCCGCCTTGATCAAGAAATGTTCTGTCTTTCCTCCTTTTACACCTACATTAGCTGTCGTTATCTCCACTGACATGATCACTAATCTCACTATGTTAGAAGGTACACTAAATTCCTCCATGGTATTTATCATGCTAGATCTCTTTATTAAATCATAGGCCTAAAATCCATAAACAGTAACATTACTGCAATTTTATACTCGTAACACGATAAACTTGAAAAATGATTTAGTGTTTAGAAGAATTGATCGTAACACGTTGTTGGTGCTTCTTTAGTGTCCTAAAACCTGCCTGATATTCCCCTATCAGAATATTAGTTCGATTAGTTTGAATAGTTTTTGTTTCAGTTTATCTCCTACAAATTGTATGTTGTCTGTTTCGATTTCATTCCTCCTGGGACCCTTATTATTTTTAAATTATTCTATAATCTCTTGTCAGTATCTATTACCAGTTCTTCGTTTTCCTCTTCTATATCTCCATTAAACATATTTTCAAAATATTCCTCCCTTTTTTCTTTATCTCCTATCAGACTACAAAATATCCCTTCTTTTTTTTCTACATTTCCTATCAGACTACCTTCTTAATCTCTAATGTATGTTGTTTGATCTCATTTTCCTTACCCTTTTTCCACCTCGCTGTAATTTTTTTTTATATATTTCCTCTTGTAGTAATTTTCTGTTCGCTGTACAATTTCTTCGTTATTAACTTGTTTCTTTTGTTTAATTATTTTCTTAACTCTTATTCTGTGTTCTATCCTTTTCTGCTTGAGCCTAAAGTGCCTTCATTCTTAGTTTATTCCTTATCTCTATTTCATTAAGGTATTCTTCATCGTAGTAATTCTCTATCTGCTATTGTTCCTTTATGGTTACGACTATTTCTTGGTTGCTTTTTAAATTAATAAGATTACAAAACTTTTCACTGATATCATAAAAGCTAGCTCTAATTGAATACCAGATGTAAATCGTGTGCATATTTTTCCTATATAACTATATAATTATAACTATAAGAAAAAACAACGTGTTATAATTGTTAAAACACATTACAAATTCGGTCAAAATTTGTCAGAGACGGTATAATTTTATTTATTTATAATTTATTATAATTTAATATTTTTGGCCCAAAAAGTGCACCAAATAAAACAACTGTATAAAGACTGATTAAAAAGTTTGGCAATGAAGAAGAAACCACAAGTTGAAGCAGTTTTATAATGATTCAGATATCATAGCAATTGTGAAATCCCAATGATTAAGATGTTTAGGACATGCAGGAGATCAAATCCCAAAAATATACTGGAAATATATAGTATAATATATATATATAAATATATATATATATATATATATATATATATATATATATATATATATATATATATATATATATATATATATATATAGATATATAGATGATATAAATTAAGTTAATAATATCCAATGTTATTAATATTATCTTAGAATAAAAAAATATTGTTTTCTTAAATCAGAAAATATATCAAATAACCCTCGTATACGTTTACCATATTTTTAAAAGCAAACAAAAATTATCTTGTATAACACGCGTATAAGACTGTCCTCTAGAAAAACAAGAGAACAAATAAAACAGCTCTTAGTAAAATAGGAAAGAGCCCGACAATAACACTATTAACATTGAATCGAACATGTCCTCAACAACTTAACCCGCCATATAAAGGTATTTTTCGAAC